>OX940725.1:26465000-27065000 GCA_954870855.1 Scutellaria minor
TTGATGATTGGGCATCGGCGATGAGGATTGCAGCAGGAACCCTTGATCTCACAAAGGAAGGATTCATTTTACTATTAGAAATGAGTCTTGAAGGATCTGCAAAGATCGCGTGGAATATGACAGCACCAGAGATGAGGAACAATGTTACTGCTGGTGAGTCATTGAAATGAATTGTCGATAATATGGCAAAAATTATTCAAAATCCATTTTATCGGTATAGGCTATTTTGAGGGATTGGAAGAAGAAAAAAGAAAAAGATATAAACAAGCCCTCTACTGCCTCGAGTTGCATGATATTTGTCATATAAACGAATACATTAAGTTATTCACCGAGTATCGATGGAAGTCCAAGGTGGATGACAAAGAAGCTTTGCAACTTTTCTTTGCGAAGATATCAAGTCCCTGGAGAGAAATGCTTATCAGGGAGTACAAGAGTGCAGACGATTTGGATACAGTGGCTAGAAGAATGTCCTTTCTGAAGGCCAAGTTATCTGAATGGTGCCACCAGGCAACACTCTATAAGAATTACAAGAGACTGCGAGGAATCAATAAAATGGTTCCCTTATGTTGCGAAGAAAATGACATCCCAACAGTTGTGGGAGGGCAACCACAGAGGCATAAAAGAAGGAAACAAAGAAGTCATCCTTATAGCCGTGGAGGTAGCAACAGAAGAAGTAGTTGTAGGTCTTCATGGAGACCTAGACGGATGTGGTCAAAATAAAAGGCTCGAAGTTACAAATCAGGGTAAAGACCAGCACAAAGCAGGAGTAGAGCCTCTTCATCAAGCTCAAACCAAGGAAGAACCAGCTGATCTATGGGAAGAAGAACTTTCAGGCGAGCTCACACTCGAGCTAACGAAAGTTTTAAAGACTGTAATTGCTGGACGTGTGGAGTAAGAGGGCATATCTCAATGGATTGCCCGAAAAACCAAAAGAGAGGTTTTAGACAGTTCGAAGCAACACCAGAATTCGAAGAAGTTGTCTATTACCAAGATCTTATATAGGTGTATCAATTTGAGGATTTACCCTCAGATGAAAGCATCTATGAAGAAGAGATCTATTCGGATGATGGAAGTGAATCCACATCGGAATCAGAGTGAAGAAGAAATTCTTCAATCGACAAGAGAGGATATGTGTTGGGATATTTCAATTGTTATGTTGATAAGACAAAACACTAGCACAATAAGACAAGAACAGTTTGCTTATGGTATTGATGTCTAGTTTCCACATCACATGATCAAGGAAAGATCATGTAATAGTTTTCCAAGAGACAAAGAAAACCAACCTTAGAAGAAGTAAGAACACTTCTAAGGGATAACATGTTGTAGGGAACAACAAGCTAGAAGAAGTATCCTTAGTAGAAAGGAGTTAGGATACTGGAGGAAGCTGTCAGCAGGCTGTGAGAAAGCTGTTCTGAAAGGAGAATTCAGAAAGCAAGTAAGCTGTTGCAAGAAACCGACAAGAGCTGCAAGAACCCATACTTGCAGCAGAGGTTGTCAAGGTTACAGGACCAGTTGAAGACGGGGTCCTTGCTGAAGACCTCAGGCGAGGCTGTTGTTCTGACAACACTCTCTGAGGAGAAGAAGACCTCTGAAGGGGCGACTGTTGAGACAGTACCCTTAGAGGATGTTCGAGGAGAAGTTGAGGTAACCGCTAAACAGCTAGAGACACCTCATGAGGAGGTTGATGCTGCTGCTGCTGCATGCTCACAAGAACCTATCCAGGTTACAGCAGCAGAGGTTACTGAGGAAGTTGAGTCTGCAAGAAGCTGCTGCAAGAAAGCATTTACAACAACACTGCAAGAAGACAGTTACAACATTGCAGCAAAGTAAGTAAGAACGGCATGCAGCATCGCTGCAAGAAGAAGATACAGGAGCACTGCAAGAAAGGATACAACAGTCCTGTATGAAGATACTGCAAAAAGGTCTAAGTTATAGCAGCGCTGAAAAGGACTAACAGCTGCAAGCAGACCTAGGATACAGCGCCAATGACAAATAGTCAACTGAAGAAGTATCCTGTAATCCAAGGAAGGATAAATGCAATACGAGGATTGAAGATCCAAGCAAGATTAAATAGAGCCATTCGAGAGAAGACTGAAGTTGCAGACACGGAGCCAATGCCGAGACGCCAAGTGGACTAACGCGCTACAGAAAGTTGCGAGCTGCAATTACCACATTAAATGCTCCGAAGAGAAAAGTCAAGTCGCATTAAATGCAAACCATGCCTTTGGTCAAGAAGCTTAGATGCATTTAATGCGACCATAAAGAAGTCTTGGAGATCAGAGCTTGATTTCAAAGAAGGAGAAGTATCTCTCTTCAACGAATACTTCCCAACGGATAAAACTCTCAAAATCTATAAATAGAAGGTGTGGCTGATTGAAGAACTTGCTGAACAGAGTCGAGAGGAAACTCACATATCATCCAAAGCTTTTAGTTTTCACATGTTCAGCCACTCAACCTTCTAGAAGCAGGTCTACAACAACAAATGAGCTTTCAGAGACCAAGACTGCTCCTCACCAGTTGAAGATCTTTATTTTCTTTTTAACCTTGAAGCTGTGTACGTAGGTTGTTTTAGGTGTCGTACAGTTGATAGGAGAGATCCTTGATGTATGTATAGTTGTCTAAGTGTTAGGCAATTTCCCTGTGTGGGAGTGTGGAACCCTGTGTGGGTTAGCCTTTAGAGTTTGCAGTTGTTGTGTGGACGCTGGACTCTAGTAGGTGGTTAGCTTTGTAAGTTGATAGATTGTTAGAGAGTGTCCTGTAATTCAATCTTGTTTAACAAAGTTCCTGCTCGAGGTAACAGTAGAGTGGACGTAGAAGACTTACACCACATTCGAACCACTATAAGCCAAAAGTGTTTTATTGTTTTCTTATCTGCGCTTTATCCTTCATATATTTCTATCATATGCATAAAACATTTTGAAAAGAATCATATTTGAGAAAACCAGCTAGTCTTGTGTCTTAAAAGCTTTATCTTTCCACTGCGTATAAAACTCAAAGTTACAGCGTGCAGCACTGCATCCTAGTGTTGTAAGCAGTAACTGACTGGCGCTGCAAGTTTAAGTAACTTGCAGAACAGTAAGTTTTAATATATTTTCAAAATCGACCAAGGTTCATTCACCCCCCCTCTGAACCTCGGACACCGCTTGGGACCCAACAATATGTTAGGTTTCCTCTCTCATACAACGGTTTCTCATAAAACTCTTATGAGGATTATGAAGGAAGATCCAAAGCTTCAGATTTATAATGGTTTTACCATTGGAGCTATGGAAAAGGCCTTGGATAAGTTTGGATTTCATAACAAAAAATACCAAATTATCCATAGGGTTACTACAGGAGAATTTGTCATTCCAATGGAGTTCACAAGTAACCTAATTGAGATGCAGTTGATCCCTTACCGAGAGGTTCAGGAGATTAGAAGTAAGGTTAAAAGAGAAGTTGCAAATACACTTCATGGATTCACATCAGAGCCATAAGAGTTATTATTAAAGCAACCTTCAAGGAAGGAATTGATTCGTCACTCAATCTTGCTATTTTTGATAAGCGAATCCTAAATCTCAAGGATTCATGCCTTAGAGCAGTCACAGGAAATTTATGTGCAGGAAAATTGGCATTTAAAGTCTATCGTAGAATTGCTTACAATCTGGGAGATCGAGATTTCAACAAAGTTTTAACCCTTCATCAAGATTTCAAAAGAGATGATTTGATGAAAGAGGCAAATAGACCCTACTCGATAACCTACAAGATTTTCTATGCTCTTTCGAATACATATCATTCAGATGTATTCTTGAGAAAAGAATTTATCGAAGTCCCAAGAATCTTTGAGGATTTCACCAGGGTGGTTCTACCAGAACTTATCGAGTCTCAAACTATAAAGGAGATCGATATAAAAATTCAAGATCAATTTATCTTCAACAGGAGTCAAAGCCTCAGAATGGAGATAAAGAGAATGTCTTTCCAACAAGACAGACTGATAAGTAGCGATCGTTGGGAAGAAAGAAGGCCTAGTACAGTTCAGCGAATCCCAGGTGTATTCAAAACACAAGGAAAACTGAAATATCAAGAAGGCTGGAGAGAAGTTGAAGTAATATTCGACATCACCCAAAAGGATAATATTTTTCCTTGTGATGTTTTATATTATCTACAACAGCCAATAGTCGGAAGATATCACGGAAGCCTAAAGATGGGTGAAATTGTTCTGACTATTACGAGAATTGCAGGAAAGATCCCAGAATAATTAATATTGGGTATCGACTTTCTTGAGGATCATAAACCTTGGGAAAGATTACAAGATGGAATGGAGTTTACAGTGGCTGATAAAAGATACAGAATCAGATGACCACTAGTTCATTCTCCATATATATCTCTATCGGGATGATATATGCTGAATACAAGGTTGAGTATTTTGCAGCCTATGTTGATTCATGAGCATGGATTTGTACTGCAAAACGGGAGGTTTTTCCTAAAGAAATTGGAGAAGATCTACCAATCATTGCAGGATGAGATTTCTCCAAAAGGATTCTTATCCTTAACCGATGAATCAAACAAGCAGAAATCATGATTGGGGGAGCAGGCAGTACCCCATGGTACAAAGTGAAGATGCCATCAATCTATTTCCATGATACAGGAACCGATGTTTTGCTAGAAAATAATTTCCTACAATCATTCAAGCGATTTACACAAGAGAATGAGACAAGAAGGCTTATTTTCACAATATTATGTGAGCATAAGATTATTGTCCAAAGACTGCGAGAAGCATTTTACAGAAAAATGTCAATCAACTTTCACAGCAAGAGTGGTGATGACTTCAAACTTCGACATCCAAAAATGGTGGATAAAAGAAGATTTGGTGATGCATTATTATCTTTTCGACAATTTGGTTCGAAACTGAAAGATACCAAGAGATGGGATAATAACCTGTATTCACTTAGAATACAAGGAGAAGAAAGAGTACCTCCAAAGGCTATTGCTGAATTATTAAATAGCCTATTGGAGAATACACCGAGTGATATCACTATTGAAGAACAAATATCAATGGAGGATTTCAAGAGAAAAATCCAAAGGAATTACAATGAAAATCCTTTAGCATGGTGGGATAGGAACAAGCTCAAGATGTCCTTAAAGGTTAAACCTGGAAAGGAACATGAGTTCGTGAGACTCAAACCAATCCTTGTGAATCAAAATGATCATGAGGATATGCAGAAGATACTTAAGGAACATCTGGACCTTAAGTTGATCTCACCAGGAGTTTCTCCATGCAACAGTTCAGGATTCCTTGTAAGGAATCATGAAGAAATCAAAAGAGGTAAACATAGACTTGTTATTAATTATAAAGGGATTAATAACATTCTGGAGTTTGACGGATATTATATCCCAAGTAGAGAACACTTGGTTAACTGTATCAAAGGTGCTAAGATATTCTCTAAGTTCGATTGCAAGTCTGGTTTCTACCAGATTAAGATGGAGGAAGAAAGTAAGAAGTTCACAGCTTTCTCCACACCACAAGGATATTATGTCTGGAATGTCATGCCTATGGGTTTGGCAAATGCACCCCAGATATATCAGAGAAAGATGGATAATCTCTTCAAAGATTATTTTAACTTCATGTTCGTATACATCGATGATATTCTCATCACATCAAAGAATGTGAAAGAACATCTCAAACATTTGGAGATATTCTCAGATGTTTGTCACAAAGAATGATTAGTACTTTCAGAAAAAAAGCAGTAATTACTACGAAACAGATTGAATTCCTTGAAATTGAAATCGATGAATCTGGAATTATTCTACAAAGTCATATTGTAGAAAAAAAACAAGGATTTCCAGATGATCTCAAGGATAAGAAACAACTTCAAAGTTTTCTTGGAGTTGTTAATTTTGCTGGAATGTTCATCAACAATCTAGCATTTCACAAGAAGGTATTCAGCCCATTACTTAAAAAAGATGTTATATTCAAATGGGAAGATGAACATCGAGAAGGTATAAAACAACTTAAGGAAGTCTGGAAAAAGCTTCTGAAACTTGTTATACCGCAGGACGAGGATGAACTGGTTCTTTATATAGATGCCAATGATTATTGGTGGGCAGCAGTCCTTATGAAAGCCACATCAAACGAAGAAGTGTCATGTAGGTATTGCAGCGGTCTGTTTACAGATGGAGAAGCGAATTGATGGCATATTAACGAAAAGAAATTCTTTGCAGTCAAAAAGGCTTTCAAAAATGGTCTCTCTTCTTACTGGCTAAAAAGTTTACCTTAAAAATTGAAAGATTATTAGTATTGTTAGTTTATCCCTTAGAAGAAGTACTTTATACACCTGGTGTAGGAAACAAACCAAGGTTGTGTTGTACAGTTGCTGAAGGAGTTGGATAACTTGTAGATCATCTTCCCTGAGGGTTGAAGTTGAACAGTGAGGAGCTGTTCGTAAAACGATCTGGGGCAGTGATTTTCCAACTGGTGGTGTTGCGAACCATCTCACCCGGTGCTGCTATGGTCAAAGAAAGGTATGAATTCTAAGGGATTAATTAATTTTACGGAAGCATGTTGGGTCTGAATCTAGTTAAATAAATGGAGTAAGATTAATTTAATGGGTTGATTTTGCATTAAATGACAAAAGGAGAATTTAATGAGATTTGGAAGTTAGTTAAAGTCAAAATTTGAGCATTGAATGATTTTGTGGTATTTTGTGTTATAGTGCTATATTTGATGGTAATTTTATACCTAATGTTATAATTGATGTTATATTTGACATGTTATTATATTTTGTGGTATTTCTTAATCTATATTATAGTAATTGTGGTAATATGTGTTGCTATCCCTATATATATATATATACACACTTATTTTGGATGCAAGATTTTCTATTTCATTAGTCTATTTGATATGTTAAAATAATTTGTAAATATATGTATTTTTTATTAATATGTGGAATTTTCTATTTTCATTATGTGACACGTTAAAATAATTACTACAAATTATTGTGTGATTTATTTAATATTTCAAAATAATCACTACAATATTTATAGTTCATAATTGTTGGAAAAAGTGGATATGATGTACTTAAAAATAACTTAAAATAATAGATACGGAAAGTTGAGGTAAGATTAAGAGTTGATCTCTTTCTCCATAAAACGAAATTGTCCCGGATTCAATACTTTACAGTGTGGTAAACATTCTAAAAATACGACTTAATAGTTTAAGAATCACACCACAACGAATCTAAATATTTTCCGATGAATGAAAAATGATATTTGGAACTTTTTGGGATAAGAAGAAAAGAGAACTGCAATTGCAAGAATGCTAAGAAGACAAATCATAATAGAGTGAATGAAATGAATGATTTTGGGGTTTACTTATAGAATATGAAGATGTGTGGTGTCTTTGCAGAATTAGACACGTTGTGCTTTGAAATGTGTGGCTCACAATGGTTCAAATGACTGCATCTGTTTATTTTGGCTCACATTAGTTCAATAAACTCACACCCTTTCGAATCTTTCATAGTTTTTTGGTTCTAACTGCATCTAATTGATTCTAGTCACAACGTTCGAGTTGAACCCGCACCGTTATGCACGACCGACCCACCCGATGGTTTGAACCACATCACCGAGCCAACTGAACCTCGTCCTCGAGCCACAATAACCACCCTTCAAGTTATTTTACATGTCTTAAGTTGTCAACTTCAAACACTAATTTTTCATTCATCTGAAATAGAATTTGAGAAAACAAATACTTTAAAAATATCTACTCGGAACATAGGTTTTAATTTTACAACTTGTTTCCATTTTAATTAAATGAAACACAATATAAAAAATTGATCAAAAATTAGTCAAGACCAACCTTTTCAAACCAACTTCCAACAATTTTATTTATAATTAATACCGACTCCATGCACTTTTGTGTTAATCAAAGTTTAATTCTTGTGTCTCCATATTTGTAACTAAACTCTAAATCAGGTTTGAATGCGAATAAAATTTAACTGGCGCCTCAAAATTTTTAATATATAAGTATCGGACTGAAATCTTAAAGTGAAATATAATGTACTCAATAATACTCGTAAATAAAGGCAAATGAACTTGTCATGAGTTAATATGTCCACTGCTGATGTGTTACAAATCTAATGCATTCATTAATTTCAAATTACAAAATTTAGAGAATGAGTCGGGAGACATGGGGAAACTAGACACTTATTATTAAGTGATTTAATTTACTATGAGGGGCTAAATCAAAATTTAAATACAAAATACTAATAATTTTACCATGCAAAATACATGATTAATATATAATTTTTCAAAAAACTTGGGGGTTCGTCGATAGACATATTAAGACATGCATGTCCACGGTGGGCATGTGATCATTATTTTTAATTAGTAAAATAAAAATATATGGATCGAATATATTAATTTCTTTTTTATTTTCAGTAAAATTGCTTTAATACTAGAGATGATTTTTCCTCAAATGTTATTTGTATTTTCCATTAAAATTACAATTACAATGTAAATCATTTGCTTTCCAATCTACATCAACAGTGTAATGAATATGACTTATGATTAATTATAATGATTAAAAAAATGCATATATCATAGAATGAATAATGGAATACTGCCATCCAGATGCCAGGATTTGTGAATGTCGGCAGTAGTATAGTTTCATTTTTTTTTTCTACATCAATGTCGCATAAGATTGGAAAGAGAATTTATTATTGGATCTGATTTTACTCCGATCCGATAATCTTCTTCTCCTTGTAAAAAATTGACGTCTTTGATCAAAGTACCTGCAAAACAAATACCGGGAGGGATTCCCGGCGATGGGACTCCGATGCTTAAGTCAGAAAGTGAAAGTGTCTATATTTTTAGTATAATTTTGCATAAGAGCCAAATAAATGAATGTAAATAAGTTTATATACTCCCTGGAAGATGTGGCAGTTGGAAGTCTCCTAAAAGTGGGGGAAATGGGTTAGTGGCCTATAAACTGGCGGTTATTTGAATTCAATTTAGTTCATTCAACTCCACCCAAATGAGTTTGTCAATTCAGTTCACCTCAATGGCATACGATATAAATACAGTTCGCCTTAAATTGTATCATAATATAATTCGCTCTATCCAAAGGAATCAATTACCTTCCAGAACCGAACTACCTAAGAAAATCCAGTTCGCATAGTTCGATCATATCACCTCAGACGATACTTACAATACAATTCGCTCCTTCCCTACCTACCTTTCTTTAAACACTTCGCATCAATGATTTATAATCCTGAATCGAACTAGCTGGTAAAAACCAGTTCGCTTAACTCAGCCATATCAAGTACTCCCCCCCTTCAAAGTGCATGTTTACATGCACTAGTTGGCATTATTTCTGTCGAACATCAAATGATCCTTCTAGAAGCGGAACGTCCTTTCAACACTTCTGTAAGACACGTATCAATCAGCACGCTTCCCGCTGTACACCTTTTCATCTTCCATCGTTTGATCTTTTCATATCCAAAGGTCAAAAAGTCGCGACTTTTGGATACTTATTTTTTCCCCCCAAAAACATAGCGTCGTCTTTGAATTATAAATACCCTCTTTATTCTCCAAAAAACACTTCTGCAAATTTACTGTATATCCTCCTTACCACAAGCAAGATCTTCTCTCCTGCAAGTTCTAGGGTTTTTCTTCTCTATTCCAGGTACCATCTTCTCTCCTTCTTTTGATTTCAATGGCTTCTTTCAACTCCTTGATTTGTCTGCGGGATGAGAGTGAATCAGAAGATGGGTTTGAACAATTTCCCCTTCAATCTGCTTCTCCTTCCAAAAACCCTAAACCCTCTTCTTCTTCTAACAGCCGACAGATCTCCAAAGCTCCCAAAAAATCACGTAAAAAGACAATAGATACTATTTTTTCTGCCACAAAAGCTACTCATACCCATGTCATTCTCTTGAGTTCATTCACAGTGGGCGGTTATTCTATAATTATTCCTAATCCAGAAGATCGTCCTCACCGAGCTCCAAAAGGTTGTCAGACATGGTTTCTAAAACACATAACTTTAGGTTTAGTTCCTCCCATCCACCCTTTTTTCCTTGAAATCGGTTCGGTTTTTGGAATCTGTCCAAACCAATTACACCCTAACTCCATTAGTTACATCGTCTCTTTTTACATGGTTTGCAAATGGATGGGAGTTGAACCCACTTCCGAACGATTCCGAACCTGTTTTGTACTAAAGCGTACTAACCCCTTCCGCTTCTATTTGAGTCCCCGTAGTGGTGGAAGGCGAGCTCAGTTTCTATCTTCTGGTGATGATAAGATTAATAACTGGGAGAAATATTATCTTTTTATCCGTACTCCCGAGAACGAACCGTTGCAATCACTTCCTTGGGCTTCAGATTCATCCCGAACAGATCCTGCTCCTTCAGGGGACTATGAAATTTTAGTTCTTAACAAAATCTTCCGAAAAGGATGGTTCGATATAGTGCAGTTGAGTTCGTGTGAATCTCTGTTAGCCTTCTGGGGGTTTTTTCCAAACAGCCAAATCCCTCCCAAATTTGATCTAGGTTACCTTTGCTTTGGCTATTTTTCTTACTTTCTTAATTTGATTATATCGAACTATATTTAATCGAAATCCCTCCTTGTTACAGATAGCACCATGTTGAAATTTTTCAACTTAGAAGATGAGATTCCCGAGGAGGAACGAACTCCTATTCTTCCTGCTGAACATGGGGTAAACAAAGAGCTAGCTGCAGCTTTCAAATTATCCGAAGAGAAGCGACTCGCCGAGCTGGCTAACAAACCTCCCGGTTCGCCTGAGCATATAATTCAACAAGGAGATGAATTTTCAAAGAATTCCGAACTTGCTGTATCTCCTTCTTCCATGACTTCCACTCTACCTACTCCCAAAATACCAGGCCCTTCCGCCTCACTTATCATACATTCTTCTGAACCCGTCAACTTAATTGAAGGAGTTGTCAAGGAAACAGTGACAAGGGTTATTTCCCCCAAACCAAAGAAAAGAGGATCCTCCCATACGCAAAGAAGTTTAAACAAGAAGCAGAGAACAACTGAGGAATCTGGTCCAATGGAGATAGCTGTTCAACCTGAAAAAACTACTGCAGAGGAGCTAGATGTCGAAGAGAGAGATCTGAGGTTAAATTTAGCTCGTGTCGCGAAGCTAAAAACTTGGTTGGAGGGTTTTGGCGAAAGGGCTTTACACCGCCGAGATCAGATCCAGAAGCAACGTGATCAGTTGAAAGAAAAAGAAGACGAAAAGAAAACTTTGCTAAGTGATCTGACTCTCACTGCCTCCAAAGCCGACAATATATCTGCCAAACTGGAAGAGTGCGAGATGCAATTAGGCCTCACTCAATCTGAAGTGATGAAGAAGGAAGAGCTCCTAATTGCAAAGGAAAAATTCGCTGTGGAAAAACAATCTGCTCTGAAGGTAGCCAAGGCAGAAATAAACCAACTAAAAGAGGAACTGGAAATGGAGAGGAATTCACGAGCTCAATTCGGCGAAGCCAAGTTTAAAGAAGGTTTTTATCGATTTGCTCGAAGTCCAGAAATGGTGCTTATAATGGAGAATTTTCGAGAAGACCTTTTTCATCAACTGTGGAATTCTGTTCTCTTCCTTTCAAAAGCAGCCCCAATGGCTGAAGCATACTTCAAAGAAGGTGTTCGCTTATGTCAAGAAGAAGTGAAAACGACATTACCTGGATCTGGACTTCAGTTTCGTCTCTCCTATTTGGGTAAAAAACTCCAAGAATCCTTCCACATTCCTCCCGGCTGGCAAGGGGATCCAAATAAAGAGGTAGATGCGAAGTGGTGGGACGGATGCTTAGAGCGAGCAATGCAAGAAGTTCTTCCTGATGAAATCCTTAACTTTCCAAGTACCAGTTCGTGCCCTACTCAACTTGGACCAATTGCTTCTAATTCAGCTGTCGATCTGCCAGAGTACATGTTTGATCCTCTTCCTCCGACCTCCACCGATGATCCGACTTCTCAATCAATTTCTCCTACCGACCCTCCTAGTCAGGCTTAGATATTTTGTAATAGATATCCGATTTGCTTTCTGAACTGTGCGCTCTGATTTTTCTCTCTGCGTTTTATAAATGTACCTTAACTTGTCTAGAAACGAAGTAATGAGAATTGTTCAAACTTAAAACATTTCAAAGTATTCCAAAATATTTTGTAAAAATACCCCGATCTGCTAAATCAGAATGTTCAAAGAGAATACTTTGATTTTTTGAGCAAAGAGTTCTATGAAAACTCTTCAATTAATTTCATCGCAAAATTCCATGGGAACTCTTTAATTCGCTTAATCATAGAGTTCCAAGGGAACTCTTCAATTCGCTTAATCATGAAGTTCCGAGGGAACTCTTCAGTCATATTAATAATGGCATGGAATCAACAGAATGAAAAGACAGAAATGAAAAGACACAGGAATTTAACGTGGTTCGGTTAAATTGACCTACATCCACGGAGTGCAAATATTCTCTTATTTCATTAAAGCAACAGAAATCAAAAAGGATGAAGAATAACATACTGAAATGTAGTACATCAAGCATAGAATTTCTTCAAATGACTGACATGCCATGGCCTTGGTAACACCTTTCCTCGTCCATCTGTTAGTTCGTAAGATCCACCAGGCAGAATTCTTGAAACAGTATATGGTCTTTCCCAGATAGCATCCAGCTTCCCAATCTCTACCAAAGCATCTGACTGTCTCAACACCATATCTCCTACTTGGAACTCCCTCCTCCTAACTTTTTTATGAAATGCTGACTGAATGCGTCGTTTATAAAGTTCATGACGAACTCTCGCTTCATTTCTTACTTCATCTAAGAACATCATGTCGGTTTTAACTAATTCCTCATTCTCTTGAGGTTCGAAATTAGTAATCCTTAAAGCTTCTCCTTGTATTTCTGTCGGGACTACTGCTTCCATTCCAAATGCCAAATTGAAAGGGCTCTCTCCCGTTGTCGATCTAGATGTTGTTCGATAAGCCCATAAGACAGATGGAAGTTCGTCTACCCAATTCGACTTCTCAGATTCAAGCCGCTTTTTTATTCCCTCCACTATAATTCGATTTACCACCTCAACCTGCCCATTAGCTTGGGGATGTGCAACAGCTGTAAACACTTGCACAATTTTCATCTCTTTACACCACTCAATAATCCTTTTTCCTCGAAACTGAGCTCCATTATCCGATACCAAAATCCTTGGTAAGCCGAATCTGCAACAAATGTTTTTCCATACAAAATTGATCATATCAGCCTCAGTGATTTTGATTAAAGGTTCAGCCTCAACCCACTTGGTGAAGTAATCCACTGCTACAACCAAAAATTGTTTGCTTCCTCTAGTTTTAACAAATGGACCGACAATGTCAATTCCCCATCTGGCAAAAGGGCAGGGCGAACAAACAGTCAACATATCAGTAGCTGGTGTATGGATCCGTCATCCATGTTTCTGGCAAGACTCACACTTTCTTACTATCTCTTCAGCATCTCTCTTCATTGTAGGCCAATAAAAACCAGCCCGCACTATTTTTCGAGCTAAAGATCTAGCTCCTGCGTGTTCGGCGCATCCTCCTTCATGAGCCTCTTTTAGAACTTTAACCTCTTCCTCTTGGGATAAACACCTCGCATCTGTTGGTAAAAAGGTCTTTCTATATAAAATTCCATTAAGGATGTAATAGAAACGAACCTGTTTCTCAAGCTTATCAAGTTCTCTCGCTGTTCCTTCTTTTTTCCCCCCGAGAAATTCCAATAAAGGAGTTCGCCAGTCAGATTTTACCTCATCAATACTCATCACCTCTTCCTCTTTTCCTACTCCCATAATAGTAATACTTCTTCGCGAACAATCGTGTAGTGAGCTTCCTATCTTCGCTAGAAAGTCTGCTTTCTGATTTTCACTCCGCGGGATCTGTTCAATCCGGAACTTTTCAAACTTTTTCTCCATATCTTTCACCTTCTGTACATAAGAAATCATGCGCCCCTCTTTGACTTCACATTGATTTTGAAGCTGTTGGGTCACCAACTGCGAATCAGACTTGACAATTACATTACGAGCTCCAACTTGTTCGGCTATCCTCAAACCCTGCAAAAAAGCTTCATATTCTGTCTCATTGTTAGATGCCTTGAATTGAAACTCGTCTTTTTCCGGACTAATCAACAATATTCCGGCTCCTGCTCCTTGACGAGATGCGATCCATCAACGTACAGTTCCCACTCTTTTTCTTCCTGTATCCTGGTTGTTTCTTGAATAAAGTCCGCTAGGGCTTGCCCCTTAATAGCAGTGCGAGGTTCATATTTAATATCAAACTGTCCTAACTCCACAGCCCACTTGATCAATCTTCCTGATGCTTCAGGCTTTCCAAGGATCACACTCAAAGGGTGATCTGTTCGTACTATCACTTCATATCCCAGGAAGTATGGTCTCAATCTCCTTGTCATAACAACCAGAGCGTAAGCTACTTTCTCTACCTTAGTGTACCGAACTTCTTCCCCATGAAGAACTCTACTAACAAAATATATTGGGAACTGATCTTTTCCTTTCTCTCAAACCAATACCGAACTAACCGATTATTTCCCAACTGCCAAATATGCTACTAACTTACTTCCCTTAACTGGTTGTTTTAACAAAGGAAGTGATGATAGAAATACTTTCAAATCTTCAAAGGCTCTCTGGCAATCTATATTCCATCCGAACTTTCCATTCTTCCTCAATATCTTGAAGAAAGGTAATCCTTTATCCGCCAACCTGGATATAAATCTGCTCAAAGCTACAATGCGTCCAGTTAGCATTTGTACTTCTCTTATCGTCCGAGGAGGTGACATCTCTTGTATAGCTTGTATCTTATTAGGATTGACTTCTATTCCTCGCTCGGTGACCATATACCCCAAGAATTTTCCTGTCTTAACCCCAAATGAACATTTAGCCGGATTCAAACGCATCCCATGCTTCCGAATAGTCATCATCGTCTCATTCAAGTCTTCAGCATGTGTGCCTGCTTGTACACTTTTCACCAGCATATCATCCACATAAGCTTCCATATTTCGTCCCAATTGGCTTTTGAACGCTTCATCCACCATTCTTTGATAAGTAGCTCCTGCATTTTTCAGTCCGAATGGCATTACTGTATAACAATATGTACCTGAAGAGGTGATGAAGGCCACATTGGGTTTGTCCTCCGGATGCAACCGAATTTGATGATATCCCTGAGCTGCATCCATCATGCTAAGTAGTTTGCATCCAGCGGTGGAGTCCACCAACTTATCAATTCGAGGCAGATGATAATGGTCTTTAGGGCAAGCTTTATTCAAATCTCTAAAATCAATACACATTCGCCATTTGTCCCCTGGCTTCGATACTAACACCACGTTGGCCAACCATCGAGGATACTGGATCCTTTCAATATGCCCTATTTCTAACAGCTTCCTCACTTCTCCCTCAATGACCTCATTCTGTTGATCTCCAAAATGTCTCAATTTTTGCTTAATTGGCCGAACATCAGGTTTGATGTTCAATCTATGAACCGCCAGCTCTGGATTTATACCCTTCATATCTTCCGGCTTCCATGCAAAAAGATCTACATTCTCTCTTAGAACCCTCACCATCTCTTCTTTAATCTGCCCCTGTAACTGACTTCCTATGCGAACAGAGTGTTCTGGTTGTTCGGGAATCAACTCAATACTCATCAGCTCTCATTCTTCAAACTCAGCTGTGTTCGGCTCATCCCTTGTCTTTTGACTTTTATCCCGACCTCGATCAATATCATCCCTTTGTTCGGTACTACGCTTCCGCGTTTCAGAATGTCGAACTGCAGCAACATAACAACGTCGAGCAGTTTGTTGGTCGTCATGAACCACTCCAACCCCAACTGTGCATCCACCTTCATCTTTCATAGGAAATTTCATCATCAGATGTGCAGGAGATATGACAGCAGCATAAGTGCTTAACGAAGGGCGACCCAAAATTACGTTGTACTGCGAGGGTGCATCCACCAGCAAAAAAGTCATAGTCTTAGTTTGCCTCCATTCTTCATCCCTCAGAACCATGGGAAGTTGAACCTTCCCATATACTGTTACTGTTTCACCTGCAAAACCATAAAGTGAGGTCTCCACAGATTTTACCTCGACTGTCGATCTCATCTTTTTGAAGCAATCCATGAACATTATATCCACCGAACTCCCTATGTTTACAAAGACACGCTCCACATTGAAGCCACCAATCTCAGCTACAATTACCATGGCATCGAACTGCGGGCTTTGGATAGCTACATGATCTTAATCTCCAAACTTAATCACAACATCACTAAAAATGGAATGGACTTCATCTACCGGCTGCCGGACTGAATTGAGTCTTGATTTTCGAGCTCTATTAGAATCTCCATCTGTTGGCCCTCCCATGATCATGTGAATAGTGGGCCTATTTTCTCGTTCAGGTCGATTCCGAGGTGGGAGAGGCGGAGGTGGAGGTAACTCTTGTCGCTCTGGCCTTCTTTCTCTTCTAGGCTCTTCTCTGTTATTCTTCTGCTCTTGATTCGGTTGAGTTCGACGAACAAACCGAGCCAATCTATTTTCTCGGATCAATCTCTCCAACTCATCCCGCAAATGCAAACATTCATCAGTCCCGTGTCCATACTCGTTATGAAACCGACACAGTTTACCATTACCAAAAGTAGGAGGCTTTTTAGGATTAGAACTCCAGGTTGATGGCCATTTCAATTGGGGTAAATTCCATATCTCCATCAATACTTGTCCAGGTGACATGGTTATTGGAGTATATTGCTCATATCTCCGTCCTGTCCTATTTTCTCTCAACAAGGGTGGTGCAAATCTCATTCGGGGCTCTCCCATCTCTTTTTTCCTGGCCAACTCTTGTTCATATGCTTTGTTCGATCGACTAGAGCCTTCTCCCTTCTTAATCCGAACTGTTTCTTCCAAATTAATGTACTTAGTGGCTCTCTGTAATAAATCATCAAAATCTCTGGGTATTTTCTTGACCAAAGAGGTGTGAAGGTCACCCTCTCTCAAGCCTTGAATGAAGGCATTAACTACCAAATCATCAGAAGCTTCAGGAGCTTCTAGAGTTGCCGCCGTAAATCTTTTAACATATTCCCTCAGTGTTTCTTCCACCTTCTGCTTAACCCCGAACAGTGTCTGAGTAGATCGTCGCTGTCTTCTAGCACTAGCGAACTGGTGCAAAAACAAATCTGACAACTGTCCAAAATCATGAATGGCTCCATCATTTAATTGGCTGAACCAAGTTTGGGCAGCCTTAGTGAGGGTAGTAGCGAACACCCTACACTTGATCCCGTCTGAATAACGATGCAAAAGGGTTGTATTCTCAAATCTACATAGATGATCCCACAGATCAGTAGTACCATCATAATCAAAATTAACCGGCCGAAATGAAGCAGGCAGTTCGTCCTCCATAACCTCATTAGAAAAGGGATTTCCTCTTGATCCTCTTGGAACCCTTCGAACAGTTTTTTGAACTTCCCGCAACTCCCTTCTCAAATCATCTACCTTCTTAGATAATTCCACATGTTCTCACTTCTGACCTCGAGGATGGTCAGACCGACTTTCTTGTTCATCTGTGTTAGATTTATCATCATCCTTCTCTTTTCTCATCTGAACATCAACATCACCTTGTTGCGATTTAACCCTTTGTTTTCCCAGAGCTTTTTGAACAGTCATTTCTATCAAATTTGCTAACTCCTCTGATGTCAAGGTAACAGTACCAGGAGGATTCACCGGTGCAAAACTTCGACCTTCCTCACCATCATCTTGCATCCTTGAAGTTCCACCTACTTCTAGCCTTCTTCGCGATCCTCTAGTATTCACCATTTTCAAAATTCTCAACGTCTTAAAAACTCAAAGTCGCTTTTCCCACGGACGGCGCCAATTGATTTTACTCCGATCCGATAATCTTCTTCTTCTTGTAAAAAATTGACGTCTTTGATCAAAGTACCTACAAAACAAATACCGGGAGGGATTCCCGGCGATGGGACTCCGATGCTTAAGTCAGAAAGTGGAAAAGTGTCTATATTTTTAGTATAATTTTGCATAAGAGCCAAATAAATGAATGTAAATAAGTTTATATACTCTCTGGAAGATGTGGCAGTTGGAAGTCTCCTAAAAGTGGGGGAAATGGGTTAGTGGCCTATAAACTGGCGGTTATTTGAATTCAATTTAGTTCATTCAACTCCACCCAAATGAGTTCGTCAATTCAGTTCACCTCAATGGCATACGATATAAATACAGTTCGCCTTAAATTGTATCATAATATAATTCGCTCTATCCAAAGGAATCAATTACCTTCCAGAACCGAACTACCTAAGAAAATCCAGTTCGCATAGTTCGATCATATCACCTCAGACGATACTTACAATACAGTTCACTCATTCCCTACCTACCTTTCTTTAAACACTTCGCATCAATGATTTATAATCCTGAATCGAACTAGCTGGTAAAAACCAGTTCGCTTAACTCAGCCATATCAGGATCGTGATCACTATTTTTAATTAATAGGATAACATAAGATTGGAAAGAGAATTTATTATTGGATTGTGATCACAATTTTTAATTAATAGAATAACATATAAATGTAGATGATCTCAGATTTATTTTTGAGAAAAAAATAAAAAAAAAATTCTCTAGATTACAAATTTATAGGTATCAAACCTATAATCTAAAAACATATATTAGAAAAACGCAAAAACTCACGTGAAAGCATTTTAAGTAAGGCCTTACGTGAGAAGGAGTTTTTTATAACTTAATGTGAGATTGAAATAGATTATATTGAATGAATTGACTTACCTTGTTAATCCATATGAACTCCATTTTACATAAAGTTTCATGTAAGACCATCTCACGTAAGATCTACTATTAGAAATAAGAGTAGCAATCATGTGCACCTGATGCACACATGCACGCGGGTCGGGTTCGGATGCGGGTTGACCCGGATCCGCGTAGTTTTACTTTTTTGGCTTTGACCTCTATATTATGTTAGTTATATATTTATGTTATATTAGTCATACCTTTATGTCCACATATCTTACCTTTAATTAACATTTTTAACTCTAAAAAAACCCAAATTTCACCACAATTTGTGCATATCTTTATGTGATATTACTTATACATTTATATCAACATAGTCATATCTTTATGTAATATCTAAAGTACAACTAACATAACTAAAAAGGTATATCTAACATAACTAAAATGTATGATTGTTATAACTAAAAGGAATGAAAAGTTAATATGTTTGTCTAAAAAAAAAAGTTTAGGTACAGCTAACCTTACAAAAGGTATGACTAATATAACTAAAATATATGACTAACACTACTAAAATGTATAGTTAACATAACATAAATGTCTGGCACCTGGGAGCATGTTTGTGTGAATTTTGTCTGCTATCTGATGGCGCGTACGGACAAGTACGAAGGCGTGGTGGGTTAGGTCGATCCGAGTGTACGGATCTAGAGTTCGTGCACCAGGTACACAAAAGTTTTTATCTAGAAATAAAGTTTCTAATACTTACATATTGAACGTCAATTTAGTTAATTGAAATATACTCACTACAACTTAAATTAAAATACTGAAAGCTCACCAAAAGATATATAAATTATAGTTTACTTAAATTTATTATTAGGAACCTAAGTGCACTTTATAAATTTTGACAGTTAATGGAAGTCTAGAACATAAATTTGCACCTCTGAAATAGATTCAAAATGACGGAAACCATTTGAAAAATACCTTCTTAGAAATTAGACTTAATTATAAATTAAATCCCACTACAATAAAAACTAATTTAATATTTTCAATGAGATTTTTCCAAATAAATTTCAATCTGAAAGGACCTCACCGTAACATTACGATTTCCCCATACAAAAGGAGGTGTCTATCAAAATGATACTCTAGGGCTTTGGGATCGAGGTCTCATGAGTCGAAGAAGGCCCTGGCCCAATGGACGTTTTGTTTAGTATTAGAATGTTATCAAAAAAATGTTTTTACGATATCTATCAATATTTCACAAAGATTACTTTGTTGTTGCTATTAAACTTTTTTGTTGCAGTCTGCTTATATATATATATATATATATATATATTTATTTATTTATTTTTTTTTTTTTTTTATCAAAGTTATTAGTTAACAACTTGTGTGCAACGAAACTCAATCTCAAATTTAGATTTTCCTTTTCTTCACATTGAAAGAAATGAAGTAAAAGAATGCATTTTGTTGGCCAAGTGTTGTTCTTCTACGTTGTCTTAACGACTTCGAATTTCATAGTTATATTATTCAATTATTCGATATGTTTGTCTGGTTGGTTCTTCTTTTCACACACACATTCTCTCTCTAGCTTTTTTTTTTTTTTACTACTACAATAATTAGATTTTGAGGTTGAGTGGATGATATTTTATGGCTACTTTGTGGTGTTGAAGGTGGCTTGGTGACTATAATTGGAGGTACAAGGTGATGCTGTTTTATATTAGTAAACATTTTATAAAATGTTTTAAAAGTTTATAAAACTTACTTAAATAAGTCTTTCAAATAAATAAGTTACTATGCATATGTATATAAACGAAGGTTAGGTAAATTATCAAAATCATGTCAAATTATAATCATGTCTTTCTTAAGGTATCCAAAATTTGAAATTTTACTATACAGTTCGTCAACTTTTGGGAATAATACTGTTGGGATATTTCTGATAGGTTTTGATGAGACAAATAATTTTGTATAGGAAGTTAGAGTACCCCATTTTTCCATATTGTTTAAGTGGAACTTAGTTTTGTAAAGTTAACTTTCTGAGTTGTATTTGTAAAAGTTGTAAAAATCAGAAAGATGGAGATTACTGATGTTAGCAGAATTTTGGATAAGTGTTGGATGCTGATTTTCAGCAAGGAAAATCAGTAAGCAGATGGTGTAAGCATAATCAGCAAGCTGGATCAGTAAGCATCATACATAATGCAGTAAGGAGAACTGGAGGCTTTCTGCAAGATTCAGAAACAACAAGCTCTTATGGAATTAGCAAGCAGATACAGAGTAGGAAGCTGGTGCAGAACAATAAGCAGTTACTACTGCCTGAGCAGTAAGCTGTAAGTTGCTTTAACTTATTTATTGCAGTACGAGGTTTCTGCATTATCAAAGTATCCGGTAGATGGAAGTTAGCACCTGACTAATAAGGTGATGTCATCTAGACCGAGGACCTGCAAAAATACTATTGCTGAGGAGTGACGCCATTAATGCGGAGTAAAGTAGGACATGCCCTATTTTCCAGTTTTTCCAGGTGCATGAAATGCGAAGATCTTGAAGATCAATATTTGAATTTCTACAAGGACTATACCTCTCTTCAACGGGCATATTCCTACAAGTATAAATAGAAGGTGAAGTCGACTAGAGCAGACTACTGAACTTACTGATAATTTTCTAAGCTATCACATTCTCAAGCAAGAACACAAGTTTGTTAAACAGTTCAGTCACTCAACCTTCAGAAGCAGTCAAGCCCAAGATTTCGAGCTCATAAGTTCTTAAGGCTGACTTCGAAAGCACAAGTTAAAGACCATATACTTTTAACCATTTGCTACGTACTAGGTTGTTTTATTTTTGGTATCCTTAGTGGGAAGGATTTAGTTCCTCACTAAGTGTTTAGTCTTTGTGTAAGGTTGTTTACTCTGTGTGAGTATTTATACCCTGTGTGGGAGTAGCCTAGGAATCTTATTGCTTCTAGTAGATTTGACTCGTTAGGAAGAAGTTTGTAAAGTTGAAACTTGTAAATAAAACTGACCTAGCGGAGTTCCTCCTGTGTAAAGGAGAAGAGTGGACGTAGAAGGATTACACCACCTTCGAACAACTATAAACCCTTTGTGTGTTTATCACTTTCCATACTTGCTGCATATCTCATTTATATATCTTGCTCATACTGCTAAAAGGTTTTTGTTAAAATCATACTTGTGAAAAGAAAACTGTTTTTCAAAAGAAACTCTATCTTTGATTCCGCTGCATACTGTGATAACCGAGACAGTAAGCTGAACGAGCATATTGCCAGCTTACTGCATCGAGAAAGTTGTTGCATTCTCGTTAGAATCCAGCAACCTATTTACATAATAGTTTTAAAACGCAAAATTTGATAGAGGTTCATTCAACCCCCCTCTGGACCTCTGACCACTTGGGACCAACAAATATTAATAGGCCGCATGGTGGAATATTCTCCCTAAGATACTTATTCTCGAGGGTATTTATCTTTTTTAATTATTTAATTTTTCATTAATTTTTTTTTCATCCTTCTCCTCCAACCATCAGCACATTTGTTGGTACCGCTACCAGAAAATCCCCAAAACTCTAATTTTTGCTCAATCCCCATGTTTTAGGTCTAATTCAACCGAACATGATTTTTAATTTCCTTTCATTTTTTAGAAATAAAACATGGCAAAAACCTCGCCAACACCATCAAAGAGCTGCCACCATAAATTCTTTTTAATGAATAGATTCGATCGCAACTTCGATTATGGAATTCAAAGGGATTAAATAGGAAAAGATACTCTAAATCAAACTTAAAATCACATTTTCTCTCAATCTTAACCAAAATGCATAAATTTTATGCCAAATTAATTCTCTCTACAAGCCAACCAAAGTCTCAAAGTCAATTTCTTTTGTTCTTGCTCAATTTAGTCTCGAATTGAGCAAAAATGGATTTAATAGGCACTAAAAACACCCCAATTTTTTTAAAATAAAAAATATAAAAATTCATTTTTTGGGGTATGTTTAATATTTTGGAGAGTGAATAGCCCACCCTTTTGATTTTCACCCAAAATTTTAGATTCTCTTTTAAAAGAAAAAAAAATACCCTTAAGAAGCATCTAAGAGAATATTCCACCAGCAGTAATATTGACTGCCTAATAATATCATTCGAAAAGATTAACGGATGTACAATGAAGTTCCAAAATTGAATACGTGAATACAAAAAATATCTTAGTTTGACTTAATTTTTTGTAATTTACCATAAATGAATAATGAAGCATGCAATTGTTTTAATTTAATATAAATTACATTACATTATAATTGTGCATCATGTGAGTGGGAGATTGGTATAAATAAAAAGGTTAATTGCAGTAACCACCCAAACAATGAGCGATTTTGCACATTAAATTTTTTGTGGCATTAATGTATATAAACTTTACGTGTTTGGTATTTAAACCATCAAAATAATTTTTCATCCACTTTTCATCGAATTTTGACATGTGACTTGTGGTGACATCAGGTTTGCAATAACCCCACAAAACTATCAATGATTTTGCGCATAAACCACCGAACTTTTTTTTTTGCACCAATGTATATAAATTATATAGATTTGACACTTAAACTACCATCAAACTCATTTTCCCCCCACTTTTCACCGGATTTTTAGCACGTGGTTTGCACGTTACATCGGATCATAAACCCCACTAGATATTCACTGAAATAACTCGTCATGATGGTGAAACGATGTTCATAAATTCCACAAAAAATTAAGAAAAAACATACAATATTCAGACAACATATCATTTTTTTCCCTCAAACATGCCACACCATTATGTGCAACCAAACTCAAATTTCAAATCGCATAATCGATAAGGTTTTGTGTGAGAGGATTTTATACAAGTAATAAATAACTAGGTTTGCAAGCTTTGCAACTCAACAACTATGAAAGAGAAAAAAGTATGTCTCTTTCCTTCAAGCCCTAATCCAAAAGTGAAATTCCCTTAGTATGTCGTGAGAATTCAACAACTCAATCGTTTCGACAAAAAAATCCTTAAAATATGTCACGTAAAGCCACGTGCCAAAATTTGATTAAAAGTTTCCAGAAAATGAGTTTGGTGGTTTAAGTGTCAAAACCATATACTTTATATATATTGGTGCCAAAAGCAAAAAAGTTTGATAATTTATATGCAAAATCGACAATAGTTTGGTGGTGTTGCTATATTTAACTGGATGTCACATGCAAGTCACGTGTCAAATTCCTGTGGCAATGGCCAGAAAATTAGTTTAATTGTTTAAATGTCAAACACATATAATTTATACTTTATATATATCGATGCCACAAAAAAATTGATGATTTATGTATAAAATTGCTCAATAATTTAGTGTGATTGCTGCAATTATCCCTAAATAAAATCTAGCTACATACAACATTAAACTTATCAATTTTACTCACTTGGGCTTTCGCTAGCTAAGATAAATTTGACGGATCCAACTAGTTTGAAGTCACCAATATATGAATTTTTTTTTCCTCTCCATTATTATTTTACAAAAAGGTTTAAAATGAAGGCTTTTATTTTTTTAAATTTTTCTAAACAAGGTTTAAAATGAAGGCGATGAAGAAACTTTTTAATGAGTCATAAAATAGGTTATGTTTAAGTAATATTTTAGATTATTTTATTTTAAAATATAAACTCTACCTTATGTATAGTACAGAGCTTAAAGGGAAAAAAAATCACGAGGAAAAGAAAACCAAAATGATTAGAGAAATGTAAAAATGGAAATATAAGAAAATACATCAAAATTTCCCTAACCCACACACATATACATAGTTAGTCTCATACACCAGTTGTATGGATCCATACAACCAGGTCAATCCGACCCGAATCTGTGTATTTTTTAATATATTTTTTTCATGTGTTACTTTTATGTTATATTAGTGTAACCTTTATGTTATACTAGTTTGATCTTTATGTACAAATATCCATATCTTTATGTAATACTTTAACTTCAAAAAAAAAAAATTGAATTTCAACACAAATTGTACATATATACCTATAAGTGATATTAGACATATATTTATGTGATATTACTTATATTTTTATACTAACATAGTCATATCTTTACGTAATATATAAATTTGGAACTAACATAACTAAAAGATATGAGTACATAACTAAATGTATGACTACTAACATAATTAAAAGGTGTAAAAAGAAATTATATAAATGCAAGATTATATTGATATAAAAGTATATGTAATATCACATAAAGATATGTTGATCAAAAAATGCGCTGAAAATTGTTTTTTTTTTTTTTGAGTTACAGAATTATATAAAGGTTGTGATATTTGTACAAGAAGATCATACTAATATATCATAAATGTCATACTAATATAACATAAAGGTAACACATGAATCAAAAAAAAAAAAAACCAAAAGTGAGTGGATCCAGGTCGGGTCGACCTAGTTACATGAGTATTTTGCTATATATATATATATATATATATATAATATTACAATCCACAACCAATATAATAGAGATTAACTTGTAAAAATTGATTTGTGTTAATGAGTAGCGAATCACTATGCTACGAAACTACGATCTGATCATATATGTTTCTTTTTAGATCTCCACTGAATCTCATACAAAATTTTTGGACAACCTTAATGTTTACCATTTTTCACTAGAATTTTTTTCTCCAGTATCTTTAGTACTTAACTAGTAATTAGTAATATTTATTATCAGAAAATAGGTCTAATTATTTTTAAAGACATTCCCTTCTTTGAAAAATGAAAGGTATAAAAATATTTATTTTGGGATGTGTTTAGTATTTTGGGGTGGATAGTCTCACCCATATAAATATTAGACAAAAATTAATGTGCGATGATTTTGCAAAACTCATACTTATAATAGAAAAACGCATATTTATATCTGTAAAACATATAATTATTATAATTCATACTTATATCTCTGAAATACATATATACAAAATATATATTTATAATTTACACTGTACCTACTTATTTCTGTGAAATGCATACTTCAACCTCTTTACAATTGAGATGGTCTTACACTTTAAAATATTATTTGAAGTGTTTGTTACAAGTGTCAAGTGGTCACTGAGTTCACGCGTTCGCTCGCAAGAAAAGAACTAATTGGGCCTCTTCTCAATTCTTTGGGCCTAACATTGATATATGCGGCCTGCTTTTTAAAACCAAAACAGATGATAACTTTCATACACCTACTTATACAAATCACTACATTTTCAATTTTATTTTATAATCTCCAAACATATATAATCATTTGCTTAGTACTTTAATATTACGATTATTTCTACTCATTATCCATTCAAAACAAAGTAACAAAACTTGTATTATATTTCACTCCATTCGGGATTTAAAAGAAAATGCTGTACAAAAAACCAATCAAAGATATAGTATAATTTTTATATTATTGTTTTACAAATCTAGCAATTTTCGTGAGAAGAGTTATTCCATAATCAATACTCACGAAAAAAATTATATGAGACATTATTATCCATCAACAATACTCATTTTCGCAAATTTGAATGTGAATTGTAGAATGTGAGTTGTGAATTCACTCATCAAACAAAATTAAATTTGTGAGATGGTCTCATAAAAAGTCATATTGCGAAATAAATATTGATTAGTCAGAATCAGTTGGTCTCACATGATTACATGTATAAAACTATAGAGTAGTGTTCTTATAAACCACGTGCACGGATCATGGGCGCGCGTGGGTCGAGTTGGGTCGGGTTCAGCCCGAATCCGCACCCAATTATTTTTTTTAATTTATGCCATAACCTTTTATACGAGTTTAACCTTTATATATAGATATCATAACATTTAAGTAAAATTACTTAATTTTTTTTCAGTATAATAACATAATTAACAGTCATGTAACTTTTATATTATACGAGTATAACCTTTATGTACAGATTTATAACTTTTAAGTAAAATTACTTAGACTTTTTTTTTAGTATAAATACCATAAAAGTTATGTAACTTTTATAACCTTTATGTTATATTAATATAACATTTATGTACAGATAGAACACAAAACATTATGCGAACATAACATAAAGGTTCCGCGAATGTAATTAAAAGGTTAGGTGAACATAAAGAAAGGCAAGGTGCGTGGACAAGAGTTTGAGCGCAGACTTGGGCACGTGTGTAGGTGCATATTGTGTGTGTGGGACGCATGAAATGTACGGTCAGAGCGGGTCGACCCAATTACACGGTTCCTAACCCGCACACACGATGCATATATAAATATTTGTGAAAACTTTATGAATAAGATGGTGTAATATAAACTTTTGTGTGGAAGATTTAAACCAAATTACATAACAACAAAATAGTGTTTACATGATTACATCATTGAAAAGCAAATGCAAACTCTCTAATCAAGAAAGTCGAAAGAGATGTCTATAATCCTTCCAAATTATTATAATTCTTCTTTTGCCCCTTTTGTGCATTTTCTCGGATAAAATAATCACATCCATTGATACATTGTTTATGATTTTAATTATTTTAAGAATAGGATAAATTAAATAAAAGGCAAAATAGTTTTCCTCCTAATCCTGTCTCTACCCACCAATCATGCCCACATACCAACCAGTGGCACTTTCGGTATTTTCCTCCAAAATTGAGCCCTAAAATTTATCCCCAATGTTAACACTTATCACCCATCTTATCTACTTATCCCGCTCATAAATCCCATTACTTGTTTTCTTCCATGTTCTAAATGTCAACGGACCTCGACCCTAATTATTTGAGTACACAACCAAAAAAATCATCACTATTTCATTCATTCATGTTTTAGGGAAATTATATGGTGTGTTAATGATTTGAGTGTTATTAAACAGGAGTTACTATTGGTTCAATCAATCCAATTGATTTAAACGGGAACTAATAGATTTATCAAAAAATAATTATATATATTTTTCCCGTAAAAAAAGATTATATAGTAAAGTTTACATTTATATAAAAATTAAACAAAAACTGATAAATATATGTATATATGTCTGATCTATCCAAATAGCAAATTTAAGTTCTTTAAAAATTGTTGAACAATTAAGATGACATAAATTAAAATAAAAAAGAAAATAAATAATTGTCTGGATCAAACCCAATCGAATTGGATTTTACGAGTTGAATGTGTTAAAAGAGTGGGTTGGGTTGGTTTCTAAGTTTTCCATTGCAAATTGAATAGTTTTACCAATAATTTCCACTTTGGTTTTAAAACACTATATGTGCAAAGGGATGGTAATTCATGAGATGTTGGTGTATGTTGGAATTTCCAACTTTAATGTTGAAATGAGTTAAATGTTTCTACAATCAACAAATTGAGGGATTGTTTAAGTAATAATAGAGGATGCATGAAAACTAATGAAAGGTCAAGTTATGTATATTTATTCTTTAATGTTTTTGTTTGTATTGTTTAAACTTTTTATGTTTAGATGGAAGCTAGTTGTTTACTGTTAATTATTAAATTGATGAACTTGGGAAACTTTATGCATTAAGAATGTGTGTACACATAGCTGATATATTTGTGATTTATGTTTAAATTAGTGTGGGGATTCTATGACCAAACAAATGTTAACTATTTAAGTGGTAGGGAGGATTCACAAAAAAGTTAATAACATTAAAAGAATTTTGGAATTAGTTTCAACAATTTAATGATTTGATAAAAGTTCTATATTTCTATCCACAATGATTAAATATCAAAATATTTTCTTGATCGTGACAACAAGTCTAATAAATCATTTTATAATTTGATTAAATGAGATGTACAAAAGTAGATTTAGGGGAGTATGTTCAATGTAAAGATGAATTGTCACAAATGGTAGATAAATTGTAAAGATGAAATGATTATGTACATACTACTAATTATATAACACGATTACTACTACAAGGAACATAATGAAGACCTTTTAAACATCTTTATTTTTTAGACCTCTTTTAGAAATCACTCCCAAAAGCAATCAGATTATCTTTTATAGTCATAGTACATTTTTTATATTTAATTATCTTTGATATATATAATATATTAATTAATAATGTTATTTATACATATAATCTGTTGAATGATCAATGAAATATATATTGAAATAAAGAATCTTATGAGCCCAAACAAAACTTATCCAGATTGAAATTAAAACAGTAATAAATTTTTTCCTTAAAGAAAAAAGAAGTATATTTTCCTTTAATCTATAATTTAAAATTTAAAGGTTTTTTTTTTTATTAAAGGAAAAAATCTAATAAAAAATTGCGTGTTATAATAATCGTGCAAATAAATACGGATTGTCAGATACCATCTTTCCCTCCAATCATTCTCCACTGTGTTTCCTTGGACCATTTTGCTTTGTGGGGCCCTCTCTCTCTCTCTCTCTGCATTTCTCCTCCCCTGAAATTGTACATTTTCTCTCTCTAAAACATATTATTTTCTCTCTCTGTGAAGCATTTACTGGTGTTGCGGCGGGAGAGAAGGAAGTGAAAGAGTAGAAGAAAACAATTCCTCTGCTTCTACGGAACTAACTGCTCTTCATTTCATTGGTCGGATTTTTTTAGCTTCTCTATTCTCTTCTTTCTTTACTCACCTTCACTTAATCTTTTCCATTAACCCCTAGATTTTTTCCCTTTTCTGTTTTCGTGTCTCTCTCTCTCTCTCTCACGTCTTCTTTTTTGGCAGTTATCAGTCTTCTTCATCTTGGTCATGAGGTAATACCCTCTCTCTCTCTCTCGAAATTTGGCCGTTTGATTAGCTGTATAATTGAGGTGGGTTTTGATTATGTCGTGTGATTGTTCATGTTTCATGGGTTTGAGATGGTGGGTTGTGTTCAAAACCTGGAATTAAGTAGATTTTTAGTGCAAATTTGCAATCTTTAGTGTTGTACATCACTAAAGTTGTAATCTTTTTCTTGAATTTTGTTTAATGTTTGCATATGGTGGAATAAAGTTGCAAATTTTGATTGAGCAACAACGTTTTTCAATTTTTTTTAAATCTATTTTTGGGGGATTTGGAAAACTGATCATTTACTGTGTATGTTTTTGGGAATATGGCATGGGTTGACCAAAGTAAATGATAATCAATTGATTTTCTCTGTATATATAATGTCTTTTAATTGCACCAACTCCTGGTGAGACTTGTTATTTGAATCCACTTCTATCAATTATTATATGTGGTAATTTTTGGTAACATTCAATTAGATACTTTCAGTATAGGCTTGTTTTGGTTATTTGATAAACTAAGCTTATTTTTCCATATGGACATTAACTTTTTGTTTATTATTTCATCTTTAAACCATTTATTCGTTCATTTTGCTTTACCATGTTCCTTTATGCTCTGCGTGCAACTGAACTTGTTTCTGAAATTACTTAGATGTTTATATTTCTCTTGCTTGTTATTAGTTGCAGTTGATTTGATCGACCAGATTAAATATTTTTTCCAATTAGGATACTTTTCCTTATTTGCATAAACGTTTCTACTCAATTGTAGTGTGGGTTGAAGCATTCTCTTATTTAATTAACTATGATACTCAATTTGTGATGCTGTATTTTTGCAGGAACTGATTTGAATGGAGCAACCGACAGAACATTTCATTCCTGGTTAGTTTATGGGGCATTTTTGACCTCTTTAATGAATTGTCATCTATTTGATACATCGCAACACTTTTATATGTGTATAAGCCGATTCACCAGATTATATTGTATCGATTTTCTAGGGCCTTCTAAAATCCCGTTCATGAGTACTCCAGGGAAAGAAAAAACTGCATGGAGACTTCCTAGTGGAACTGGTGCATATCATGCATCAAGTGATGCTAGCTTATTTTCTACTTCATTGCCTGTTTTTCCACGTGAAAAATGTGAGTGAGATTCTGACAAAATTGTTATGATTTTCTTATGTTATAAGATGACGTCTTACAATTGCTTCTTTTTCGTTGCAGTTAATTTTAATGGATCCGATCAAAGTGGTCAGTCAACTGACGATGGTTCTCCTAGCCTTAGTAAATTACACTTAGAAGATGAAGTAAAGGATCCACTCGAAGATATTGACCCAAGTATTATTGGAAGCTTTCTTCCTGGCGACGAAGACGAACTTTTAGCTGGTCTTACTGATGATTTTGATCTTACTGGGTTGCCGACTCAACTTGAGGACTTGGATGACGATTTTTTTGGAAGTGGAGGGGGATTGGAAATTGAACTCGAAACACAAGAAAATCTTGTAAACGGCATGACAAGGCTTAACACATCTGACGGTATTAATGGTAGCATCATTCCCCATTATGGCATTGCAAATGGTGTCGGAACTGTTAGTGGGGAGCACCCCTATGGCGAGCACCCTTCAAGGACATTATTTGTTCGCAATATTAACAGTAATGTGGAGGACTCTGAACTTAAGTCCCTCTTTGAGGTATTCTTAACAAGATCCGAATTCTTCAATCTGCAAGCCACTGTAGTCTTTTTTCATTCACATACATTTCAGTTCTCAGCTATGATTTGTTTGCTTGCTTAGTGCTTTTTTTTTTTTGTGAAGATCACTATTTATGCCTCTCCTTCCCATTTCTCTATTTTGAGCACCGATGGAGATTGTCATTTTTCATAATGCTTAAATGCATAATAGAACAATGTGTAGCTACTGTCGTGCAGCAAATTTCTATAAAGAAATCATCTGAGAGAAAACAAAGTGTCCTCTCTTATCAAGTGGAATAAGCATTATGTGAGGGGTTGAAGAAAGTGAAACATATTTGCATAAGGTGATAAATATCTATTAAAGAAGAAAACGATTTGCTGAGCTTTTTTGGTCAATAGAGTTTTGGTCAAATTGCCGTTTGTGAATTCTTGGTGAAGCCACATGATTTGATAATTATTGTTAGATAAACTCATAATATGCCCGACTCGTAATGTCATTCAGAAACAGAGTGATGTTTAAATATCTTTATTACCTGATAATTACTTTAACCTGCTTAGCACTTTTAAATACTCGCACTATGTTAACCTCCATGGTTTCATGCAAAGGAGATGATGAAGGTTTCTATGGAGCGAAGTTGCTTATTAATAAATCAGTTTTCTAAGTAGCAAGAAGCATATGCTTTCACTCAATTTATTGTTGGTAGCAAGAAATAACTCAACTTTTGGTGAAAATACTAATATTTACTCTACTTCTTTCTGTTCTGTTCTGATAGCAATATGGAGATATCAGAACTCTTTATACCGCATGTAAGCATAGGGGTTTTGTGATGATATCTTACTATGACATCAGAGCTGCTCGAACTGCAATGCGTGCATTACAAAACAAGCCATTGAGACGAAGAAAACTTGATATTCATTTCTCTATACCAAAGGTGTGAATCTTAAAATCTCTTGGTTTCAAACATGCACGTTTCTCAATGAATGGCCTCTCAAAACTATTGTTTCTTGCTACATGCAGGATAATCCATCCGAAAAAGATATCAATCAGGGAACCTTGGTGGTGTTCAATTTGGATGCTTCTGTATCCAATGATGACCTTCGACAAATATTTGGAGCTTATGGGGAAGTAAAGGAGGTGGGATCTTTGTACCATATCAAGTTGTAGTAATAAGTAATTTATTGTTTCTTCCCAATCAGTTTGGATGAAATAAATTCTGTATTTTGCATAAATGTAGATAAGGGAAACACCTCATAAACGACACCACAAGTTCATCGAGTTTTATGATGTTAGAGCTGCAGAGGCAGCTCTCAAGGCTTTAAATAGAAGTGACATTGCTGGGAAGCGCATAAAGCTTGAACCTAGCCGGCCTGGTGGGGCCCGTCGCGGGTAAGCTCCCATAGCCATCTGATGTTATCTTGGTTGTTCGTCGTATCTCATTTTACTATTTCAATCACTACACTTTTCCAACTGCTCTACTGATATTTATTTTATGTAATCTTCAAGCTGAGTGAGTAGCTGCTTGCCAGGTTGAATACAAGGTAGCATTAGAGGAAGATAATAATAGGGTGCTTAATAGGCAATTAGGCATAGAGATCTAGAGATAGAAAAACATTAAATCAGGCCTATGTCTCTCATTACTATTGTTTTCAGTTTTACTTCAAACTTCCCATAACCTTTTTCATTTTTGGAAATGGAAGTTTCAGATACGAATAGTTACAGCTCGAATGAACTTGCCTCTGATGCATGCTAAACTTTTGAATTTCTGCATTGTTTTTTCAACATATTTTATGCAACATTGCTAGAGATGTTAATTATCTTCTTGGGTGATGCTTTGTACCAGTATCAATATCCTTACAACTTCTTGCATTTGTGCTGAGTATTTGTGTTATCTTGAGTCATGTGTCTTCCATAATGCTTTAAGTACTATTCAACCACAAAGAAGTTGGATATGCCATTGATACATACAATTTCTACATCCTCTATAAACGTTATTGGTCTTGTGGGTTACATCTTCTGACAGGCTGAAAATATATTTAGATTTGCAAATGAGCTACTTGTATAAAAAAAGCCTAATGTGCTTTCTGTGCACAGCTTGATGTTGCAACTGAGTCATGAGCAGGAGCTAGACGAAGCTCTAGGTCTTCGCCTTCAAGTTGGTTCACCCATCGGCAACTCTCCTCCAGGCATGTTGATGAGTTTTCTGCCTATTAAAAAAGATTTTCATGTTGATGATTACCATAATGAGTGTGCTGTTTTTTAACCAAAACGGGTGGCATTTTTACAGGTAGCTGGCCAAATTTTGGCAGTCCAGTGGAGCAAAATTCCTTGCATGGTTATAGTCAGTCTCCGCTCAGCCCTGTAGGAAGCAATCACTTGCCTGGTTTGGCTTCGATTCTTCCTTCTCAAGTATCAAGTCCCGTGAAGATTGCACCTATCGGTAAAGATCCTTCTCGGATAAGCCATGCCAATCAGGGATTCACTATGGGCAATACTAAACACGGAGCAGCCTATCAGCAACACTTTTCCGTTCCGGACCCTAAGTTAAGCTCAAGTCCGGGACCCACTTCCTCATATAGCGATTCAAAGCCATCGAGCGTTGGAACACTTTCTGGTCCTCAGTTTCTCTGGGGAAGTCCTACCATTCACTCTGAACAGACGAACGCTTCTGCTTGGGCATCACTGAAGGGCCGTCCATATCCGTCTCGAGGACAGGGAATCGGTTTTCCATACACTGGTCAGCACAGCTCATTTCTTGGTTCACATCATCACCATCATGTTGGATCTGCTCCATCTGGTATTCAGATGGAACGACATTTTGGGTTTTTCCCCGAGTCACCTGATTCGTCCTATATGAACCAGGCAACATTTGGAGCTCCAAATTTTGGCCACAGTAATGGGAATCGTCAAATTAGTATTGGTGCCCCTGGGGCTATGAACCTTGGTGTTGCTTTTTCTGGAACCTTCTCCGATAGTGGCTCTCCTAGTTCAAGAATGATGTCATTGCCAAGAAATGGTCCTATATATTTTGGGAACGGTTCTTTTGGAGGCATGGGAGCAATGAGCAACGATGGAATCATTGATCGCACTCGAAGTAGAAGGGCTGATAGTGGAAGCCAAATGGATAATAAACGGCAGTACCAACTTGATTTGGAAAAAATCAGGAACAGTGAAGATAGTAGGACTACCCTGATGATTAAAAACATTCCAAACAAGTAAGAACTCATAATACTTTCCTTCTATGGGGATTTCTATTCATAAGTTGCTTATTTCGTTTGTATTTTGTCTTTTAATCAATCTCGAAGGTACACTTCCAAAATGCTGCTTGTAGCTATTGATGAAACACACAAGGGTACATATGACTTTCTCTATTTGCCGATAGACTTCAAGGTAATTTCTTGTTTGGTTAGAAAAAATGTTCCATCTTTTGGTGAATTCAGAATTGAAGTTATATTGATTTCTCTTCCTCCAGAATAAGTGCAACGTTGGGTATGCGTTCATTAACATGATTTCTCCGTCTAACATCATCTCCTTCTACGAGGTATTTTTTCATTCCCTGGGCATAATATATAACCAATCTCTTAAGGTATTAGTTTCCTCAAATCCAGAATATGTTGAGCGTCGATTTAACTTTTGTTTCACATCTTTGAAGGCATTTAACGGGAAGAAGTGGGAAAAGTTCAATTCCGAGAAAGTTGCTTCCTTGGCATATGCGAGAATCCAGGGAAAGATTGCTCTCGTCTCGCATTTTCAGAATTCAAGTTTAATGAATGAAGACAAACGATGCCGTCCGATTCTTTTCCAATCTGAGGGCCAAGAGACTGATGATCTGGTATTTTACCATTGCTTCTATATAGACATTAGAAATTCATAACAATTTTTTTTCTCATGCATGTATAGGCACAAGGTTCCTTTTTTCCCCTTGTCTTTTACCAAATAGTTTCTCTAAGTTGCATGAGAATGATACTGTTATCTGGTTACTTCTTTTTTTTTTTTTTTTTTTTGATAATCTCAAATTTCAGACAATTTTCGCTGTTCTGCCATGTGATATAGATCTTCGAATTACTAATTTCCCATCTATTTTGTGCAACTCAGGCAAACTTCCCGTCCGGAAATCTGAATATATTTATCCGTCAGCGTGATGGATCTTATGCTGGAGATTCTCTGGATAGCCCAAAGGGTGATTCAGATTAGATGCTCTAGAAAGTTACATATGCTGTTCTCAATAAGAATGTATGTGTTCTACTTTTGTATAGTCGTTCGTCTTTTTTTTTGCATATATAAAGTTCCAGTGTTAATACTGAATCGGGGTTGCCACTCTTCTACTTGGCTGTGTCCACTTTTTGCGATGGATGCTTGTTTCTTGGAAGAAATATTCAAGTGGGTGGCAACCTCATGTCAATATGGTGTGGCTGCAACTGATCATTAACAAAGGGAAGGGGGATGAGGCGAAGCATCTGCAGATATGCAATAATGTCTCGTGCTATATGCTTTGTCTGTTCCTTTCCGTTTCTTCCCCGACTTTCTCTTTATTTGGTGTCAATTCCCTTTCGTCTCTTCTTCGTCTCTAGCGATGTATAGTTTATAGAGCTGGCTGAGAGTTGGAAACAAATGTATAGCTAAGTCCATGTCAAATGTGTATCGGTAGGTTGTATGAACAAACCTTGAATCTTTCGTCTTGTACTAAGATTATGGATTTATGACATAAATGTATCACTTTCTGTAACTTTTGAGTTTTCTTGTATGAACATGTTCAACTATGCTTCATAAAATACTGATTACATTTATGAGTTAATATCAATTTGTTACCTAAATTATGACATTTTTTCTTGTGGGTGTCTAAACTCAAAACGTTTTTCAATCAAGTCATTCTTTTTGAAAAATTTCATTTGCAACCACAAATTCAATTTTTGGCATTTTTTGGTCAATTTCCTGGAAAACTTAAAAATGCAATTTACCTCTAAGTATCAATTAAAAATGCATGATTCATATGCCAAAATGACCTTTATTTGAAGATAAATCTAACACCACGTTGATTTTAGGATTCCCATTTGATCCAATCACAAATCGAACACAAATCATTCTAGGATTTTGAACAATTTTTGTTCAATTCAAGTTTAAATCAAACAAGAATCGTTAAATTAACATAGATTTATAATTTGGCTTCAAAAGAGGGTTATTTTGACATAAATCATGCATTTTTTGATTGATATGTAGAGGTTAAAAACAATTTTGAGTTTTCAAGCAAAATTTTTCTGAAAATGTCAAAAATTGAATTTGGAGTAGCAACCAAATTTTTTGAAGAGAATGGCTAATGATCGAAAAATGACATTGCCAAAAATTGACAAGGATTAGACACGCATAGGAAAAAAGCACAATAGCTTAAATATTAAATTGAAATTAACCTTTTATATAGTGTTTCTATTTATGTAGATGATATATTATGCAATCAAAATATATTTCACTGGAAAACCTGATTAGTTGTGAAACAAGTTGAGATCCTCTTAAAGAATATCAAGCTTAAAAAGAATGCTCAAACATGACAACTGTTTTGGATGAGAATATTGCCATTGCCTGTTTTGATTCGGTTAAGGTTCCAACTACTCAAAACTGTCACTCTTTATGGATTTGAGCAAATGCCAATTCTAAATATTCAATGCGAAATAGAGATGTAACTCAGAGCAGTTGAAAAGAGGTTAGATCTGGAGGGCATCAGCGATGGATCCTGCAAGAGACAGAACTTCGAAAGGAGCATTGCCGGTGATAGCTTTAACCGTATGGGGGCATGAATCCGTGATCCAAAAGTGGGAGAACGCCTTCCCCGACCCTATAATCAAACATGGACGACGATAGAGAGAGAGAGAGAGAGAGAGAACCTACCATCATTCTTGTGTACAGAGAGAGAGAGAGAGAGAGAGAACCTACCATCATTCTTGTGTACAAAACGCTCCCACGACTTCTTTGGAAAGACACCATGAGTGACATATGCACTCACCTTGGCTGCACCGTGAGCTGCCAATACTTTCTGGCATTCAATTAAGGTACCACCGGACTGGACCAAGTCATCAACAATGACGACATGACAACCACTGGGATCACCCTCCTTTATCCGTACTATTCGTTTGTCCCCTTCACGAACCTTGTTGCAGATAACCTACACCAATTTATTAGGACATAAAATGCTCGAATCATAAAACTGAATTCAACAGATTAAGATGATTAACACTTTTTTACTATACACAAACCATGGGGAAATGATCCAGAGACTTGTGGAATCTCTTCCAAGCTCCATCATCTGGAAATGCAACAACTATCTGTACAGAAATTTGAGATAGCAGTCACCTCAACATAAAATGAAATTTTATCTCGATTGTTATAAAATCATCAAGAGCCCTTGGAAAAACAACAATAATGTCGTTCACAAAGTACTCACCTTGTCCAATTCTGGAAGTTGTTGAAGCCGTACTTTCAAAAGTGGGATCCCACTCTCAAACACAGGCAAAATAGTATCATTAAAATAAAACCTCTCCTGTAGAAAAAACGAGTAAATGTATATAAATTCATTTAGACTCTGTTTAAGAGATACAAGATAATATAATTTTAGCACGAGTTTTGTTGAGAACTAAAGTTGTCTTTGAAAAGAAATTTAGGACAAAAGGATAGGGGGCAACAAAACCGAGCATACGGGATTGTTGCAGCAATTTAAAAGAGCAGCTATAGCTCCAAGTTAAGGAACTAAATAAGTTGTGGAATTCATCCACAATCGATGCAACATGTCTCCCTCCAAAAATATACTCGATTTATTAAATGAGAGAGTTTAACAAACAAGCACTTGCATTAAAACAAGAAAAATGATTATTAAATTCTGAGATTATTATGTAAACATGTAATCAGTTCAAATAGGTATTGGGCTAATACATCACATGTATGAAAACTTCTAGTAGAGGAAAAGAATAGAAAAGGGCAGGCAAAATATCGGTGAAACATATATCTTGACCACAAACTTCCAAATGTTATAGATAATGAGGTTATGGGGAATATTGCCACAACTTGGAAAAAACATTTGCACCCAACAACCAAATAAGAAATCATTATACCCTTACAGTTTGCTCTTGTTTCAAGCCAACCATAAAGTGAGTTTCCTATTCTTGTTAAGCATCAACAAATACAAAGACTCGCCATAAAGAAATAATAAATAATGACATGTTCATATACTCATACATCTTTATCTCTGACTCACTAAATAAGCAATTTGACATATCCATATCCGCATACATCTTGACAGTTGACAGAGATAAAGATGTATGAGTGATGACCACACCACACACCTAGCATATATATACAACCAAGTCCATCCAGCTTCAGTTTCAGAGGTGGCAAAAGCAATGTCAGAATAGGGTCATGGAAAAAACTGCCAAGAATTGGAGTGCTATCCTCAATTTCCCCATACATCCTTGTCCCCTTTTGGTTTTTTCCGAGTTCTGGAGTTTCTTCCACACTCTCAGAACTCAGAAGCATGCTAAAAATGTCAGAACATACATGCTCATATATAGAGGGTGTTTGGGTGAGCTTATAAGATCCTTAAAAGAGCTTATAAGATGTTAAGAGCTTATACGCTCCTCAAAAGAGTTTGGCTAAGTTTTAAAAATAAGATCCTATTTTAGGAGCTTATAAGATGTGAGGAGCTTATAAGCTCTTTTTTTAGAAGTGAGGGAATCCCAACTTATTTCTAAAATAAGAGCTTATTTTTTAAAACACCTTCAATTTTGATCATTGAAATTACACAAATGTCATTACTAACATCTTATAAGCTCCACCATCTTATTTATCCAAACACTTCAACAACTTATTATAAACTTAAACTTTTACATCTTATAAGCTCTAAATACACCTTATAAGATGCAAGAGCTTATAAGCTCTAAAAATAAGCTTAGCCAAGCACCCCCAAATTTGGTTCCATAATTTTTATATAATAATTTCATAACAAAAAGCCACAGCCAAATCACTATTTTGCATCCACATCTTCAATAAAAAAATATATGTATAGGCAAATTCCACATAATGGGATTAAAGGCTCAGGAGTTCTTGTTGTATCTGCAATAAAACATATAAGTGATATAATATAATCTCCTGTTGTCATACATTTGCTTCTTTATAGCAGTGCAAATAAATAGCATTGGGCTGCTTTATCTAGTAGGCATAACACATCTAAGATCTATAAAGACAGTAAAACAGCACAAGAACATCAGAAAAACCAGGAAGCATTTATATGCTATGAACAAAACACCATGAACATCTGTGCCATGCCTATAAATTTCTAAACAAAACTGCATGTCTGCAAAGTATGAAAATGAAAATGTTGCCTAGTAGATGAGAACTCATATTATATTTAACACCTTAGGAAAGAAAGGAGGCACATACTTCAAAGAAACATACAGACAAAATGGAGAAAACAGATCTAAAACAGAACACAAACAGAAGCTTATTAAATTACTCATGGGTAGAAGAAAGAACCTGCAATGCGTGTATGTCGTAGATAACCAAACTGGTTGGACCTCCCCTTGAGATAGGAGTATTAGATAGCATTCTAGCCAAGGTGAATGCAGTTGCCACATCACCTTCCTCTTCAATTCGTTCAAAGGAACCAGTAGGAAAGAAAGGTAACACCACCATAAACGAGGCAGCGAAAAGCATTGGAAGTGCATAGATGACCGAAAGCTGTTCAAAAATAACTTCAGTTGAGCTGAAAGACGCTAAAAACGCAACATGCCGGCCTCGGATATCATGTGCATTTTTTATGAAAAGATTCGGAAACCCATCATCGAAACTCCTGTATAAATCAATTAAACAATGCCTTGAGCAATGCTAAATAAATAATAAAAAATATGCTAAAGAACTGGATCAAATGCTAGCTATCCTTCAATTCTAATTCTTATACTATATTTTCTGAATTCAAACATAGGCTTCACAATCACAAAAGAAAATAATGATCGATCTCGAATATCTCAGAGTAATTTACACATCTGTTTAGAAGCATTAGCATAGCATAAGTAAACAGCCCATACGAGCAAACACAAGTAATTTCACCATGACTCCACCAAAAAAATGGCAATAATATGCTAAAACTTTTCATTCCATCAAAGTAACCACCCACATCTGCAAATTAGAATTACATTGGAGATAGCAACGAAACCCACTTCACAACACCATACTAAAACACACCGTAGACCCTTTTTATACCACCCAAATCAAATAAAAAATCATCTACATACCAAGAAACTATTACAGCAGTCACAGGCATAAACATAAATATATATTTTCTTTTATTGTTGTTAGGGATTTAAGGTGGGTATGGGATACCTCCAGTTAATGGATTGGAGCTGAATGAGGTCAGAATGAGCAGCAATCTTGCGTGCCAAATCCTCAGCTTCCACACAATAGAAAAGCAGCACTCTCTTTTTCACTCGCTCCATTACTCTCTGTTACTCTTTGGGTCTCTCTCTTTGTTTACTCTTTGCGCGCTCTTTCTCTGTCTGTATCTCTGTGGAGTAGAGGGAGAGAGAGAGAGAGAGAGTGAGTGAGGGTCGGTGAGAGACGGCGTGATTTTGGAAAGTTGATTTGACGGCGAGGGGATATATCTGGAGAAGAATATATGCCCTTATTTTTCTAATTTTATAATATTCTTTCCCTTTCCGTAGAGAACGATCCCACGCCTTTTTTTTTTTTTTTAATAAATTGAAGAAATTATATTATTTAATTACTTTGGTGAATTAAAAGTATATTGACACTTCCAATTGACAAAGCAAAATGAAATTCTACGGATGTTCCCTATAAAATACATTTTATTTTTTCTTCTTTTAATTCCTCAATATGCCTATGAATGAATGCTTTTGTGATGTTGTTAAAATTAATTTTAGCATATTTTGAATACATGCATGTTATAATTAAAAATCTTCTACCTTTAAAATTATGAAAAGAAATTCCTAATTAATATTTTATTTCTAAAGTGAAATATTCACATAATATCAATTAGAAATGATGATATTTTATTATTTTGAGGTTTCTTTCTTTTTACTTTTTCAAAAATTTGGTCATAATTAATAATAATGATTATTATACTATTAAGATTATAATTCAACATTTCAAAAATTATGTAATTTCAAATGTCTAAGTGATTAACCATTTTAATTTACTTACTTTTATTATGATATTACATAATATTTGTATAAATATAGTTTTATATTTGAATATTTCATTAACTTTTATTAATTTGTAAATTTAGAATTTTTCTAGACAATTCTAAAATAATTTTTCCCAAGACACTAAAGTAGAAGAATTGCTTAACTGTAGAGGTTGAAGACGAGCTAGAGATGGGGTTACACAATCAAGATTGAAAATCTTTGTGCACATCATACTATAAGGTGGCTTTAGATTAATATTTAGATACGTTTTAAACGTAAGCATGATTACATGTTTAAATATGCTTTATGTTTCTTTATAACATATGTATGTGATGTATGATGTAAATGTACGTATGAAGTTAGTTACGGACAAGTCCCCTAAAATTTATTATTGAACCGACCTGCTAGTTGATCCGGTCCCCAAGGTGGTCGTAAGTGTTCATTGACCCCCAAGGTGGTCATATGGTTAGTCATGGACAAGTCCCCCAAGGTTTGGAACTCCGAGCCACGTTGTACCAAAAAGGTCTCCGTGTTATTGAACCGACCCGCTATCTCCAAGGTGGTCGTAAGTGTTCACTGACCCCCAAGGTGGTCTATATGTCAAGTATGATTTATGATTGCTTTCCTTATGTGATTTACTTTGATGCATGAACGTATTTAATTATGTAATCACTTTTACCTACTGAGTATCAAATGATACTCACCCCCACTATGTTAACTTATATGCAAATGTTAATGACGAGCTAGAGAGTTAGGCCTTGTGAAGTTCATTCACTCAAACAACTTTTGATGAAATTTCCTAGATGTTTTATGAACTTATGACTTTTGTAACCACTTTTGATGATATTTCTGAACGTTTCTATTTAACTTATAACTTTTGCGATGTAAGAATATGGATATTTTGATTTGTAAATACATGTTTGGTACTTTCTAAGTCTTCCGCTGTTTATTTCACATGAAAGATAGGACGGATTTTGAAATTATGAATTTATTTTCAAAAAGAAAAATTTTAGAGCATTTTTCACTTAAAAACTTTCATAAAGAAGCTAAGCAATTTAGTAGCACTTCGACTCGAAAGTATACCGTCCCTAGTCGGGGCGATACAGATGATGATGATCAAGAAGATTCAACTACTCTACACATTCAGGAGGATACTAATAAATCCAACATTATTGATTTGACAATAAAAGGTGATGATGATAAAAAAGATTCAACTACTCAACACACTCGACCATGTGCTTTTCAATCTCAAAATTACCTTACATTTTTTTTTACTGATAATGTTTTTAATATTTTTTTTAAGGTTTTAGCCGGATTGAAGATCAAGCTAATCCAAATCCAGTTGGTATATATTATATTTATACACTTCATAAATTTATGTTTAAAAAAGATTCATAACAGGTTATCTTAATTTTTATAAATATATAGATTATTAGGATGTTGGTGATCCTAGAGTACTCATTATGTTGTTATCATGAAAAAATCCAACTTCCACCACTAAAAGAAGGCATTGCATGATTTACTTTATGGAGTTAGCGAGAAGAGTAAACATTTTACGGAGAATATAAGATTATATAACAATATGTTCACTTTTACATCATTGGGAGGAAAGATTGACTATGCTCAAACAAGGGTAGCACACCAAATTTTTTTAACCTACGTGGGCAAAATTTCCATTTAATTGGAAGTCTCTTACCTCTTGAAGGTCCAACTCCTCTATTTGCCCAATTGTACATTTATGATACTGAAAATGAGGTTTGTTTATAGCATTTTCTAATTTATGTTCAACTCAACAATTTCCATTTCCAATTGTACATTTATAGCATTTGTTAGGTTTGTTTTATATCTTTTATTGTAAAAATATACTTATGATTTTTACTTATTTTAAATTTATTTTCTTATTATTTTGAGTTATTGTTATTTCATATGTGAATTTAACCTAATTTGTTTCCTCATTATGATAGAAATAAAGAAAATATGAATTCTCTTCATGCGGAAATTGTTTCTGAACTTAAAAAAAAATATTGGATGAGCATAATGTCTTCGTTAAGATATTTAGAATGGCGAGATAAAAGATCATAGAGTTTGGAAATATGGATAAAAGATTGAAGTTAACATGACGTAAAGGTACCGATCTATGGAGGTACAATTTGCAACTGTTTCCGAAGTAGTTGGCCTTATAGTTAGAGATCTTGATGAGGCATTAAAGGATCATGACATAACAGTTGAGACACAATTTGGTCAACTTAAAAAATTAATAAGCTGAATGATGCTTATTTAACATTGCAATACCACTTCTTTTTGCATATGGCGAGGATAGTTATAGGGAGGAAATGCCATTTTCAGACATAATCTGCATGACAACGAGTGGTAGAAAGAAAGTCAGTATAAAAAAATGGTTTGCTTACCATTTTCATAAGAGGGAAAATCAACGATCATCAATTCTAGTTTCTAGGAGACTCACACAACAATTTATTGTTGATGAGTACATCATGATCGAATTTGCAAGATTGATGTATATTCATATACATCAAAAGAAATTGCGATACACAATGTATAAGGGTCTAAGTGAGGCACTCTTACGAGGTGAGACTGATCCACACACACAGAGTTGGAGAATTATATTACCATCAATTTTTACTGGTGGAGCCCGATTTATGATACAAAAGTATCAAGATGCTATGGCCATTTGTTGATGGGTTGTATATCCGGATTTGTTCATTACATTCACATGTACTCTTAAATGACATGAGATAGTCAGATTTCTTGACAAGCAAGGTCTTAAAGCAGAAGATACTGACACAATTTGTCGTATTTTCAAGATGAAACTTGATGCATTAGTAAAAAACCTTCGTAATAATAAAATGTTTGGAATTGTCAAAGCATGTACTTGATTTTTGATACATATTTTTTATATAATTTTGTATTGCATTTAACATAATTATATAAAGAATTATTCTGATTTCTTTCATTTTTTTTTCCATTTTTTTAGTTGTGTATACAGTTGCATTTCAAAAAAGAGGACTGCCACATACACACATTTTAATGTTTCTTGCCAATGAGAACAAGTACCCTACGGCCTACGCCAGATGACATTGATCTCATAATTTCTTCTGAGATTCTGGATGAAGAGATAGATCCAATTTACATTAATGCTTTAAAGAATTCATGGTACATGGACCATGTGAAAATGCAAGACCAAACTCTCCATGCATGGTTGCACAAAATATTTTCCTAAGCGATTCATATAACAAACAAATGTGAATTAAGAAGATTACCCAATATATAAGCATAGAGACAATGGGAGAACTGTTACTCAATCGATATTTGTTGCTCAAGTATGGTGCTCATTTAAACGTTGAATGATGTTATCAGTCTTGATTAATAAAATACTTATTTAAATATGTCAATAAAGATCATGACAATGATGAATAGTCAAGTGTCATAGATGAAATTGATTTATTCTATGATTGCAGATATATATCCCCATGTGAGGTAATGTGGAGAATCCTTGGTTTTGAAATTCAATATAAAAATCCTCTAGTAGAACGATTAGGAATTCATTTGGAGAATGAGCAATCAATGATTTTCTTGGACTCAGACCCACTTGAAGATATTGGAAAGATCAATTGTCAATTGGAGCATGTTTCTATCTTGGTTTCAAGCTAACAAAAAGTATGAGGCCAAATCTTTGACTTATACAGAATTTTCTCAAGAAAACTTGTCCGATTCTGTTCATAAACATGTTTGCAAATATGCTCATTTAGTATTTGTTTTCATTTAGTATGTTCATAAATATGTTCATTTATTGTCCATTCATTATTTATTAGTTTAACACTATGTACTTATTTATTCAATATTCATTTATGTTTATTTTGATTTTAATGTGTTCTAACAAACGAGTGTTTTGAAACTGGTAAGATTTGTAAGGTCAATGGTCATCGTTTGAAGATTTTTTATGAAGGCTTTCCATTACATAATGTTGATACTTTTGATCTTGATAATCCGATTTACCATGATTGATAAATGGGAAAGGTCTAGCCAAAGACATTAAAGAAATGTGATTTTTGGGAGGCAACCCAAAGTTTATGTTATCTAGTGGTATTTTATCATTATTTATGTGCTTTAAGGTTAGTTTAAGATCATTAAAAAAAAGTTTTAAAAAAATGTATGTTGTTTATGCTCAAGTGGAAGTTTTTTTAAAGCGTGGGCTCGTCTTATAGTTTTTATGATGTTTCCAAGACCACTATAATTTGGAATAGATTGTGCCCACACCTTAATAAATTTTTCCTTATGTACGTCTTCTTTTTATTTTCAAGTCCCCTCGCCACTCTCTCTCTTTCTCACTGTATTGATATTCATACATAGGAATGAAGCTTTCTCTTACTACTCCACCCCTTAAAATGGCCCCCAGAAGAAAGTTAGTTTTAGGTAACAATGGAGACGAAGAGAAGTGACGAAGGCAAGAGAAGTACATGAAGAGGTTTCAGAGAAAGACAGTAGTTCTGAATCCGATGGCGAAGAAGAAGGAAAGAAACGGAGGTTGGGGTTGAGGGCATCATCCTGTGGGTCTGCATATTTGTCAAAGAAGAAGGCATTTTCGGATAAAGATATCATTGCTATCCTCGAAGACCTTTGTCAACATGATGTTAAGGAGGTATCGAAGAAGCCACATGGTAGGAAACAAGAGAAGGCAGTAAATGATGATGAAGATGAAAACACTATCGGAAACAAAGTTGACAATGAAGAGATTTTGAAACAAGCTGATGATAAGGTAGAAGAAAAGGAGTTTGAGGCTGCATACTCGCTTTTGTATGCATCATTTGACACCATATTTCTTAAAGAGAAATGTATTCTGATTCCCATCGAAAAGACTAAAGATCTTGAGGAGAAATAGAGGAAATTACACGTAGAGGCTCTTCGCACCGAGCTTGGTTGTCTCTAAACAGGCATGTATGAAGGTTGATATGACTTATTGGAGCCTTGACTTATCTTTTGTTGGGAAAGCTTTATTTTGCTGTAGCACCTTTACTGTTGCTTCTTTAAATTTTCTGTTATAGCGTTTGGAAATTAAAAGTATTCCAAGGTTAACTCATTTTATGTGGATGAAGATGTTTTTTTTGTCATTACAGATTTGTGTTTCTAAAATCTATTTAATCTTTTCTTTATTTTCAAGTCTAATTTTAATTAATTAAAAAATATATATATATAAAACGAAAAAAAAAGAGATGTGAATTGAGGTGTGCCCACATCTTACTTTTTTTTTGTCTCCCGCTAGGGGTGCAATGGGTGGGTTTGGGGATGGTATTTGACCATCACTGTTTTGGGAATCTGGAACAGGGATGTGAATTCACTACTCGGGGAATGGAATCCCCGCGGGGGATTCGGGGTCCCCAAATTTTCTAAAATAATTTTCAATAAAATAAATATCAAAATAATTAAAAAACTCATAAACAATATCAATCTAACATAACATCAAATATCTTGAAATCATAAATCTATCTTTAAAACAAAAGTATGAAATACATTATTAAAATGACAACACAATCTAACAAGTTTGATTGTTTTGAGTTGATTCAAAATTTCAATTTCAATTTGAAATTTTAGATATTAAATTATTAATTAATTAGAAAGGAGTCGTGAGGAGAACTTAGAGTACTTATGGAAAATTTTGGATGTTTTGGTATATTTACTAAAAAATATATATATTAATAAATAATATTAAATGGGGAACGGGGAATCATCGTTTCATATAAATTGGACCGATTTCAAGGTTGGGATTGGGTGGGGAGCATAAATACCATCCCCATATCATCCATATTATTTCTAAACGGGGATTCACCATCCCCGTCTCGTTCCCTGATTTGATCGGAAAATCCTCACCCCGTTAACATTGGTACCCAACTGGGATGGTTCCCCACGAGGAAATTGCTACCCCTATCTCCCGCATATCCACTTCTCCAATTCTATCTTATTTTATTTCTTATTATTTCTCTAACTATGTTGGTGTTGGAACCGACGGATCGCCGGCCCTATGCTATCGGAATCGGGATCCATAAATAATACGCAGCGGAAAGAAATCATACCCTTGTAGACCTCTTTGATCTTCTGATGTATTCTTACAGCCTTTCTCGAACGTTGCGTGGCCAACGATCCTTCGAGAAAACTCAGTTCTGCTCTCTCTCTCACTATCACGTGTTTTCTGTGATCTGTATATATGAGGTGCTGATGAAAAGGGCTATATATAGGCTACACCAGGGACCTAGATGAGGAATTGGGTTGGGCCTCCTGATGGGTTTAAGTATCCTGTGTTCGGCCCGAACACATAACTTAAACCCATCAATAATAATTCAGTCCACTAAAGAATTATTATTGAACTACCGTCCCAATCCCATATTTAATATGGGCTTCTTCTTATTATGTGCACGTTTATCTCCCTGTGTTTAAGATATCGAATGTCCGTTAATTAAATAAGTTACTGACAACTTAATTAATTAACATCTAATTCCAAGAGTAGTACCACTCAACTCTATTATCATGTCGGATTAAATCCACCTGCAGGGTTTACATGACAATCCTTATGAGCTCATCAAGGGGACATCATCATCCTAAATAATTAGGACACAGATTCCTTCTATAATCAACAGTACACCATATAGACAATACTGTTTCCCAATTCACCGAGTTTATTGATTTAATAAATAAATCTCACTCATTGGCAAATTAAAGAAACAAATATTGTGTATACGTGGCTGTTATTATATAGGGATTAAGAGAACGCACATCCACAATAACAGAGGTCTTGTTCTATTATATAGTCAGTATAAAATGAACAACCTCAAATGGTCCTGCTCAATACACACAAAGTGTACTAGTGTAGTTTTATAGTCAAGACAGACTAATACCAAACTACATTACAACCATTCCGATGATTTGTCCAAATTCATCTTGGTTGTGAGCTACTATTTATAATTTATAAGAAACTGATAACATAATCTTCTGTGTGGCACCACACACCAAGTTATCTATAATATAAATTAATTGGACATTACATAAACATATATAACAAATATAAAATGCAAACATATGACCAAAGTGATTCTCATTCCATAAAAGATGTTCATACAAAAGCTAGACTTATAGTATACATCCTAACAGTTGGGTCCCAAGTGATGTCCGAGGTTCAGAGGGGGGGTGAATGAACCTTGGTCGATTTTGAAAATCTATTAAAACTTACTGTTCTGCAAGTTACTTGAACTTGCAGCGCCAGTCAGTTACTGCTTATAGCACTAGGATGCAGTGCTGCATGCTGTAACTTGAAGTTTTATACGCAGCGGAAAAATAAAGGTTTTAAGACACAAGACTGGCTGGTTTTCTCAAATATGATCCTTTTCAAAACGTTTTATGCTTATGACAGAGATAGATATGAAAGATAAAATGCAGATAAGAAATCAATAAAACACTTATGGCTTATAGTGGTTCGAAGGTGGTGTAAGCCTTCTACGTCCACTCTACTGCTACCTCGAGCAGGAACTTTGTTAAGCAAGATTGGTTTACAAGACACTCCTAACAATCTATCAACTTACAAAGCTAAACACCTACTAGAGTCCAGCATCCACACAGCAACTGCAAACTCTAAAGGCCAACCCACACAGGGTTCCACACTCCCACACATGGAAGCTGCCTAACACTTAGACAACTATACAAACAGTAAGGATCTCTCCTATCAACTGTTCGACACCTAAAACAACCTACGCACACAGCTACAAGGTTAAAAAGTATATAGATTGGTTCTTCAACTAGTGCGATGACGTGAACTTCTGAATCCTTGAAGGATCTTTCAGCTTTGAACTTGCTTCACTTCACAGAGGTTGAGTGACTGAAACTGAGAGTATAGCTTGAATGCTTGAGCGCTTTTGCAAATGTTTTCGGTTCAGATCTTGTAGTTTCAGTTATCAGCTTCAGGGTTCCTCATCCTCTATTTCTACTTATAGAGAAGATATCCGTTGAAGGAGATATTTCCCATTTTGAATTTAAGTGTACTTGATCAAAGGCATGGCTTGCATTTAATGCGACTTGACTTTTCTTTCTGGAGCATTTAATGCGATGGTTGTGGTTCGCAGCTTTCTGCGGCGCGTCAGTCCATGTGGCGTCTTGGTATTGGCTCCGTATCTGCAACTTTGATCTTCTCTGGAACTACTCTATTTATTCTTGCTTGGATCTTCGTTCATCGTACTGCATTTATCCTTCCTCAGATTGCAGGATACTTATTCTGTTTGTCATTGGCGCTGTTTGACAGTTTTGAGTAGTAAGCTTCGCGCTGTATCCTAGGTCTGCTTGCAGTTGTTTGTACTTTACAGTGCTGTTGTAACTTGGACCTTCTTACAGTGTCTTCGTTCAGTACTGCTGTATCTTTTCTTGCAGTATTCCTGTAACTTCTTCTTGCAGCGATACTGCATGCCATTCTTTCTTACTTTGCTGCAGTGTTGTAACTACCTTCTTGCAACAGTTTCATTCTGAAATCTTCAATGCAACATTGTATGCATGTGTACTTCCATCTTTCAACTTCCATAACAAGACTCAATCCTAGTCTATGTTTTTCACTTAAATAATGTGAAAAATGGGGTACTCAAACTTCCTATTACATCCTTGGTTTGTCTCATCAAAATCTAACACTGAAATCCCAACAATTTCCCCCTTTTTGATGATGACAAAACCATTACATTATTTCGTCCATGAAGAAAGTTTTTCATTGCATCAAATCAGATTACATCAGGATTAGATATATGATAAGCATTGAAAAACAAACTGGATATATCAGAGATGTATCTTGTCTACTTAAAATACATAGATTATTGCTGAAACAGGGACCTCCTTGTAGACGTTTCATCTGGTCTCCTTTCAGCAGTCCTTCCTTCTTGCTCTGCTCTTTCTCTTAATCCCTTCCACCAGTCTCGGATGGACTCCTGATAGGATTCTTCAAGTTTCTCCTTAATCTTTGGAATCTGAATCCATCTCAGCCAGAAGTCATCACAGTAAGGCACTATATGGCCTTTTTTTACTAAGTCTATGTAGAAATTCTGAATTTCAAGCTCTCCGGCCCTAGTAAGCTCTTCATATCTTCTCAGTGCAGTTTGACAGGTTTGAAATCTACAGAATTCGCACTTTCTGCACAGAAATCTGAAGTTTCTGAGATACTCGGATCTCTTATACAACGTGATTGCTTTGAAGGATGGATTCCTATCTGTAGGCAACTTGATTGCCTTGAAGATGTTTAAGCTCCAGGCCATGTTCTCTTCGTCGGGCCTCTGATCCATCAATACTGATACTTCAGCAGATATGTTGTCCGTGTCGAGACGTGGAATTTCTTGAGGGGGGTATTGGTAGAGCTCTTTGTCAAAGATCCCCCTCTTACCAATCACTCCAAGCCTTTGTATCCAGACATATTCTTCTCTTTCTGCTCTGGCTCTCTCCGCCCTTTAAGCAGCCATTTTCTCATTGTAAAACCTTTCAACCTCGGCTCTGCTCACCCTCTTTCTTGAGTCTTGCTATTGGCTATCTCTCCCTCTCTTTGTATGATGATCAGAGGGAGGTGCTGTATCTTTTCTTGCAGCACTGCTGTATGCAGCACCTGCTGCTGATCTGCTTGCAGCAGCTGCACCACCAACTCCTCCTTCATCATTTTTTCTCCATCTTTTCGGAAAATGAGCGTCAACAACAGTAGATGATCCAGACCTCTTCCTCTTTCTGCTTAGAGGCTGGTCATCATCTTCTTCCTCATTTTCTTCATCTTCTTTCTCCCCAAAGCTCCGGTATCTATCTTGAAATCCTTCCTCCTTTTTGGCATCATCAAAAGCCGGGGTTGGAGCAGGGGCACTTGGAACTACTTTAGACTGTAGTCCTCTTGTAGGTGCTGTGGTTTCCCTAGATACTTGGGCATACTGGTGCTGGGGCTTCCCTATAATGTGGTTTCTCAGTTCGCCTATAATCATTTCCAGGTTCGCCACTCATTCGTCGACACTTCTGGTTCTTCTGGATTGGTCGGTTACATGATCCATAAGTGTCCCTAGCACCAAGGAGTGAGTTTGTAGCCTTTTCAATGCTGTTTCTGCATGCCACTTGCAGAGTTTGACTTCAGCTCGGGTGCTTGCAGCTTCTCTCTTTAGCTCTCCTTCCATTCTAACCCTTTCCATGTACAGCCTGTGAGCATTATCATTCAGATTTTGCTTGATCATATTAGGCAGTGCTTCAATATCTTTCTTGAAGCCGGTCATGGTTTCAGCGTGGAATTTGGCGCCGACCTTTAAGCTGTTCTGCATGTTAGACTCATGATCCTGAAGAGCATGAATCAGATGTCTAACAGCATCAACTATTCTGTTAATCGATTCATCAGGGGTCAGGCCTGCATTCCGTCTTTGAGAGGCAGCAGCCGATGCAACATAAGGTACTAAAGAACTTGAGGGCTGTGTTGCATCCTGCCTTGGAGCCTTTGGTTCAATCTTTCATTCTCTTCCTCATGATGGCTTCATAAGGGACTTGGACAGCCTGAGGTGGGATTTTCTTCAGTGACTTCTTCCTCCTTATCGGATGATATCGTGACTGTCACGTCACCAATATTTCCATATTTGGCTCTTCTGCGTTCAACCATTATCCGGAGGAATTCAGCAAGGTTAGCTTCCTCAGTAACCTCTGCTGCTGTAACCTGGACAGGTTCTTTTGAGTATGCAGCAGCAACATCAACCTCCTTATGAGGTATCTAGCTATTTAGCGGTTACCTCAGCTTCTCCTCAAACATCCTCTAAGGGTGCTGTCTCAATAGTCGTCCCTTTAGAGGTCTTCTTACCCTCAGAGAGTGTTGTCTGAACAACAGCCTCGCCTGAGGTCTTCAGCAAAGACCCCGTCTCCTCGGCCGGTCCTGTAACTTCGACAGTCTCTGCTGCATGAATGGGTTCTTGCAGCCCTTGTTGGTTTCTTGCAGCTTCCATTGTGTGCAGCACTGAAAGCTCGATTTCTGCAAGAATCTCAGCATCCACCCTTCCTGTATCTTCTGCAGTGTCTGATAGGGTGGCTGCTTGCTGTACTGCTGTCTCTGCCAGTATAGGGAGTACCGCCTTTGCAACTTCCTCCATGGTCGCTTCATCGGCAATCTCAGCAATGTTAAAGAGAACATCTCTGATAATGGCGGTTGGTTCCCCCTGAGTGTTTACATCAGCATCAGAAATGGTGTGCACCGGGGAATCATCGTAGTCCAACAGTTGAGGCTCCTCCTCCTCCAAAGAATCAAACGCAACTATATTGGAGAGGCCTTCAACCATTTGCTCATATGCGGGGAGTTTGAATTGAGATGATTTGAGCTTCCTTCTCCCCGCATCCTCTTAGGAGTGTGCTACATCCTTGTCTCCTTGACACTTGCTTGCAGCGCCTGTTGCAGCATGACCTCCTCAGCCTGCTCCACTCCTAAGGTGTCGATTTGCTCTTACGCAAATACGATGTCATCGCCCCTTCTTACAGCCTCTGCAGCCGGGGCTAGGAAGATTTGAGCATCCTCTGTTGCTGCTTTCATTGGCAACTCTGCAGAGTGGGATTCTGCAAGAGTTTTACCCTTCCTTTTGTCCATTGCTCCCTGAGCAGCAGTGCTTCTCGATCTATCTTGCACCTCTGCTGCATACACAGGTTGCAGGAGTGCCAGAATGTCTTCTGAATTAGCCCACTCTAGGACTGTTTTTTTTACAAAAAGGAAATCTTTCCATTGCATCAAGATTTCTCTCTTGGACAGTCTCATCTCCCTCTAGAGACTGTATTGCTGCTCCATATTTCTAGCAGCTGGAAAGGTTGGATCGAGCATAGACTGAACAACTTCTTCATCTGGCTGAACCCTTTGCTGATGTAACTCATCCGCAACAGTATCTACTGATAAACTTGCAGTAGAGAGTTGGGAATTAGCAGCTACAACAACCTTCTTCTTGCTGCGTGGGGTCTTCCTGGCCAGGGGTGCATCATCATCTGAGGACGAGGACTCAGGTTCAGGTTCTGTCCTCCTTGGTGTCCCCTTGATGACAGAGAGAGGATTTTCATCATCATCATCATCATCTTCACCCCTATTGCCTGCATCTTCATCTTACAGTGCTAGGGTTGCATTATTTTTATCTTTGGTTTTCTTCCATGCAACCCCAGCAACAGCTGTTTTCGGTTGGGTCTTACCTTTCTTCTTCTCTCCAAGATATTTCCCAACAGGAATGGGGATGGGAGCTGCAAGCTGAACGTCTAGCTTGCAGAGCAGAGAGCAAATGGTGATTCCATAGCTCCTCCTCACTGTGCTCTTCTCTGCTTCCTCTCATATTCTCTTCATGATGAACCTTGCCCAGTTCACCTTTTCTCCGGCCATGATGGCAGACATGATCCGGAACAGGAGATCCGTGCATTTGTCGTAACTCCATGTTCTACCTTCAATGGAGTACGCACAGATATCATGGAGTAGTTCAAACTCCGGTTTGAAGAGTTTCTTCGGGGCGCTTCTCTTGATCTCTGCCCCTGCATCTCTAACTCTAAAGAGATCCCACATCTCTTGAGCGTTGTTGTCCCCATATGTCGCAAGCCGACTGGGGGTCAGACCTCCTGACGAGATACTGAAAGTGGTGGCTATGTCTCTGACGGTTAGAGACTTTTCTTCTTCATCTGCACCCATCTTGAACCGGATGCAGTTTCTCTCCTCTGAAGTCCTGGCGAAGGCGTAGAACCTTTGAATTGATTCTATAGATAAACCAGTGTAGGTGGTGGTTAACAACCCTAGGATTTGGGTCCGTTCAAGGGCGTAAAAAATCCTTTAGATGACTGAGTTGTCGTATAACCCAGAAGTGTAAATGTGCTCCTGGTTGATCAAGCGTTCTTCCAGTATCGTGGTTTGTCAAGCTGCCATTGATGAATATTTGAGAGAAATTTGAGATATCAGGACTCAGGGAAAATTGCGATGAAAGGAAACTTCTCTTTGTGATGAAGGCGAAATGAATTTGAAAAGAGAAGATTATGGGGTTTAAGGAGAATATCAAAGGACGAGTAGTAAGATCGACGGTTGAGATTAAAAAGATGAAAATGATCTTACGGTCCTTAGAAAAAGATGGAGGGGTCAAATCGTAAATAAACATGACTTGCGCAAATGTGGGCTCTGACCGCGCCTCTTCGTCTTCTGACAGAGCAGACTTGTATTAAATGCTGAAAGACATGCGACTTGCCGTCTAATTCATTGTCCTTTTAAGGTTGCAGCAGCCTGGGTATGAGGTTGCAGAGTATTAATTACTATTTTGAAATAAATGCTGTAACCAGGTGCTGCTTACTCTCCCATTATCTTTCTGTGATGTAAGGATAAAAGATGCAGCGTTGTTTGAACCCAGCGCTGTATGCAGACGCAGCTTACAACATTATTCTTGCAGTTTCTTCGCAAGCATACAGATATTCCCCCTGGGCTTCTGCATTTTCTTTTTCTCTCATAATTTCAGAATTCCCAGCTCGTTTCTAAGCATAGAAAACTTCGATTCACTCAGTGGTTTAGTGAATATATCTGCAAGCTGGAGATCCGTATGAACTTTCCCAAGCACGACATCTTTCTTTTCCACGTGATCTCTAATAAAGTGATGTCGTATATCGATATGCTTTGTTCTTGAGTGAAACACGGGATTATGGGTAATTGCAATTGCACTCGTGTTATCACAGAGAATTTGAGTCTCTTTTTCTTCAATCTCATAATCTCTCAGTTGCTGCTGTATCCAGAGAATTTGCGTACAACAACTTCCTGCTGCAACATATTCTGCTTCTGCTGTAGATGTTGCAATCGATGTTTGCTTTTTGCAGAACCATGAAACAAGTCTATTTCCCAGAAATTGACAAGTCCCACTGGTGCTCTTTCTATCAATCTTGCAACCTGCATAATCTGAGTCAGAATATCCTTTGAGCTTGAAACCTCCTTCCTTGGGATACCATAGGCCTACTTCTTGAGTTCCTTTCAGATACTTGATAATCCTTTTGACAGCTGAAAGGTGTGACTCCTTTGGTGCTGCTTGGAATCTTGCACAGACTCCAACTGCAAACATGATGTCTGGCCTACTTGCTGTAAGATATAGTAAGGATCCTATGAGCCGTCTGTACTTCGTGATATCTATATCTTTACCATCTTCATCTTCGTCAAGGCTTATGGATGTAGACATAGAAACAAATATTGCTGATCCATTCTCCATACCAAACTTCTTGATAAGTTCCTTTGTGTATTTGACCTGGCTGATGAAGGTTCCTGCAAATAGCTGCTTTACTTACAGCCCTAGAAAGAAACTTAATTCTCCCATCATACTCATTTCGAATTTCGATTGCATCAGATTTGAGAACTTCTCACATAATTCTTTGTTGGAGGATTCGAAGATGATATCATCCACATATATCTGTACAAGAAGTATACTATCTCCATCCTGTATCCTGAACAGAGTTTTGTCCACTGTTCCTTTCTTGAAGCCATTTTCCAACAGATAGATAGATAAGGTGTCATACCAAGCTCTTGGTGCTTGCTTGAGTCCATACAGGGCCTTGTGTAACCTGAACACCTTCTCTTCTGCTTGATCTTCAAAACTTGGAGGTTGCTCTACATACACTTCCTCTGTAAGAATACCATTAAGGAATGCACTCTTCACATCCATTTGATATACATTGAAATTCATATGAGCTGCATATGCCAAAAAAATCCTTATGGCTTCCAGCCTTGCTACTGGAGCAAAGGTCTCATTAAAATCAATTCCTTCTTCCTGGCAATATCCTTTAGCAACTAATCTTGCTTTGTTTCTCACAACACATTCAGATTCATCTAGCTTGTTCTTGAAGACCCATTTTGTTCCAATAACTCTTTGATGAGTTAGTCTTGCAACTATTTGCCAAACTTGATTTCTTTCAAATCCAGTTAGCTCTTCTTGCATGGCTTGTACCTAGTTGCTAACTTGTAGGGCTTCTTCAACATTTTGGGCCTCTGTTTGAGATATGAAGCATGCAAGCATTACTTCATGAGGGATGGACCTTCTTGTCCTTACTCCTATGGATGGATCTCCAATGATAAGATCCCTAGGATGATTTCTCAGCCATGTCCTGTTAGCTTAAAAAACATGTACTGGTCTAGGTTGCTCCTCATGTTGCTGTAAGATTGAAGGTTTTGCTGCTGTAAGATTATCTGCTGCATCCAGATGTGCAACTTCTTCTTCTTTGTCTTCTCCTGTATGCAGAACTCCTTCAACATATGGAACATCACTTTCTTTCCTTGGAGTTGTATCCTCAACAGGTTCTTCTAGTTTATTTGTGTCACAGTGTGGTTCATCAAATACCACATGGATTGACTCATCAACCACTAAGGTTTTCTTGTTAAAGACTCTGAAGGCTCTACTTACAGCAGAGTATCCTAAGAATACTCCTTCATCTGATTTTGCATCAAAGGTTTTTAGATGCTCCTTTCCATTGTTGAGAATATAGCACTTGCATCCAAAGATATGCAGATGTGAGACATTCGGTGTATATCCATTCCAGACTTCATAAGGGGTCTTGTCTAGATCCTTGTTGATTAGGCATCTGTTCTGTGTATAGCATGCAGTGTTGGTTGCTTCAGCCCAAAATCTCTTGGGTATCTCTGTCTCTGCTATCATTGTCATTGCTGCTTCCTTGAGGGTTCTATTCCTCCTTTCAGCTACACTATTCTGTTAAGGTGTTCTTACAGCAGAGTATTCATGACGAATACCATTGTCAGAACAGAATTTCTCAATGAATTTGTTTGTGAACTCAGTTCCTCTGTCTGATCTGATCCTCACAATACTCAAGCTCTTTTCATTTTGAATTTTCTTCATTAGGTCAGGTAGCTTGCTTTGTGTTTCTGATTTCTTAGCAAGGAATATGGTCCATGTGTATCTGGAGTAGTCATCTACTACCACAAGTGAGTACTTTTTCCCACTTATGCTTACTGGTTCTACTGGTCCAAAGAGGTCCATATGTAGAAAGTCTAGAATCCTGTGAGATGACTTCTGTAACTTGTCCTTGAATGAACTTTTCACTTGTTTTCTCTTCTGACAAGCTCCACATATATTTTCCTTTTTATATGCCACATCTGACAATCCTCTTACAAGACCTTGTCTTGCTAGCTTGTTGATTGTTTTGAAGTTCGGGTGGCTTAATCTCTTGTGCCATAGCCAGCTCAGCTCTGGTGAACTTTTTACAATGAAGCATGTTGGATGAATAGAAGAGTTCCAGTCTGCAAGATATATGTTTCATCTTCTTGTTCCTGTAAGCTTGACTTCATTTGATGTACTATCCTTGATTAAGCACTTGTTGAGGTTGAACTCCACTGTGTATCCTTTGTCACAAAATTGACTAATGCTCAGAAGATTGTATCTGAGGCCTTTCACATAGGATACATCTTTGATCTTTACATTTCCTTTTACTAGGCATCCACTTCCTTTTGTGCTTCCTTTGGAATCATCTCCAAAGATGACCTTTGGTCCTTTGCATTCTTGGAAGTCTTTCAGAACTTCTCTACTGCCTGTCATGTGCCTTGAGCAGCCACTGTCTATGTACCATACATCGCAGCTGCAACCTAGCACTGAAACCTGCAACAAACTTAAGCAGATTTAGGTACCCATTTCTGTAAGGGTCCTTTGGGGTTAGTTACTTTGGGAATCCATATTTTCTTAACAGTCACTGTTTTGCTGTAAGATTTGTTGGATCTCTGAATGTATACAGTTTTATTTTTAAACTGCTTAAAAACTGTGTGTGCAGAAACTAAGCATGTGTTACCAACACTCTTGTGGTACGGTCTTCCACCATACTTCCCTTGAGTATATCCTCTTTGAGGTTTAGACATATAAGTCTTAGTATAGGTGGGGAACTTTCTCTTGTGCTGCAACTTTGTGGGTTGCTGCATCTTCTTGCTGCTTACAGCAGATAGCTTCTGCTGCAGCCAATTCTTAGATGCAGGCTTACTTCCTGTAGCTGAGCATTGGGGTTTCTTCCCCTTATCCATCAATGCTGGTTTGTTCAAGATTCTTTCTGAGTTACAGGGTAACTCATTCTCCATTGAAGTTTCAGCTTGAACAAATTTTACAGCCTTGGATGTACTTGCTGTATCCTGAAAGGTGTGAGTGTTGTAACCTATGCCCGATTTTTCAAAAGGACTTCTGCTTTGACTTATGCACTCCCTTGCGTCCTTAGCTGATTTGCTAAATGTTTTGATCGTGGACTGCAAGTTCTCCTTCTCCGTTTCTAGCCCAGTGACCAGCAGACTTAGCCTTGAGACCTCATTTTGTAGCTTACTGCACCTTGAGTTATCAGACTCACATGCAACGAGCTTTTTAGCAATATTAATATTTTTACCTCTAAGGATCTCATTGTCGATTCTTAGATTTTCATTCTTAACCTTCAGCTCCTCATGAGTTGAATTAATCTGCTCGAAATCACTCATGATCCTCTTTAAAGAGTGGATCATGTTCAGCTCCTCTTTTTCTGGTATAGACAGCGATTGGTAGGTTACCTCCTCTTCATCACTATCCTCGCAATTATTTGCCATCAGGCATATCAGCGCTTCTTCATCAGAAGATGAGGTTTCAGTGTCATTGTTAGAGGATTCTGTAGCTTTCAGTATCTCTTTTGAGTCTGTTGTATCCTTGGTCTTCTCCATCTCTCCAATGAGAGCTCGAAGCTTGTGCCTATCCTCTCTTCTCTTTTCTCTTCTTTGATCTCTCTGTCCTTCTGGGTATTTGTGCACCATTGGGTGTGGACAGTTTCTGGCATAATGTCCAGACTTCCTGCAATTATAGCACAACTCAAGATCAGTCATATTTGAGCGAGAAGAGGGGGATACCTGAGGAGGTGGATGACTTCTTCTGAAGCCATTTCTCTTATTGAGGTTGGTGTTGTTGTTGCTGTTGTTGCTCTTCATGAATCTTCTAAATTTCTTTAGAAGAAGAGCCATTTCATCTTCAGCGTCTTCAGCTGTAATCTCCGAATGTTTGCTGCAACTTATGATTGTTGTATCTTTAAGTCTTCTGGCAGTTAGCGCTGTAACTTTGGAGCTCGATTCTTCTGTCTTCTTTCTCCGTCTGTTGATATCGTATTCAAATGCTTTGAGGTCAGAGAATAAATCAAATGTACTCATGGATTTCAAATCCATGGACATTCTCATGGCAGTGGTCTTGCTATCCCACTCCGCGGGCAGGGCTCTAAGTACTTTCATGTTCTTCTCCTTTTGAGTGTAGTGCTTGCCCAAAGCTTCTAGTCCATTCACAATGGATGTGAATCTTAAATCTAGTTGCTCAAGAGTCTCTTCAATCTTCATCTCGAAGAGTTCAAATAGTTGGGTGACGTTGGAGATCTTATTATCTTTAGTGAGCTCTGTCCCCTCACATATTTATTCCAACTTTTCCCAAATTTCCTTGGACGTTCTGCAAGTTTTGACTTTGCTGAATGTGCCTTTATCGAAGGTGATGAATAGAGCATTCTTGGCCATGTTGTCTAGGTTAGCTCTCTTCCTGTCTTCATTGTTCCATTCTTGTCTTGGTTTGACCAGGAAGTTGGTTGGTAACTGTGCTCCTTCTTCCATCTCTCTACCGAGCATGAAGTTCACTTTCATAGGGATAATCGGTCCTTCGGTGATGACCGTCCACATCTCATCATTCATTGCTGAAAGATGTACCTGCATTCTTATCTTCCAATCGTCATATTCCTCTATGGAAAATATGGGTAACTTGTGATTAGAGGAATCCATGATATGCTGAAAAGAATGAGATTTTCAGGATGCAGAGAAAACAGCGAGACAAAAGTGGATCTGGGTAGGTGACCAGACAAGTTGGCTTTTAACCCAACTCGCTCTGATACCACTTGTTGGGTCCCAAGTGATGTTCGAGGTTCAAAGGGGGGGTGAATGAATCTTGGTCGATTTTGAAAATCTATTAAAACTTACTATTCTGCAAGTTACTTGAACTTGCAGCGCCAGTTAGTTACTGCTTATAGCACTAGGATGCAGTGCTGCACGCTGTAACTTGAAGTTTTATACGTAGTGGAAAAATAAAGGTTTTAAGACACAAGGCTGGCTGGTTTTCTCAAATATGATCCTTTTCAAAACGTTTTATGCTTATGACAGAGATAGATATGAAAGATAAAGTGTAGATAAGAAAGCAATAAAACACTTATGGCTTATAGTGGTTCGAAGGTGGTGTAAGCCTTCTACGTCCACTCTACTGCTACCTCGAGCAGGAACTTTGTTAAGCAAGATTGGTTTACAAGACACTCCTAACAATCTATCAACTTACAAAGCTAAACACCTACTAGAGTCCAGCATCCACACAGCAACTGCAAACTCTAAAGGCCAACCCACACAGGGTTCCACACTCCCACACATGGAAGCTGCCTAACACTTAGACAACTATACAAACAGTAAGGATCTCTCCTATCAACTGTTCGACACCTAAAACAACCTATGCACACAGCTACAAGGTTAAAAAGTATATAGATTGGTTCTTCAACTAGTGCGATGACGTGAACTTCTGAATCCTTGAAGGATCTTTCAGCTTTGAACTTGCTTCACTTCACAGAGGTTGAGTGACTGAAACTGAGAGTATAGCTTGAATGCTTGAGCGCTTTTGCAAATGTTTTCGGTTCAGATCTTGTAGTTTCAGTTATCAGCTTCAGGGTTCCTCATCCTCTATTTCTACTTGTAGAGAAGATATCCGTTGAAGGAGATATCTCCCATTTTGAATTTAAGTGTACTTGATCAAAGGCATGGCTTGCATTTAATACGACTTGACTTTTCTTTCTAGAGCATTTAATGCGATGGTTGTGGTTCGCAGCTTTTTGCGGTGCGTCAGTCCACGTGGCGTCTTGGCATTGGCTCCGTATCTACAACTTTGATCTTCTCTGGAATGGCTCTATTTATTCTTTCTTGGATCTTCGTTCCTCGTACTGCATTTATCCTTCCTCGAATTGCAGGATACTTATTCTGTTTGTCATTGGCGCTGTTTGACAGTTTTGAGTAGTAAGCTTCACGCTGTATCCTAGGTCTGCTTGTAGCTGTTTGTACTTTACAGTGCTTTGTAACTTGGACCTTCTTGCAGGATCTTCGTTCAGTACTGCTGTATCTTTTCTTGCAGTATTTCTGTAACTTCTTCTTGCAGCGATGTTGCATGCCGTTCTTTCTTACTTTGCTGCAGTGCTGTAACTGCCTTCTTGTAGCAGGTTCATTCTGAAATCTTCAATGCAGCATTGTATGCATGTGTACCTCCATCTTTCAGCTTCCATAACAAGACTCAATCCTAGTCTATGTTTTTCACTTAAACAATGTGAAAAATGGGGTACTCAAGCTTCCTATTACATCCTTGGTTTGTCTCATCAAAATCTAACACTGAAATCCCAACAAACTATTTCACTTTATTAAATAAAATAAAGAAATAGAATCAAATCAAAAAAAATCACACTGCCCAACCTCTTTCTTTTTATTTACTTTTGCAAATTCACCGAAATCCATTGTCTATGGAGGCTATACTATGGAGGCTTTGCATATTAAGGATGAAGTGCTTGCATTGGTCCATAATATAGGTTGGCATACTTTATTTTTCATCACTTATCTTGCTTATATTGAACTTGAGCGAGAGTTTTACATCACATTTAAGTTCAAAAATTCTGATGCTTTAACTCTCAATACCCCCAAGGTTATAAAATTTTGTTTGATGGGAACATCGTTTAACTTTTCATTGATTGAGTTTAACATTATTTTTGGATTTATAACTGAGGAGTTTGTTATGCCTGAAGAATATTTGCAAAGTGTCTCTGATTATAATCCAAACTTTACTCGATAGTGGGTTTATAAAGACATTTCCAATCATAAAAATATGTATAACCCAACAGATACCTATCTTTATAATCTTGCTTTGAAATATATTCATAGGTTCCTAACTTTTTCTTTTTCGGGTAGAAAGGATAAACAAAGGTGAACTTTATTTCTGATTATCTATACAAAACAAAATTAAAGTTAATCTTGGATTTTAGATGACTTCTCAGTTTACTCATGCCTTGTCCACCAAATAAATTTGATTTTTAGATCTCTCATTACTCAGTTGATCGTAAACTTGAATTTAATTGATCCTACTGATTATGATCTTCATGTGGTCTTGTTGGTCCCAAGTGGTCAGAGGTTCAGAGGGGGGTGAATGAACCTTTATCAAATTTTGCGTTTTAAAACTTTTCTGTAAAACAAGTTCTTGATTCTACAAAGAATGCAGTAACCTGACTCGATTCAGAAATCTGGCAGTATGCTGATTCAGGTTCCTAATCCGGTTATCACAGTATGCATCGGAATAACCAAAAATAGAGTTTCTTTATGAAAACCAATTTTCTTTCACAAGGATGATTTTAACAGAATCATTTGATCAGAATGCTTATGACAAATGCAGCAAGATAGATATACAAATAATACAATGCAACAAGTAATCAAAAACAGTAAACACACAAGGGTTTATATTGGTTCGAAGATGGTGTAATCCATCTACGTCCACTCTACGCCTTCTCAAGGAGGAACTTTGTTAGGTCAGTTTGCTTTACAAGACTCAGCTTTACAAACCTCTTTCTACACAAGTTTACCTACTAGAATCAAAGATTCCTAGGTCAATCCCACACAGGGTACAATATCACACACATAGAAAATAGCCTACACAAGACTAAACACTTAGTGATGATCTAATCCTTCCAACTAAGGACACCAAACTAAAACAACCTAACACACATCAAATGATTAAAAAGTATATGTTTTCTTCAACTGGTGCAACTCGAAGACAACCTTGAACTTGAAAGCTCGAATACTTGAATGACTGCTTCAGAAGGTTGAGTGACTGAACTTAGAAAGCTTGAAAGGCTTGAGAATTTGATCGCTTGTAAGATAAAAAATTGCTCAGTTGTTCAGTAGTTTTCAAAGTCACTACATCCTTCTATTTATATCATTAGGAAAATACCTGTTGAAGAGAGGCACTGTCTTTGTTGCAATTCAAATTAGTCTTCAAATCTTCACATTGAATGTGTCTTGGAAGATCTGGGATTAGAGTATGTCCTACTTTGGTCCGCATTAATGGCGTCATACTCCAACTATAGTACTTTTACAGAGCCACTGTCCAAGTGGCAATACCTCATTGGCTTGGCACAAACTTATATCTACTGGTAACTTAGACAGGAACCAATTCTCGTACTGTATCCAGCATATTCCTTGTACTGCATTGAATAGGTTAGAAAGACTTACTGCTTGCTGCTTAGGTTGCAGTAGTCACTTTCTGTTCGGCGTCATGTTTCTGTTTCAAAACAGCTTCCTGTTCCTAAAACCTGCAGTCAACTTCCTGACCTGCGTCTTCTTTCTAATCTGCATCAGTTTCCTGACTCTGAATAGCTTCATGTTCTAGAATCCTGCAGTCAGCTTCCTGATTCCCTTCCTGCTATTTGTTCACTACTTCCTAATCCAGCTTCCTGATTCTGACTTCAACTTCAGCTTACTGACTTTCCATGCTGAAAATCAGTCTTCAAGGTTTCTTTAAGTCCAGAATCCTGCTAACATCAGTATCCTATATCTTTCTGATATATACATCTTTACAACTTACAGCTTGGAAAGATAAACTTATAAAGCTAAAATCCGCTTATAAAATGTGGAAAATGGGTACTCTAAATTCCCATCTAAATTTACATAGTCTCATCAAAACCTAGTCAGAAATATCCCAACAATTTTCCCATTTTTGATGATGACAAAACCCATAAAAAAGTAGTAGAAACAGATATACTTTTATATATGTAATATGTACAAGTATAGTACTATGTAAGTTTTACATCAAAAACATGAATAAACAAGCTTACATCTTCATAAATAAAATGAAGGAATAAAGAATAAATAAAATTCTTTATAAAGAATGCTTACACAAAATATATGTCTGATAAAGCCAGTAAGCTATTCTTCATCAGGTTTTTTATCCCAAACAGTTTTCTCTTTACTTGGTCATGTCCTGAAGCCGCTTGTTGATTCTGTTTGACTACCTCTTCATACTTAGTCCCTTTCCATCAATTTAAGATAGAATCCTGATAAGATTTCTCCATCTGCTCAGCTATCTCAGGAACCTATATCCATCTAAGCCAATAATCCTGGCAGTAAGGAACCTGTTCTCCTTTCTTCACTTTGTCGATCAGAGCAAGCTGTCTGTCCAGTTTTCCTTCTCTTGCTAGTTCTTCATACTTCTTCAACACTTTCTCACAAGAAGGAAAATCTTTGAAATAATCATGTTTTAAAAGATTTCGAAAATACCTTCAATATTCTAATCTTTTAAACTTTGTGAGCTCATCGAATGTTGGATTTCAGTTCTTGGGCAAGTATACTTGATCGAAGATACTTAAGTCCCAGTAGTGGTTTATGTTCTCAGGTTTCTAGTCCAGCAGCACCAAAACTTCTGTAGGAGTCGATTCTACATCGAAATCCGGAGCTTCCTGATCTGGAAAGTAATGTAGTGCTGAATCAACTATAACATCTACTCTAGATCTTCCAGTTCCAACAACTCCAAGTCTAGAAATCCAATGAACTTTCTTTCTCCTTCTTTCTTCATCAACAACCTTCAGCTGTCTCCATCTTTCCTCACTAAGAAAAGGACCTGTAGGAAAAGACATGTAAGATTTGGCATTGGGATCAGCTTTCTGCACAACTTGCTTCTCTTCCTCTGCCTCGACCAGGTTGCTGTCTGTAAGTTCTTTGCCTTGAAGGTGTAGCAGTAACCTGTCCTCTTTGCTGTAATGCAATGCTGCTTACTGCCTAAGAAATAGTACCCCAACACTTGCATTATCATCATCATTCTTTTACCTCATTTTTGGCTCACCACTCTAACCATGTTCAGAATCATCTGATCTCTTGTTCTTGATCTTAGTCAGAGGGAGTTCATCATTATCATCATCATCAATCTCCTTTGTGGTGGCCTCCACCATCTCAACATTGGGTTCAGCTGGCTGCTTATTTTCCTCATTTTTGGCATCATCTCTCTTTGCAGCATTGGGGTCAGTAACTGCAGCAACTTCTGCAGGGTGTACTCTGGCCATGATTGCCCTCATCTCTCCCACTAGCAGCTCAAGATTAAGAATCTTGTTATTAACACTACAAACAGTCTGAGCTTGTATAGAGATATCCTCCTGCATATTACCCAATACCATATTCTGAGCTGTCTGATTGCTCTTGACTTCATCAACAAATGTTTGAAGATCTTTTAAGGTCATATCTCGAGCATTAGATGCAGCTTCCTGTTGGCGCTCAAAAATCTCTTTCTATCCTGGTACTGTGTGTTAAACTCATCATTCATCCTAGCTTGTATTTTGGAAGACAATGCATCCAATTCTTTTCTTAATTCTGCCAAGGTAGATGAATGTGCCCTGTCTCGCATAATGGTGTTGTTGGCCAGATTCATCTGATGTATTTCCATGATCTTCATCAACCCATGTATTGCATCTAGAATTCCTTGTAGAGATTGTTCTTGCACGTCAGAAAGGGTCTCAACCCTAACCACTGGTCCTGTTTACAACTGAGTATAAGGGAATAGGGCCTAACTTGCTTGCTCCTCTGCTACCTGCTTCTCTTTATCCTCAGTAAGATCCTTTCTCAATCTCTTCAATCTTGCTTCATCGGATTCTACTTTGAGTGAATCTTTGTTGGAGCATCAATATTTGCGTTCAGGTTGATTCCCCCTACAAAATCCTCATCATCATCAGAAGAGTCATCACCAGTACAGGATTTGGGACAGAGACAGCAACCACTAACTCTTTGCCTCTAGCAGGCATATCATCCTATGTTTTGTTCCTTTCTATCTCCTCCACTGGAGCTGTGTCAACAGCATCCGTGCCCGAGGTCTTCATCGGAGAGACTGTCTCAACAGTCTCCTCAAGATCAACATTCTTCACAAACTCATCAACAGGAACCTGACTATCCTCAACAACCTGTTCAGGCACAACAGTTGCTTCAACGGGTACTTCAGTAACCGCAATTATTGCTTTTTCAATAACTTCAGCTACCTGAATGTTAGTATCTTCATTCACCTTAGCAACCTCCTCAACTACATCATTAACAACCTGACTTACTTCAATAACAGGTTATTTGTCAACAGTAGCTTCAGCAGTTGGAACTTTAGCAACTTCCTCAGCAGTTGCAGCAGCATCCTAACTCACTTCTGCAAGCTTTGTAGCAACAACATGTAGAAGTTCAAGAGTCGGATCAGGTTTTTCCACAACAACTTGTGCTATTTCTTTCTTATCTACTTTCTGTATTGCAACCTCGACCAGTACAGGGAGTCCTGCCTCCGCAATCTCCTCCTCGAATGCTTCATCGAAAAACTCCTCCTTGATTTCTTTCACAACTCCATGGATGATTAGTGATGCTTCCCCCTCAGCAGGTTGAACATGAAGAATAGGAGAAGCAAAATAGTCAATCAAATGAATATCATAATCCATGGCATCGAGATGAGTGATAAGGGAAAGAGCTGCGATACTTGTAAAAGTTGGAGAGTCATGAGTCTCCGCAGCTTTTGAACTTTCTTCCCCTAGCTATAGCATTCTCGGGGGTTGATAGGACTGAGCCTTGCTTGCCTTTATTCCTTACTGCAGCATTCTCCTGTTAGTTTCCTCAACATAAAAGGTAGCTAACTGAGCTCTCACCAGCTCTACTCCAGGTAAGGTCCTAACAGTCTCGGTGCTGAGGCTCATCAATGTGTTGTCTGTCTCTGCCTTCATCGACTGCTCACTCATCTCTTCTGTTTTGGCCGTCCAGTAGGCACTCAATATCTCCTGTCTTTCTTGAATGAGAGAGATCATATCATTAGCATGAAAATCAATATAATCTTCGCTGAGGAAAGGTAGAAGGCCATTGGAGAGATCATTAGTCTCTTTTACAAAGTTATCTATCCACATCAGGATAATATCTTCCACCTCAAGTCAGTCCAGCCACTGCATCAATTCACTTCCAAGGCCCAACCTCTTCCATCTCCATGTATCATAGGTAGTGGTAAATCTCTTCCAAATGGAATTGACAGTTTCTACCACAGCTCTTTCAGCGTCTTCTGCATTGATGGACTCAATGGAGTGTGCCACCCTGTTAAGAGTGTCAATCTCCCTCAACTCATCCTTCGGGCCCAACCACTTCCTCTTCTTGATTGTGCCTTCAGCCTTCTTCACCAGCCTCCTCCTCTTCTTCTCAGGTTTTTGAGCCTTTTCAGCAACGGGGACAACAATCTGCTCAGAAAACTGTTTGTCTGGAACCTGTTCGCCTGGAGTAGCAACCTGTCCTGCTGTCTGCTCCTCTTCTTGTTCTTTTTCTGCAGGGGCTTCTGTAGCCTTCTCAGCAACCGTGTTGGTTTTCTCAACCACTGCGGAATCAGAGATGACAAGTGGTACCTCTTGTGAAACATCACTAGGAAAATGTCCAGCAACCTTTTTGCCCCTGTCTTCTTCTTCAATGGTACTCTTTTGACCACCAATTTTCTCGCTGGCTTATCATCATCATCGCCAGAGTCATTGGAGTCGGTGTTAGCACTCTTGGGCTTGCTAGCAGGTTTCTTCTCCTTCTTCTCACCCTTAAAGAAGCCCCTTTTCACTCCCAGGTACCACCTGGAGCATATGGTACCCTTCTCTCCAGGATAATCCCCTTCAAGCTCAGAATGGAGGAGATAACAATCCCAAACTCCTTCATCTCTGTGGGTTTGATGGCCTCCTCTCAAATCCTCTGGAAGAGGATTTGCGTCCAGTTGACTGCCGCTTCATGAACAATGGCAGTCATCATCCTCATCCTAAAGTTGGTGCACTTGTCAAAGCTGTCGCACCTTCCTTCAATGGTGTAGACGAGGATGTTATGAAAGAATTTATATTCTGGCTTCAGCTTCTTCTTACCAAAGTTGCTGGTGGCGGTCTCCTCCTTCACTGAATCCAATTTGAACTGGTTCTAGCTTTCTTCCAAGCATTCTGACCCAAACTCCACCAGGTCAGAATACTTTATTCCCTTGTTGGAGATGCCGAAGGTCTTGGCAATGTCTCCAACGGTCAGAGTGTGGGCCTCCTCATCTTCTTCATCCATCCTAAAAAAGATGGACTCCTCATCCTCAAAAAGTTCCGCATAAGCGTAGAACTTCTTTACTGAAATGACAGAGAACCCTTCGTAGGTGGTGGTGAACAGCCCATCAAGCTTGCTATTTCACACATGCTCCCAGATCTCTGCGATAAGATCCTTGTCTTTGTAGGGTGACTTGTCTCCAAGTAACACCCTTGTGTCAACGAGTCTTTCCTCCAACACTCGAGTTTTTCTTGCGTCTACCATTGATGATCTGTGAAAACTGTGAAAAGCTTGAAAAAGTAGAAAGAGAGAAACTTGTTTGCAGAGAGTTAGTGAGAATTTTGAGAGAGAGAATAGTGTAAGCATAGAAAGGAAGACGAAGAATATGATTGGTTTATATTTGAATTGAAGTTCTGAAAATATATGCCCAAGCGGTTAATGGGGATGGACTGTAAATTCACGATCCAGATTAAAAACTTAAGAGACGTGCTTGATCCAACGGTTGAGATTAAATAGCGGAAGGACAAATCTGTAATTTACTGAATGTGTCAGATGTTAAATCACGTCTTTTTCGACTCCACTGAAAAGTGGTTTTTGCATTAAATGCGGTTGCCAAAATGTCTCTTGTAATCATTACTAATTAGGTTATTGTTTCTGGTATGAGATTGCAGGACTCAATGAATGTTGATATAAATAAATATTGTATGCAACCTGCAGTAACCTGTTTCAGCAACCTGTTGCAGTAACTTGTGGCGTAACCTGTTGTTGCTTGCTGTATCCTGAAACTGAATACTATTAGAGAATCGTGATTTGATAGAACACAATAACCTGTTCCAGTATACTGACTGTTTGTAAGAATTAAAATACTTCATAAATTAAAATGTTGAATAAGTTCATTTTTACTTAAGGAACTTATATACCCTTACTCATCAAAGCTTGATTATCCCAAGCTCACTTCTTAACATGGAAAACCTTGATTCACATAAGGGTTTTGTGAATATATCAGCAAGCTGCATGTTAGTATGCACTTTCTCAAGCACAATATCCTTCTTCTCCACATGATCTCTTATGAAAGTGATGTCTTACATCAATATGTTTTGTTCTTGAGTGGAAGACAGGATTGTGTGTTATGGCAATAACACTTGTGTTGTCACACAGAATGGGAGTCTCTTTCTCTATGATCCCATAATCCTTTAATTATTGTTGTATCCATAAAATTTAAGCACAACAGCTTCCTGCAGCTACATATTCAGTTTTCGTGGTTGATGTTGCAATGAATGTCTACTTCCTGCAAAACCAAGAAACAAGTCTGTGTCCTAAAAACTGATAAGTACCATTTGTACTCTTTTTGTCAATCTTGCATCCTACAAAATCAGAATCTGAAAATCCTTTGAGGTTGAAACCTCATTCCTTTGGATAACATAAGCCAACATCTTGAGTACCTTTCAGATACTTGATAATCCTTTTCACTGCTGCAAGATGTGACTCATTGGGTGCAGTTTGGAACTTTGCACATACTACAACTGCGAATACTATATCTGACCTGCTTGCTATTAGATATAGTAGGAATCCAACCATGCTCATCTCAAACTTACTCTGCATGAGGGTTGAGAACTTTTCACACAAATCCTTGTTTGTGGATCCAAAGAAGATGTCATCCACATAAATCTGAACAAGCAGTATACTATCTCCATCCTGTATTCTGAAAAGAGTCTTATCCACTGTCTCTTTCTGAAATCCATTTTTCAAAAGATATAAGGACATTGTATCATACCAAGCTCTAGAAGCTTGCTTCAATCCATATAAAGCTTTCTCTAATCTGAATACCTTATTTTCTGTCTATTCTTCAAAACCTAGTGGTTGTTCCACATATACTTCTTCAGATAGTAGCCCATTCAGAAATGCACTCTTTACATCCATCTGATATACACTACAAGAAAAATGCACATAGACAACACCCCTAAGACAACAGTTTTTTGACGTTTTTTGACCTACCATTGTCACAAAACCTATCGTTTTCTTCCCACTTACACTAACAGACTCCACTGGTCCAAATAAGTCCATATGCAGAAGATCCAGTATCCTGTGAGAGGATCTCTAAACCTTATCCTTGAAAGAGCTTCTTACTTGTTTGCCCTTCTGACAGGCTCCACAAACATTCTCCTTTTTATAAGCAACATCAGATAGACCTCTCACCAGGTTCTTCCTTGCCAACTTATTGATTGTCTTGAAGTTTAAATGACTCATCCTCTTATGTCATAGCCAACTCAACTCAGGAGTGCTCTTTGCAATAAAGTATGTTGGCTGTATTATTGAACTCCAGTCAGCAAGATAGATGTTGTCTCTCTTGGTTTCATAAGCTTAACCTCATTTATTTTATTGTCTCTGATCAGACACCTGTTGAGGTTGAACTCCACTGAACATCATTTGTCACAAAACTAACTGATACTCAGGAGGTTATACTTTAGCTCTTTGACATATGAAACATCACTAATACTTGCATTGCCTTTGATCAAACTTCATATGCTCTTCATTTGGAGTCATCTCCGAAGACAACCTTAGGTCCTTTGCATGGTTGGAAGTCTCTCAATCCAGCTTTGTTGCCAGTCATATATCTGGAGCAGTCATTGTCAATATACCATATATCACTGTTACTTCCTGGCAACTGTTTCTGCAAGTAAATCAGTTAGATTTAGGTACTCATACAAGTACGGGTTCTGGAGGGTTAGTCCTCTTTGGGACCCACACCTGCTTTATGATAATTGGTTTACCATAAGCCTTGGTGGTTCTCTTCCTGTTAGTACCTTTAGCAGGATACTGTTTGTGATGTATGTGTACTGGAGGTTTCCCGATGTTTCTCTTCCTGTTGGAGGAAGGTACTCCCTTATACTTTTTCTGAGCATAGACTCTTTGGAATTTAGATAAGAGTATCTTAGTATACAAGGGTTCGAGGTTTTGCTGAAACTTGGAAGATTGTTGTTTTCTTTTCCTACTTGCAACATACTGATTATGCTGTTTTCTGAGGTTCTTTGCAGTCTTACTGTCTTCCTCCTATATTAGGGGTTTTTTTCCCTTATCCAGTGTACTTACTTTTTTTAAGCTTCCATTGATTGGAAGAAGTTCCTGAGTATAGGGGACTCGGGCCTGAACAAACTTTCCAACATTGGATATGCTAGCAGGTTTCTAAGAGCTACTAACATAGTATCCTAGACCATTTCCTGATTAGACATTTTGGGTCTCCAGGATACATTCTTGTGCTCTCCTAGCTGATTTGCTATACACATCAATTGTGTTTTGCAATCCAGCTTTCTTAGCTTCTAGCTTAGTAACTAGCAGCTTAAACTTAGAGACTTCTGTTCTGAGGTTATTGCATTGTGTACTGAAGTACTCTAGGTCAGTAACCTGTTCCTTTAGTACAACCTGCTCACTCTTGAGCTGGAGGTTTTTCTCTTTGAGTTCTTCATGAGCTGAATTAATCTGCTTAAAGTCACTCATGATCTGTCTAAAAGATTGGATCATGTTCAGCTTCTCATGACTTGAAACATCAAAAGATTATGACGTTACCTCATCATCTTCATTGTCGTCACAATCCTTGGCCATGAGGCATAGCAATGCTTCCTTATCGGAAGTAGAACTGTCAGAATCGCTCTTGGATGAGCAATCGTCCTTGGCTTCTTCTTTGAAGCTGCTTATTGCCTTTAGAGCTTCAGCTTCACTCAAGAGAGCTCTGAACTTTTGCTTATCATCCCTCCTCCTTTCTCTTCTTTATACCCTCTCATCCTCAGTATACTTGTGTACTTGAGGGTAGGGGCAGTTTCTGGCGAAGTGTCCAGGTTTTCTATAGTTATAACACAAGTCAAAGGAACCTGTGTTTGCTTGTTGTTGTGGTCTTACCTGGGGACTTCTTTATGATGTTTGAGGCTTCTTCCTGAAGTCGTTTCCCTTATGATTGGTCTTCAGAAACCTCTTAAACTTCTTCAGCAAGAGTGCCATTTTTTCCTTAGCATCCTCCGTAAGCATCTCTTTCTATTTGTTCTTCAGCTTACTGCTGCTTGCAGTAGTAGTATCCTGGGTCCTTGCTACGAGTGCTGCAATCTTGGCACTCAATCCTTCAACCTCTTTTCTCCTTCGTTCAATATCAAACTTGAATGCCTTGAGGTCTGAGAAAAGGTCGAAGGTGCTCATCGCATTGAGGTTCAGAGAGACTCTCATTGTGGTTTCTTTATTTTGCCATTCCAAGGGCAAGACTCTCAGTACCTTTGTATTTTTCTCCTTCTGGGTATAGGTCTTTCCAAGAGATTCAAGCTCATCGATGATAGCTATGAATCTCTGATCAAGCTCTTCTAGGGTTTCTCCAGGTTTCATTATAAACTGTTCATACAGTTGTGTAGCTTTGGAAACCCTATTATCCCTGGCAAGTTCATTGTCTTCGTATATCAACCCTAGCTTCTCTCAGATTTCTTTAGCTGTCTTGCAGCTCTTTACTTGCTGAATGTGCCTTAATCCAGCATGAGAAATAGAGCATTTTTAGCCACATTGTCAAGGTTGACTTTTTTTCTTTCTTCAGGAGTGTATTCATATCTCTCATTGACAATGTATTTCGGCGGTAGAGGAGCTTTTCTTTGTGCTGGTGCAGCTCCCCATGGACCGAATCCTGGGGGTACTTCGGTGTCATTATCGATGATCGATGCGCCCTCAATTTCTCCACCTGCTGTCTCAGCTGCTGCTGCAGCTTCCTCAACTCACCTTTGCTTGCGGCACTGTGCTACATAATTAGGGTTTGCTTTATAAATGACTGGTAGCCCTTTAGTTATAACGTACCACATCTCATCGTGTATGGCCGACAAGTGAGCCTCTATATGTATTCTCCAGTCAACATATTCATCTATGGAAAACATAGGTAGCTTGTGGTATGAGAAATCCATGATAATGCTAAAATAGTCTGTTTTGGTCTATGAAAAGAAAAATGGTTTATCTAATAGAAATGGGTGGATCTGGATAGGTTACCAGTCAAGTTGGCTTTTAACCCAACTCGCTCTAATACCACTTGTTAGTCCCAAGTGGTCAGAGGTTCAGAGGAGGGTGAATGAACCTTTTATCAAATTTTGCATTTTAAAACTTTTCTGTAAAATAGGTTCCTGATTCTACAAAGAATGCAGTAACCTGACTCGATTCAGAAACTTGGCAGTATGCTGATTTAGGTTTCTGATCCGGTTATCACAGTATGCAGTGGAATAAACAAAGATAGAGTTTCTTTATGAAAACCAGTTTTCTTTCACAAGGATGATTTTAAAAGAATCTTTTGACCAGAATGCTTATGACAAATGCAGCAAGATAGATATACAAATAATATAATGCAACAAGTAATCAAAAGCAGTAAATACACGAGGGTTTATAGTGGTTCGAAGGTGGTGTAATCCTTCTACGTCCACTCTATGCCTTCTCAATGAGGAACTTTGTTAGGTCAGTTTGCTTTACAAGACTCAGCTTTACAAACCTCTTTCTACACAAGTTTACCTACTAGAATCAAAGATTCCTAGGCCAAATCCCACACAGGGTACAATATCACACACATAGAAAATAGCCTACACAAGACTAAACACTTAGTGAGGTTCTAATCCTTCCAACTAAGGACACCAAACTAAAACAACCTAGCACACATCAGGTGCAACTCGAAGACAACCTTGAACTTGAAAGCTCGAATACTTGAATGACTGCTTCAGAAGGTTGAGTGACTGAACTTAGAAAGGTTGAAAGACTTGAGAATTTGATCGCTTGTAAGATAAAAAATTACTCAGTTGTTCAGTAGTTTTCAAAGTCACTCCATCATTCTATTTATATCATTAGGAAAATACCTGTTGAAGAGAGACACTGTCTTTGTTGCAATTCAAATTGGTCTTCAAATCTTCGCATTGAATGCGTCTTGGAAGATCTGGGATTTAGAGTATGTCCTATTCTGATTCGCATTAATGGTATCATACTCCAACTATAGTACTTTTGCAGAGCCACTGTCCAGGTGGTAATACCTCATTGGCTTGGCACAAACTTATATCTACTGGTAACTTAGACAGGAACCAATTCTCGTACTGTATCCAGCATATTCCTTGTACTGCATTGAATAGGTTAGAAAGACTTACTGCTTGCTGCTTAGGTTGCAGTAGTCACTTTCTATTCGGCGTCATGTTTCTGTTTCAAAACAGCTTCCTGTTCCTAAAACCTGCAGTCAGCTTCCTGACCTGCGTCTTCTTTCTGATCTGCATCTGTTTCCTGACTCTGAACAGCTTCATGTTCCAGAATCCTGCAGTCAGCTTCCTGATTCCCTTCCCGCTATCTGTTCATTACTTCCTGATCCAGCTTCCTGATACTGACTTCAACTTCAGCTTACTGACTTTCCATGCTGAAAATCAGTCTTCAAGGTTTCTTTAAGTTCAGAATCCTACTAACATCAGTATCTTATATCTTTCTGATATATACATCTTTACAACTTTTAACTTTGAAAGATAAACTTATAAAGATAAAATCTACTTATAAAATGTGGAAAATGGGTACTCTAAATTCCCATCTAAATTTACATAGTCTCATTAACCTAGTCAGAAATATCCCAACAGATCTGTTACATGCCTTTTTTGGACTTACATTGTTTGGAGATAATGTGCTTAATTAAGAAGGTGGATGATGGATTTTGATTTTTACACCGGGACCTGTGGAAGTTCAGAAACCACAAGATTCACATCGATCTCGATCTAGTCACTTGGCTAAAGATATGGAATTGTGCCTTGTCCAGCTGATATCTCTTTTGAAAATCATTGCAATGAGCAATTTAGCCTTCTTTGCGAACAATTGTAGCAAATTGAGCTTAACCAAATAGCATACTTCCAGCGGCAGGATTTCAATTCACTTTTCCCACCCCTCAACAATAGATGCATCCCCATTCTCCACCTTCTTAGAGATGTTCTCTAATTCTTTATCTTATTTCTATTTGATTGGTTTGTCAAACCAACAAAAATAAAAACCTACTCCGATATGAGCAAATGAATGAGTATAACGACAAGTAGGGTCGATCCTCAGGGAACAATGCTTAATTCTTTTGAGCATATAACGAACAGGGGGGTTTTGGATTATCTACTAAACTAATGAAACTAAACTAACTAAACTAAACAAATATCAAATAAAATACGAATGAAACAACAAAGATAAAGAGAACTAGGATAGAGATTAACCTCATGAAGCTCCGATTCAAGGATGTCGACATTCGATTGCATCACCGATCATAGGCTACAAATATCTTCTTGCACATTCAAGCATTTAACTTTAAACTAAACACGAAGCCGTAGAGAAGTCCATGTTTTCCAAATTTAATTGATCGAACCCAGCATCCAATCAAAACTAGCTATTAACTAATTGGTGCGCTTTCCAAATTAATTAACAACCGCATTAAGCTCCGGTGAAAAACAGTTAAACCTAAACTAAAACCTAGAACTCAATAATCGAGATAGTTGCAATTACTAAGCCTATGGTTCCGTTAGTCCCTTAATTCATTAGGCAATTACACAATCCCAGCAAAAGCATAATCAACCTATTGCTACTAAGTACCACTCATTCAACAATCATACATCTCAGCAACATATAAAAGAGAATTCATGGATAACATTAGCAATATATAATTCAAATAGAATTGTCAGATCAACCCAAACTATATATCACTATATGAAATTAAATCATGAATCAACATATACTTGAATAAAACAAGATATAAAATCAAGCACAAAGCCTCACAATGATAGCAATCGAATTAAACGACCCTTGAATCGGAGAGAAATTTAGCCACTCATTTTTTGATTGATCTTCTCCATGTAAATCTTCAAGAGAAAAACTAGAGAGAGAAAAACTAGAATTTGTATGTGTAGAGAATTATGGAATGATAGAATTATGGAATATCTTCTAAATCTAATGAAACTAAAGAACTAAATACTAAGGACATAAAAGTCCATACCAAAATGTGGGAGAGAGTTCTCATTTTTGCCCCTTTCTTTTCCTCCAAGCCATTAAGCCCATTTGAAATAATCCTCCTTCAAGCCCATTAAATCCATCTTCACTTTTTAAGCATAATTTAATCATTTTGAGCCCAATTTTCCTCAAAATCCCTCAAGGTGCATTCCTACAAATAACAATGATAATTAAATCAATTAAAGCACAAATACACTACAACCAAGGATAATTATAATGATAAAATATATACAATTAAAGGCACATCACTATTTTATTTACATTGAGAAAAATGTTTTGAACAAGTGGCACTATAAGAAATTTGAGAATTCGCAACGACAAAATTCGTCATAAAAACACCATTTTTCGTCACAAAAGGTGTTTGGTGACGAAATATTTTCGTCGCAAAGAACGTCGCTGTAAGTGCGTCATATTAGGTAAATTGTGATGTTATTTGAATTCGTCATCTAAAGTCATCTTTTGATGACGCTAAAGGTCATCGTCACTATATCATCTCATCTATAGTGACAAATAAAACGTCGCATTTGACATCAAATTTCGTCACTAATTATGGTGTTTCGTCTCTAAAAGTGTAACTTTACATGATGAATTTAATTTATTGTCACTAAAATTTATCTTTCCCGGTGCTATTTGAATTCGTCATCTAAAGTCATCTTTTGATGACGCTAAAGATCATCATCACTATATCATCTCATCTATAGTGACAAATAAAACGTCACATTTGACATCAAATTTCGTCACTAAAAATGTAACTTTACATGACGAATTTAATTTATTGTCACTAAAATTTGTCTTTCCCAGATTTTGAGCATCATCTCATCTATAGTGATAAATAAAACGTCACATTTGACATCAAATTTCGTCACTAAAAATGTAACTTTACATGACGAATTTAATTTATTGTCACTAAAATTTGTCTTTCCCAGATTTTGAGCATTGTCGTGACATGTCATCACAGCGCTGATGTCAGCACACACATCACTAATGCCAATATTGTGCATTGTCTGGGAATTGAACCCGGGTGCCCAAGGTGGTACTCTAACCACTAGATCACTGGTGTTTCATGTAATAATATCCTGCATGCATTTCTTTTATTTCAATTTTTGATATTTTTCAATTTTCTATTATCATATAATTTTTGTTATTTTTTATAAAGTACCATTACTTATTAATATAAGTCATTGATTTCCAATTTTGATATATTAACTCGATTTCAATGGCCAACATATGAATGTTCAAAACCCAAAATGTTAATGCACTCACGATACAATTTTGTTAGTAATAAGTTCAAATAATTAATGACAAAAAATAGGATCGTTATAAAAATATATTTTTTATGACGTCAAATATTGTCACCAATTATTATTAAAATCGTCATCAATTATTATCGTGACAAAAGAATTTTGTCACTAATTAATTCAAATAATTAATGACAAAAAATAGCACTGTCACAAAAATTGATTTTTTATGATATCGAATATCGTCACCAATTATAATTAAAATCGTAACCAATTATTATTGTGACGAAATAATTTTGTAAATAATTTTTTAGAAAAATTAATGACGAAAAATAGCATCGTCGTGAAAATATATATTTTTATGACATCGAATTTCGTCACCAATTATTATTAAAATCGTCATCAATTATTATCGTGACAAAAGAATTTTGTCACTAATTAATTCAAATAATTAATGACAAAAAATAGCACCGTCACAAAAATTTATTTTTTACGACATCGAATATCGTCACCAATTATAATTAAAATCGTAACCAATTATTATTGTGACGAAATAATTTTGTAAATAATTATTTAGAAAAATTAATGACGAAAAATAGCATCGTCGTGAAAATATATATTTTTATGACATCGAATTTCGTCACCAATTATTATTAACATCGTCACCTATTATTATTGTGACGAAATAATTTATGTCGTTATGAAATTTACAAATTAGTGACGAATAAAATTATCAATGGTGACAAAATAAAATTTTGTCACAATTTCTAGTATTTTAATGACGAAAATAACATTTGTCGCCTTTAAGTAACAAATTGTGACGATTTTTTTATCATCGCAAAAATATTCGTCACAAAATGTGTGATTTCTTGTAGTGTGGGGGGAGAACTAGGGTAATGATTTGCTTCATACTATATTTTGTGGATTAAATTTTTGCTTCTATCATGCTAGTTCGCTAAATTTATCATTTATATTGTGAATTCTCATATTTTTGTCACACTTAGCTTATATTGATTCTTTTGGGAAGACTGTTAAAGTTGAAAATTGCAAAGTTTTGAATCGTATTTCTCCTCTTCTTTAAAAAAAGAAAAAAATTATAAATAAGAAAAGAAAAAAATGAAAAAACATATAAATGAATCATAGAGGAGGTGAGGAATGTACAAATAAAAATAAAGTTTTTAAGCATATTTTGGACTCTCGAAAAGTATCAGGTATGTTCAATAATCCAAAATTTTTATTTCAAAATCTCTAATTTCAATTGAAAATCCCTAATTTATTTTCGAAATCAATATTATATGTTAGGAATTACAAAATATATAATGTATTGTCGAAATCACTATTTTATGTTAGAAATCAACCTTGCTCATTTTGTATACACACTGTACATCCCAAATAATATATGATGGAGGTTGCAATTTTTCCTATGGATTGACTCCCCAATGTGCGCTAGGGCTCACGAGATTATTCCAAGATTGCTACAAAGAGTTCATGTTGCTGAAACTGAAACTTGCAAGAAGAGATCAATTGAGAAGTGGTTGTTGGTAGTGTAGGTTATTTTTTAAATGTGGAATTTGATAAGATGCATGTTTCATATTTCATACATCATATTTCCTCATATTCTTTATTTAAAAGTATGCTTGACTCTCGGGTTTTGACTAAAAAATGTATTTGTAGGGTAAATGGATTTATTTGGACAATTTGTATGTCAATTTTATTGATTTTGAGTAATGCAAGATTTTTCCATGGAGTACACACTTCCAGAAAAAAAATTTGTATAAGGCATGGGCACGTCTTAATTAGCAAACTAGCAAAAAGTAGTTTGAACATAAGACGTGGGCACTATATACCTGAAATTTTCAAAAAGTGACACCCCTCTTTTATTTTGTTCTCCACAACATTTCAACTTAGTTTCATTATATTATGACTCTTATTAGGTAGTTATAGATATAAGGATAACTATAAAGAAATATGTAAAATTTGAGATAAATGTAATTTTTCCTTTTAGACATCAGTTAGTACCTAGAATTTAGGTGATTTGGTTCTTCCATATTTGTGAGATCTAAGTTGTTTTATATGTTCTTTAATTTTTCAATGTTCATATATCTTCTACATTTGTTGAAATTATTGTTTAGTTGATTGTAAGATAGAATCCATTGTTCAATTAACAAGACAAATGTTAATTTAATTTTTCTTTTTCATTTTTTCATTCTTTTTCTATGAGATGTTAGTGTAAATTTTTCTTTTCTTTTTCTTAGGAGGTGTTATTCATTTTTCATTTTTTTTTCTGATGAGATGTTAATTTTATTTTCCTATTCATTTTTTTCATTCTTTTTCTAATGAGATGTTACTTTAATATTTTTATTTTCTTTTTCTTTGGAGGTGTTACATTTTATATTCATTTATGTTTATTTTTTCCTTTTTTTTTTCACACACTTGGTTTACTTTAATTAAAATTGCCCTAAAAATTACTTTAATTACTATATGCATCCAAGTGCCCTAACGAACCTAACAATAACACTACTCCACATATAATTCAAAGACTATTTGAGCATTTAATGGTTGCCTCATGAGAAAACTCGGTCTACATGATAGGGAAAAACATTATTAATTTTGAGCCAACTAGATTGAGCACGATTATGTTCATAGAGAAAAACATTATTAATTTTGAGCCAACTAGATTGAGCACGATATGAACATAAGATGACAATAACTAAAAGTATCTTAATTTATGAAGTTGAGTATTACAATTTTGGAATTTATGTTTTCGGGCCAACAATTTAGAACTTTAATTGTTCGAATTTCGTGAATTTTACCCAATTTTAATCTAAATTGCTCAATTGAGTCAAAATCACACGCGAGATCTTAATTTCAGACTTTTCGAGTCTAATTTGTTGATTTGAAATTCATTTTATACTTATGTGTACTCAAACAACATATGATGAATTTATGAAAAATTTAAAATTCATAAATTATATGGCATTATATTAAAATTGAATAATTTTGAAGAAATTTATTGTTTCTTATTGTCAACATTTCTATATCAAAAAATTACAACACTTAAAGTTTATATGTTCATTCATCAAATGAGTGTCAAACGAGATTTAAATATTCTTAAGAACTTAATTTTTTTCGTAAATTAACTTTTTCACATCAAATTCGAAATATTTAAAATTAATGAACATGCATCACATGAGCAACAAAAAAAAATTAAAAGTACTCTCAATAATTTATTATTCTTATATTCAAAATTTTCATATATAATTATTAAAATATTAAAATTTATATACCCGTATATCACACATAACCTATACTAGTTATAACTGAATAACAATAAAATTTGAATCAAATTGAACCAAAAAATATGTTATCACTTATCATATCAATGTTTAACATGGTTTAAAATATAAAATAAAAATAGACAAAACTTGGGTGAACGGTCTTATAGGTTTCATTATATGAACAAAGACCAATCTAATTAATTCACCTTATATTAAGTCATTAATTTTTTAATGGAACTTATCTCATCATGAATCAAAATTTGTGAGGTCATGTTATAAGAGAGTATCTTCAAAAGAGAAAAAAAATATTATATATTCTGATTAGCTTCACGTATGAATTTTCAATATTTTTTTAAATAAAAGTTCAAGTCAAACAGTAACTTTAATTACATAAAGAAGTTTTTTTTTCTGAAAACTTCAAATATTTGTGGAAGTGTTTCAAATAATAAGAATTGGGATGATGATCTATAAAACATAAACTAAATACTCCATTATAAATTGCAATTACTCTCTTAATATTTATATCTATTTTGCAAATAACAATTCTCATAAATAGTGTTGATTTCTAAACTTATTATTAATAATGGTGGGTAGCAATTCATTCTTCTAAAAATCTTGTTTTCCTCTTTTATGCATCTATATATTTTTCATTCATCCATAAATTTGCTTGAAATTGTGATAAGATGCATGTGTAATTGGTCAACTAAATAATTTAAATTAAATGAACCATACGAGTCACAACGACTATAAAAATTTAAGTTTATACCTAATTTGTCGACCGCCTATAAAATTTTTTTTTTATACACTTGATTCTGTTTCGAAATTAAGAATAGAGTTTGTGCATAAAACCCTGTGAAGTGTTAGTTAACCTACACATGCTACTTAACAGCCAATCACTGTCGTAAATCACAATCCTTTTATACGAAAGTCAATTTAAATTGAGAGATCACGGACAATGAGAGAATTGAAATTTTAACAACCAGTACAAATTAATGTTTGGTGACAAAACCACACTTAGCCATTTATGAAAGAAAGTATTTAATCATCAATCATCATTTAATTAGATTCGTTCTTTTTTTTTTTTATAGTTATTTTTGCATGTTAATTAATTTTAGTTTTTTATGACAGAACCTATTGTGAAATCTTATGAGTTTTAGTGGCACGGGTTGACGTAAATGTTATAATTAATTTAATTCAATAGATATAAATTGGCAGAAAAGACGTAAGTTTTGATGATGTTAGGTGATTGGATGATTGAGTAAGAAATAAAAAGGCATACATGAATGACAATTGTTTAATTGGAAATGACAAAAATCTAGATTAAACGGAAAATCTTTTAGAAATGACTTTTTTCTACTATCACATGACAAAAGGGTGGAACTATCCACGCCCAAAGTTTTCTAAGTGCACCTCAAATTTAATTAAATGAAAAGTAATCATATATTAAAAGTCTAGAATAATCCAAACTAGCTCATTAAATGATATATCCATTTTTATCTTCTACTTCTTTTTCTTCATTCATTAAAAGTCTACTTCTTCTTCATTTTTTATCACTCTATTTCTTCTTGTTCATATCAACAAACTCTCCAGAAATTTAAACACAACATTATTTCCCAACTAATATTGTGAAGAAAAATTCCGAAGACACATTTGAAACAAGTAATGTAAGATTTTACATACATTGTTTTAGTTCTTATTCAGTAGTGTTGTTAAAATTTTCGAGTTTTGCATTTGAAAGTTCAAAATCCCATTGGAAAAGACTTGTTATATCACTCCAAATTGAACACAATATGAAGTGTTGGACCTGAAGAAATCGAACATATGCAGAACATTCGACCATTGGTGGCCGGATAGAGCTAAACTATCCAACTTATGGTGTTCGAACATAGCTAAAGGTGTTCAACCTCCAATGGTCAAAATTTCTAGCTATGTTTGATTTCTGGCAGTCGAATAGTGTATATTTTGGTGAATTCTTTTCGTTGAACAATATGTTTATTATGTTATTTCTTCATTGTATGATAGGAAAATGTTTCGAAATTCGCCCAACTAGGTGCTGTAAATCCCATGGATGAATATGCGATGAATTTTGATGAGATGGATCCAATGTATGGACAAATAAGTTATACAGATGAGTTTACCACAAATTAATTACTTTTGAGTCTCGTAGTTTGTTAGTGAATAATTGGGTATGAGTTTACCACGTATTAATTACTTTTGAGTCTCGTAGTTTGTTAGTGAATAATTGGGTAAGAGCAATAGCACATAGACTTATAAGGTGGTGTTAGTTACAAGCTCAGATGTGTGGAGAGTGGTCAGTGGCATCGAGATTTTTTTGGTTGTGAACGAGGTGGTAAGTATCGTCCACCTAAACCAAATGCAAAATGACAAAATTTGGTTTATGACTATTAGAATGATGAAAAAAAATTTGAGTACAAACTTACACAAAATCAATCGATTAAATTGCCACCAAACCTTTTTTACCTGCACAAAAACTCATGTGAGACGGTCTCACGAATAGTTATCGTGAGACAGAGCTCCATCACCCACAAACAACATGTGAATTGTAGGATTTGGGTTGTGGGTTGATCTGTCTCACACAATGCAATAAAAATCTGTGAGACGGTCTCATAAGAGACTCACTCTTTTACATAAAATCATTCTAAAACTAAAGAATTTCAAATCTAAAATCAAAAAATTCAAATCTACACACTTTAGATAAATACTAACCTGAGAACAAAATCTGTCTAGGTTCACGTTCTTCTTCCATTGCAATTGTTTGATCTTCTATTCCTCGAATTGCAACAAATGTTGTTCAAATTTTCCAGTGCTTGATATGTTCAAAGTTAAGCTCAATTAATTGTTCGATCTTCAGTTGCTTCTTTACTGTTTTCTTCGATTTTTTATTTTAATTTTTTAAATTCAAAGGGTATAAATTTGGAATACTTTGAGCTGTGTTTAGAAGTAAATTTTAAATTATTAAATTGGGGTGTGAATAAAAAATGAGGTGAGTTTATAAAATTATGGGGTGTAAATAATCCCACCCATAAGTTGAATTATTAATCTTACATCTACATGTACAAAAGTTGAACTCGTCATGTAAGTTGAATTATTAATCTTACATCTACATGTACAAAAGTTGAACTCGTCATGTAATTAATTTGTTCTCAATTGTCATGCTAATTTACAATTTTCAGTTTTAGTTTTTTTAAAAAGAAAAGCTCGAATAGGGTCAAATCTTCGTTGGAAATTACAAATTTGATTAGAAATTCACGCGTGATCTTTTAATTTGAGGATATAACCACTTTTTAATGACTAGGACGAACTGATCATTTTTGTGGTAATAAATACTGGTAATGAACGGGCACATGCTGGTATCCCACATCACCACAAAGTGCCATACATATCATGTCACGTCAACTTTTTTTATTTTTTAATAAACTATAGTGAATTTCCTAAACACATAAATTTCTATAACTCATATAAAATCCTTAAAGTTCGGTTTAATTTGGATTATTTTTTTCCCAACAATATATGATAACTGTCAAAATAATAGAAGAATTACAGTGAATATTTAAACAAATGAGTTCATAAATTTAGAGTTCAAATAGAAAGCAACAATTACAAAAATTATCAAATCTAGACATCAAAAAACAATTTCAAAAAAAGTGAGTTTAATGTGAAACCTTCTTATGGATCTAGTTATATAAGAAAAAATAGATCAATCAACAACCCATACTTCACAATTTTTGAATATAAGTTTTGTTTGTGGGTATAAGGATATGTCTCACAATAATTATGTGTGAAACCATCTCATATAAATTTTTGTATTTCAAAATTACTAAACGTTTCGGCAAAACACCCCTTCTTCCCCTCCTCATCTATGTTTTCCCTCCCTTAGTGAACCTCTATGTATGACAAATTATTTTATAAGTCATTCAAATTATTTTGACGTAATATAACAGAGAACTCATCTTCCTAAGTTGCATTGAATGAATAATAGTCCACTCTTAGGAAACCTTGAACATCTTGATCAACACATTACGATTTTGCCTCTAATTTTGATGACATTGGATGGATTTCCAAGTTGAAATGGGACTCAATTCATAATTTTGAAAGATACAAAATTAAAATTGAATCTTCTAATAAATATAACACGGTACCATATCTAAAAGGTGATTATTCAAACGAGAAATGAATTAATGACTTGCTTCACAATTAGCCTTTAAAAACATTAAAATGATATATAGTATGTGGTACTAAATATACTTCACATATAAATAATAAATAGACAAATAAAAATAAAGTAACTAAAATTAAATAACAAAGTATAGCAAGTTCTTAGTTCATATAAAAAATTATATATCAGATCGTCACACGAAGACAATTTTATGAGACATAACTCTACACTCACAATCTAAATACATTTTATTTAGCAATCTCTATTTTATGAAATGATCTATCTCACAAGAATTGCATTCCAATTTCTTTGGTCTCAAAATAGAGGAAACAAAAAAAGGGACAATGTATAATGCGTTGTTAGACTATTCAAAGTTGAAGAGATGCATGCAAAACTTATGCCAACATTATGAGAACATACATTCGCATAGAATGATTGAACATTCACCAAACACATTGACGACAATTACATGATCTATTGTTAATTGTTGCAAGAAGTTTTCAAACTGTAACGACTTATCAAAGATTTCACATTTTTTTGGTGTTTGAGATTTGGGCATGTTCTTTCCAATGTTCTAGGTATGAGTCATGTGGGTGACACTATTTCTGATGCCATATACACAAAAATTATCAAGACTACAAATTTTAAAACTCTCTATCATTAAATATGTGGATGTATGGTAGTTGAATTTTAGAAAACGGTTCAATTTAAATTTAGAGATAAAACCAATAACATTTGAATTATTCTATATATACAAAAACTTAAAACTATAAGCTGAACTTCAGTGTTTTTCTTTTAATTTTTAATTTTTTTTATCGATTTGATTAATTTTTTTTGATATAAATTAAACGATCAAATCAAAACGTGAAATAGATCGTGTGTAAACCCATCCACAAACCTAAACTCACATGATTTCGCCACCCCTATAGTTAGGCTCAAACCAATGCGTTGGTAAAAGGCTAAATCTTGAAATTTTTTGGTGAAATATAGTTGGGATTTCAACTACTCCCTATTTATCTATTGTCAAAAACATTTTCCTCAATCCCAAGTTTGAAAATAGTACTTCTAAATGAAAGAAAAAATTAGCTGTATGACGAGATAAAGATGAAAAAAAAAGAATACTACAAAAATGACGAAACATTAAATTAATATAATTATAAGATTCCTATTATAACTTGCGTACTATGAATAACAAAAAAAAAAAAGAACATGTACTCAGTATTATCCTGTGGGACTGTTGAATGGATCTTCATTTAGGAGATATGAGTATAAATAACTTGATTTTATAATAATAAGATGTAATGAATTGTGTACAATTGCGTCTCATAAAATGTGACTTGTGGAACATCATATCAAAATTTAATCCAAAAAAGAAAAAAAGAGTGAGTGGATTAGTTCCTCTATTAGATTTAGTGTTACATTTCATGTTTCATAGCATTTAATACATATCATATGTTAAATAGTGATGTCATTGAATATATATGGTGTATGGTGATTATTTTAAAATTAAATATACATAATTTCTGATGATTATTTTGAAATATGAAATATCAAGTGCAAAAGAAGGTGCGAAAAACTAGACACTAAATAAATTAAAACGAAAGATTCGTCTTAAAAGTTGAAACCATGATTGCATACTATAAATATCAACAATCAGAGCCAGTCCCATTTATTGCATGCATCCAAGTCTAACAATCAACATAAAAAACAAGAAAATGGTTTAAACCATTAATTTTTTATCAGAAAAAAAAAAAAAAGTCAAAGGTTCATGGAGGGCAGTGACTGTAATTAGTTATAGAAGCTTGATAACTCTTATTTCAGTAATTAAAATTCAAACTTATTGGTTTAGTTAGTAGTTCGAAATTTAATCTGAAATAAATTCTTCTGGTTTCAATATGAAACACATTGATTGCCTTTTTCTGAGCTTATCTCAAGATCGATGAAGATCATGATGATGAACAGGATGAGGTCCTCTAGACCTAGATTGGTCGGACAGATATTACTATTACTATTGTACCTTAAACACTATACATATATATTACATATAAAAAATTATTCGATAGACATTTCATATTATAATACTCGTCTAATATGATTTCTTAACTCAAAAATCCAATGTGTAGAAAATTAAAAGTCAGATATTTCAAAGAATATTGAAAATAAAATGAGATGATACATGGCGGTGACCAACAAATAACCTAACCCATATTGCTCACCTAGGAAAGGAAAATTTGTTACTTCATTCTTAGGGAGGAAGAAAATAAAAAAAAATAAAAAAATTTGAGGAAACTTAACTTAATATGAATGAAGAGATTTAAACAAGAAGATATTAAATGTATGAGCAGCAATTAATACCAGCTGTATGGCTAACCAAATATGCATGGTCAACCTCCCCCACCCCACCATACCTAGTCTCCAGAGCCCCTTAATGACCACTATAAATTCTCGCATCTGTCCATATTCTCTTCATTGCTTCATCAGTTTTTGTAATCCTCTTCACACAATTTTCTTTTCTTAATTTGTCAACTCTTTAACAGAGAGAGAGAGAGAGAGAGAGAGATGACAGTTTCTGTGAAAGCCATGGAGTTTCCCATGGTACTAGTAAGACTAGCAGATTTGTTCTTGTATCAATTCCTAGCAAACTCATGTTACTTAGCTGCAATGAAGCTGAAAAACCATGGCTTCTTCCTCAAAAACACATCTTTGAAATCATCATCATCATCACACCAGCTTCCTCTCTACCCTAATATCTCCAAATTCAATCCCCACAACAGAAAATCCCAAACCCTTGTCTGTGACATCCATGGCTCCTTGCTCACTTCCCCCTCTTTCTTCCCATACTTCATGCTCGTTGCTTTCGAAGGTGGCTCCATTTTCAGAGCCTTTCTCCTCCTCTTATCATCCCCCCTTCTCCTAATCCTCGACTATGAGCTCAAAATGAGGGTCATGATTTTCATCACATTTTGTGGGCTAAGGCTGAAAGACATGGACAGTGTTTCTAGAGCTGTTCTGCCCAAATTCTACCTCGAAAACCTCAGCCTCCATGCCTATGAAGCTCTGGATTCTGCTGGATCTAAAGCTGTCTTCACCAGTGTCCCAAGGGTTATGGTTGAGGCCTTTCTTAAAGACTATCTCTCTGTCGACTTTGTTGTCGGAACTGAGTTGCACACTGTCGGAAAATTCTTCTCCGGTTTCGTATCCTCCTCTGGCTTGCTTGTTAAACACAGAGCTCTTAAGGAAGTCTTTGGTGACAAAAGGCCTGATATTGCCATCGGATCCTCTAATCTTCATGACCAGTTGTTGCTCTCTCTTTGCAAGGTACACACACTATTTTACAATAAAAATATTCTTTAATTTTCTTCCAATTTAATTAATATATTCCATCATTGATTTCTTTGACATTTTCTTGTACTTCCCTTTTCCGGAATATACTGGTGGGGGCTCTCTACCTAACCACCTCACCCCTTTAATTAAAAAAACAACATAGATTTACATGATGAATTGACATGATTGACTAGTAGTACACATTGGACCTTCAGAAATGCTCTTTTTATATAATTTTTTCTAATATTCTTATGTTGTAAAAATTTGTCTACCGCATAAACTTTAGCTCCTGGTGACTTTATGTTTTAATGTGAAATTCTTTTACCTCTTTGGACAAAATTTCTAGATCTGTCCCTGCTAATGTTGTTGCAACAATTTTGACAGGAAGCATATGTAATAAACAGAGAAGAAAACAAACATTCAAATCCAGTACTTCCAAGAAACAGATATCCAAAGCCACTAATATTCCATGATGGAAGACTGGCTTTCCTCCCAACACCCTCAGCAACCCTAGCAATGTTCATCTGGCTTCCCATCGGAATCACACTCGCCGTGCTCCGCCTCCTCGCCGGAATCTGCCTTCCCTACAACCTCGCCATCCTCCTCGCCACCGCCACCGGCGTCACCATCCGAGTCAAGGGCGGCGCCGCCGCATCAGACTCCGGCAAAGGCGTGCTCTACGTCTGCACACACAGAACCCTATTAGACCCCGTTTTCCTCAGCACTTCACTCGGAAAACCCCTCACCGCCGTAACTTACAGCCTGAGCAAGATGTCGGAAATCATGGCGCCTATTCGGACCGTCAGGCTGACCCGAGACCGAAGACGAGATGGGGAGACGATGCAGAGGCTTCTGAGTGAGGGTGATCTGGTGGTGTGCCCTGAGGGGACCACATGCAGGGAGCCATATCTGCTCAGATTCAGCTCCTTGTTTGCTGAGCTGGCAGATGAGATTGTGCCGGTGGCTATGAACACACAAGTGAGCATGTTTTATGGGACGACTGCCAGTGGGCTCAAGTGTTTGGATCCCATCTTCTTCTTGATGAACCCTACGCCGTCTTATAGTGTTCATGTTCTGGGGAAACTGCCCAGAGAGCTAACGTGCGCCGGGGGGAAGTCCAGCTTTGAAGTCGCTAATTATATACAGAGACAGCTGGGTGATGCTTTAGGGTTTGAATGCACCAATTTTACAAGAAGGGATAAGTATTTGATGTTGGCTGGAAATGAAGGTGTTGTGGAACAGAAGAGAGAGAAGCCCTAGCTAGCTCATTTCCAGAGGAATAAGAAACTTTTTTTTTTTTTTTTTTTCAAAGTAGTATATTAATTATTTTTTTGTGAAATATATGTTTATTGTTTATCAACGAATATAAATATTTATATTTAGTTTATGATTTTCTTTTTTGACGGAATTCCCCTTTGCCTTTTGTATGAATGTCGAATTGGAGGGGCTGCAAGAGGTTCATTAATTACTTGTATTTGAAAAAATTGTAAAATTGTGTTTGAATTTGGTTATTTCAAATTCATATCAAATCAACAGCATTAGTGCGTGCATTTATTAATTTAAATTATTTTTAAATCATTTCTCAAATCTTATATTTCAACTTTTTTTAATTTCAAAAATAAATAAATATATATATATATGTAATATGATAGATAGACATATTGAATAGTGCATGTGGAAGGGATCGCACTAATTAATGAATCCTTGAGCACCAAAAAGATTTCCTCCAACTATATAATTATGTAATAAGCTCATTAAGAAATGCAGAATGTAATATTGAGATTTATTCTTCTGGGAAAAAAAAAAGTATTGATCTTAACTAAAAGAACATGAAAGCAAGTGTATGGTGCTATTTGCCGCGCGCTTTCTATGGTCGACCTGATAAAAATATAAAGGCAAAGTCTTGGGTAAGACGGTCTTACGGATCTCATTTTGTGAGACGGGTCGGGTTTGACCTGGTCAACGATCAACGGGTCAAAGTCAACGGTCAATGATCAAAGTCCAAGAGTAATACTATTATGTACATTAGGTAATAGTTTTTGAAAGGATCACATGATACACATAAAAGTACTACATGATACTCATGAAAGTATTATATTATAAGAATAAAACACTATAGGTAATACTTTTTGAAAATATCATATGATACACATAAAAATACTACATGGTACACATGAAAGTATTACATTATAAGAATAAAAGACCGTGTAATACTTTTATGTACATTATGTAATACCTTTTCAAAGTATCACATGATACACATGAAAGTATTACATGATATACATAAAAATATTACATGGTGATACTTTCAAGAAGTATTACATGATGATATATATAAAAGTATTACATGATACACATAAAAATATTACATGGTACACTTGAAAGTATTACATTATAAGAATAAAACACTATGTAATACTTTTATATACATTATGTAATAATTTTTGAAAGCATCACATGATAAACATGAAAGTATTACATGATATAAATAAAAGTATTACATGGTGATACTTTCAAGAAGTATTAAATGATATATATGAAAGTATTACATAATACATGTAAAAATATTACATGGTACACATGAAAGTAGAGTTTATTACTTTTCTTTACCCTGTAACTTAGGGGTAGGCAATTTAGGACATTAATTTTTTGGACCAGCAATTTAGGACAATAAGTTGTCGGGCTTCACGAATTTTGCCCAATTTCAGCCCGAATCACTTATTTGGGCTGAAATTGCACATGAGTCGCACGTGAGCTTATCAAATTGGACTTTTCGGGCCAATTTTGACCAAATTTGCTTATGTGTAACAAAATAATACAAGTGACATCCATTTAACATTAAATTTACAAATCATCTTGCCACATAAGACTAAAAACAAAAAAAAATTAAAAAAATCTGGAAATTAGATATAACAAAAAAAAACAAAAAATTAAAAAATGAAAATTCACAATACAAAAAAAAAAACAGAAAATTAAAAAATGAAAATTCACAAAAGAAAAAAGTAAAATAAAACAGAAAATTAAAATTTGAAAATTCATCTTATTCAACACGCCCAAATTCATCTTCTTCCTCCATCACATATCTCGAGCACGCCACCGCACCACCCACCACCACCTGCAGCACCACGAGACCTTTCACGTGACACTCGAGCCCCTCCGTCAACCCTTGTGTGATTCCCATCTCTAACACCACAGCACCGCATTGCACTCTTATCAGCACCGTCGTGCCTCTCCCTCTACTTCCAATCGGGACTGATCAACAACCTCACATGGAAGCCATTGATGGAATCATCTCTTTTCTTCTTCCTTGAACTCAACACCTTTCTCTTTATGCTTAATATTATTATGATTTTGACTCAGAAAACCCAGGAATTTGCAGAGATTTAGAGAAGAGAAAACCTAGAAATTTACAGAGATTTCTCATTATGTTAATCAGTAATTCAAAGAAGGCTGATGGAATCAATCTATCGTCAAATTCTCATTCTCATACACGACAACAATTTGTAGAAAATGGTTGCTGATTTTGATGCAATCACTGGTGGCAGCATGGTCAGTGACGATGGTCGGAGCGGAGAAATTGGGGGTGGAGATGAAGATAAAAAATCCACAAGTCTTTTATTTTTTGATTTTTATTCAAAAAATAAAAAAAATAAAAAAAATTATCCATTTGAATGGAAATTTTATTTTATTTTTAATTATTTATTTATTTATTTGTCTATTTTTGTTAATTACAATTTTAAGATTTTTATTTTTTATTTTCCTTAATTCTATGTGGCACAATGACATGTAAATTTTAATGTCACTTGGATTGCCACATATATAATTTTATTACACATAAAGCCAAATTAGCAATTTGGGCCGAAAAACTCGAAATTAAGGGCATCACGTGCGATTTCGGCCTAATTGAGCGATTCGGGTTGAAATTGGGCAAAATTGGCGAGGCCCAACAACTTAATGTCCTAAATTGTCAGTCCAAAAAATTTTCGTTCGAAAGTGCAAGACCCCCTAGGTTACATGGCAAAAAAGTAATAAACTCCATGAAAGTTGATGGGTGTCGAATCCAACAAATAATAAATCTTACTCTAAAGATATAAATTTGAGATAGCGGTGAGTAAGGTCGAATCCACAAAGATTGGTAAAACGATTTTTCTTTTGCACATTTGTTAAAAATAAATGATTGGGGGATTTTGAAATTTTTGTAATTAATAAACTAAATTAGAACAATAAAAATAAACTAAGATGAATTCAATGAAATAAAAATATCTAGCCAAGAGAGAAATTCAAGAATGGTTCACGTGTTGATCCTGGATGCAATGATTCTATCTTTCCTTCAATATTAAATTGGTTATAATCGTTGGTACCACCTAACGATCTAATATTTCCTTAAGGTTCGGTAATCAGGATACGATCTCTAATTACTACCCTAATTAGTAAACAATCATAGATACCATCTTAGAATTTAATTTACCAATTGCATTAAGATTTAGAAAGACCCAATTCTAGCCAACAAACACACATGTAGGTTTATTTAAGCTAGATCATATATCTTCAAAGTAGAGAATTGAAAATCTTTTTATAATCAATTATGCTAATTGCCACGAAAATTAGAACAATTAAACAATTACGGATTTAACGTTCTAATTGGCGATATATTATTTTGCCAAATTGACAAAGGATCCTATTTGAACAATTCACCAAAATAATAATAAACAACATGCACAGAAGATATATGAATAACAAGAAAGAAAGAACGATAAATTAAATTAGATCTCACAATAGTAAAAGAACCAAGTCTTAATTATCTCTTGGATAGAAACAGAATCTAGCACTCCATGGAGAATTGAGATCCCAGAAAAATAAAAGTTGTAGAGATTTAGCGTAGAATAAGAGTTGAGATCATGAGAGAGATTCTAATCCCCTTTATATCTCTCTCTAATAACTACCCCTAGGATAATTCAAAAAGACAGTTAAAAAAAAAAACTTCTGCAGATTTAATTCACGTTCTCTTCTTTTTGCAATTTTCAGATGTTAAGCGTGCCCACGCCTATTGTTAAGACTTCTGCAGTTTTTGAGAATTGGTCTTTGAGAATCAGGCTCAAATGCTTAAGCATGCCCATGCTTAAAGCTAAAACCATCACAGAATTTGCAAGCTTTGAGAGCTCCACCAAATTTCTTCCAAATCAATCCAAAAAGCCTTCAATATCAATTAAATCCTTATCTTGCCCTACAAATCATAAAACTTCATCAATATCAAGAATAAAAGACTCATTGACATTTAGAATGAAGGGAAAACATCATAATCAAGATACACAAATTAGAACTCATCAAATTCCCCCACACTTAGACATTACTTGTCCCAAAGCATACTTTAGCTCAAATTCAAGATCTAAACTCATCTTCCTTCCTCATCCCCCTATCTCATCCAGGAAAATACATTTTTCATGCTAGTAAACACAAATTTTTAAAAGGAGTTCTCATCCCATAATACATGAACAATTGCATCAATATTAATCTCCAAATGCATAAGATCAACACCTCACTTTGGATTCACTTTTTTCACTCAAGTGTTTAGGCTATATATATCAAAGAGCTCTCAAGTAAAAACACGAGAAAATCTTTACCATAAGCTTGCAAATATATCACATCCTTACCCAACAATGAATGAATCAAAATGTGCAAAATTCAAGGATTTAAGGGAATAAAATTTGATAAGGTCTTGGTTTAGGATATGATAAGAAGGAAATTTTTGGGCTAAGAATTGAAATAATCATGATCATATAATATCCATCACACTAAGCTCAAACATAACATTAAGAATCAAGAGATTGCTTCAAGAACTTGTAGCACAAATATGTACGAAAAACTTGAAACTCAAATATATATATATATATATATTTTTTTTTTCATCATTTTTTTTGAGCGATTTTTTTTCTCTTTTTTTTTTTCGATAATTCTAAACTAAAAATTTAAACAACTAATATTTACAAACTACTTGCAATCTCTCTCCAAATAAAATGAAGCTTAGTGTGATCATGTTGAAAATTACTTCAATTCGGGGTTCAAAATGTGGGAAAATCAAGAAATGGTGGTTAGGCTTGTAATGAGGTTAAATTGAAAGAAAAGGCTAAGGCTCAAAGTTGGTGATCTAGGGGTTTATGTTCAAGGTGAGATTGAGAACAAAAAGGCTATATCAAAACAAAATGGTTAAACCTAACTCTTTTTTTATTTTGCACATTCAATTCACCAAAAGGGGTTCAACATAGACATGCATAACAATGCAAGTTCTAGAAAGTTCAACCATGCTTGAAAATCACACAACAAAGAATTTGAGCATATGAATAAGAATGAATGCTCGCGGCTCAAATCTCACAAGAAAAATAGGTCATTTGTGTTAAATCTCGCATTCTTCAATCAACAATGATAGCAATTAATCATAGTATAGCAATGAGAACTCAAAATAATTTTAGCACACATCAAAATCATCAAAGATATCATGGATGAGCAAGAGGAGATTAAGAATTTCAACGAGAAGAAATCAAGATTATGAACCAAATACCTTAGACTTGCAAAAAGAACCACAATCGTCAAAGATATCATGGATGAGCAAGAGGAGATTAAGAATTTCAATGAGAAGAAATCAAGATTATGAACCAAATACCTTAGACTTGCAAAAAGAACCACTTAAAGAATAAAGAAAACACAAGACAACTTTCTTGAAACTCTTCCCCCACACTTAAAACCTACATTGTCCTCAATGTAAACAAATGCTCAAAATAAGAGATAGAACATAAGAAGTAGAAACTTCCCTGAGAGCATTTGTGATCTTCCAAAAATCATTGTGGTGGAGGAAAAGGCGGTTGAAACCGCACATGCTCATAATAAGCCAATTGGTTCCTTTCTATTCTCATCATTTGTTCTCTAAGAGTCGTCATCTCCGCTTTGAGCTCTCTCATGGAAAAATGATCGTCATTCTCCTCTGGATTCTCATCATCGTGATCAGAAGGTGAAGAATCGGATCGATTGAGATGTAAAGATCCCCGAGATTAAATGACCAAACTCCCTCTTTTTTTCTAATCAAAAACATATTCTCCAAACATTGCAAATCCAATGGTTGCATCTCACAAGCAACATGAAGATCGTTAGTATCAAGATCAAGTAAGCTAAGATTCACGGCTAGATGAGTAATTAAAGACCCTAAAAGCAAATGTCGTTTGTTCTTCACCAAATTGTTTAGCTAACCAATAACCGAGATTAACTTTCTTCTTTTCTTTCATGCACCACAAGAAATAGAATTCAGTTTTCGTTAACACATATGGGGAATCTTTTCGACCTAAAAAAGTATATGCAAGAAATCGATGCATGTATTTCAAAACCGGATCATAAAGATGAATGTCTTTAGAGCGGCTAGGATTGTAGTAATTTGAGTCGGACCAAGTACGATACAAAGAAATGGGACAAAACTCTTCCGGATGCGGATAACCACAATACAAATTCAAATACTCATCGGAACATGCAAATTCTTCAGAAAGAAACCCAAATGCGACATTAAATTCTGAAATCGAAAACTTAAAATCTTTGCCCAAGAGTCTAAACAAAACACACTTAGCCTTACGACCCTTCATATCCTCTTTTGATTTGAACTCAAATGTTGTATAAAATTCTCTCACAAGCTCAATATATGCAGGATAAGTAATCAAAGCATATTTTTCCCAATCAATATTAGATATTAACTCATGGATTTCATTTTCAATATTCAAAATAGCTAAAGTTGGGCTATGAATATACTTACAAGGAACAATGCTCTTTTGGCAAACCAATCGATACTTGTCTTTTTCCTTTTTTTTTCGTGAAAGTGAGACACCCATTCAAATTCGACTTTATGGGGAGAAGAACCGAGATAGTCATGCCTTGTCGAGCCCTTGCGGTTCTTGCCCGTTTCCTTTTGGAAAAGGCATCGAGTTTACCATGATTAATCCCAATAGGAACTATAATATCAGGTTCACTGTCTTCATCTGGTGGTGGGATTGGGTTGGTGGGATGAGAACAACCTCCTTTCATACAAACCATATCAACCCTTCTGTGAGATTGATGATGAAAGAGGGAAAGGTTGACTGATGGAGGAAGGGTATTCAGGGGTTGTGTGGAAAATATAGTGATCGAGTGAGTCTTGGTGGTGTGGAGAAGATGATGAAGAAATCACAAGAAAAGAGGGGTGGTTAACGGTGGAACAGAGATCGGCGATGGTGGTCTTGGCGAAACAGAGTTGAAGATGATGAATAATAGAAATGGCGGCATCGGGATTGAAGAAGCTGATGAAGGCGTGACTCATCGGAGATAGGAGGTGGTCGGAACAGAGCAACGACGTTGATGGTAATGAGAGATGATCAGTTCACTGCTTTGTCGGATTTGGTGGTGTGTGCTCAAGCTTTGCGGTATAGTGGTGGTGCTGGATGTGGGAGAAGAAGATGAGGTGAGGGTTAATGAAGAAGACGGCGGTGGAATGACAAACCTAGAGAGAGAGAGAGAGTAGTGCGTGAGGAGAGAGAAAGAGAAAAAGGGTTGCAAAATTTTTTGATTTTTTTGTTTCTTTTATATATAATTAAGATAAATAAAATAAAATAAAATAAAATAAAAAGAAAAATAGAAAGAAAGGGCTGCTGCAGAGAAGCAAATTGCTGGAAATTTTGTTGAGTTAGGCGTGGTCACGCCTAACTCTACATAGTCTCTTTGCCAAAATTCGAAAATTTTACTACAAACTCTTTCAAGTTAAACGTGGTCACGTCTAACTCTACGTAGTCTATGTAGCCAAAAATCGAATTTTAACCCCTTTTTAAAAAAAAAAAAAAGACTCCCTTCTTGTGAAACATGCTGCAACAGTTTTAGAGTAAAGCGTGGGCACGTCTAATAGGGGAATATCTACGAAATGAAAAAAAAACAAATCAAAACTAAGTTAGCTAAAGGAAAAAAAAAAACGTTAAAACTCTATAAAATTAACTAAAGCAAAAGAAATTGGGTTGCCTCCCAAGAGCGCCTTTCTTTTACGTCTTTGGCTAGACACTCTTAACAATCAATCATGATAAGATGGATGGTCCAAAGTAAGATGATCGATGTTGTGCACTTGAAAACCTTCGTAAAAAGGCTTCAAGCGATGACCATTAACCTTGAAAATCTTACCCGTTTCCGGACTTTGAATCTCAACTGCGCCATGAGGATAAAGGTTAGTAACAATGAAAGGCCCTAGCCATCTAGAACGCAATTTACCAGGAAATAATTTTAACTTGGAATGAAAAAGTATCACTTTCTGACCAACACAAAATTCTTTCCTTGAAATAGCACGATCATGAAAAGCTTTCGTTTTTTCCTTGTAAATCCTAGAGCTTTCATATGCATCATTTCGAATCTCTTCAAGCTCCTGCAGTTGTAACTTTCTAAGCTCACCGACATCATCCAATCTCATGTTGCAATGTTTTATTGCCCAATACGCCTTGTGTTCTACTTCCACTGGAAGGTGACATGGTTTTCCAAAGACCAAATGATAAGGAGACATGCCAATCGGAGTTTTGAAAGCTGTTTGGTATGCCCAAAGCGCATCATCAAGTCTCATACTCCAATCTTTCCTATTCAGATTGACAGTTTTTTCAAGTATAGACTTGATTTCTCTATTTGAAACCTCGGCTTGACCACTCGTTTGAGGATGATAAGCAGTAGAAATTCGATGCGTAACATTGTACTTCTTCATTAAAGCTTCTACCACTCGATTACAAAAGTGAGTTCCACGATCACTTATCATGACTTTAGGCGTCCCGTACCTAACAAAAATGTGAGATTTGACAAAATCTACAACAACTTTAGCATCGTTAGTACGTGTAGCCTTAGCTTCTACCCACTTTGAAATATAATCCACAACAAGAAGTATGTAAACATTATTGCAAGAAGACGGAAAAGGACCCATAAAATCAATTCCCCATACATCAAATATTTCACACACAAGAATGGAATGAAGAGGCATTTGATCTCTATGTCCTAAATTTCCAGTTTTTTGACATTTCTCACAAGTTTTGCAAAATATGTATGAATCACGAAACAAAGTAGGCCAAAACAATCCACTATCCAATACTTTACGAGCGGTTCTCTTTGGACCAAAATGACCTCCACAAGCATATGCATGACAAAAGGTAAGAATTGATTCAATTTCACATTTAGGCACACATCGTCGAATAATTTGATCAGAACAAAACTTCCACAAGTAGAGATCATCCCAAACATAGTATCTAGCATCTTTCTTGATTTTATCTTTTTGAGCCCTAGATAAATTACTTGGCAATGTCCTAGTAACTAAGAAATTAGCTATATCGGTATACCATGTACTTGTCTTTTTAATTGAAAAGAGATACTCATCTGGAAAGTCATCTTTCAATAGTGACGGTCCTTCTCCAGTGGTTATTCTACTAAGATGATCAACAACCAAATTTTCTGAACCCTTCTTATCTCTTATTTCCAAGTCAAATTCTTGTAGCAAGAGTATCCACCGTATGAGTCTTGGCTTCGACTCCTTCTTTGAGAGCAAGTACTTGATAGCTGCATGATCAGAGAAAACAATTACTTTAGCTCCAAGTAAATAAGAACGAAACTTTTCTAGTGCAAAAACAATAGCTAAAAGTTCTTTTCTGTTGTGGTGTAATTGTTTTGTGCCACTATCAAGTATCCGAGAAGTATAATAGATGACATGAGAAGCTCTTCCAACTCTTTGACCAAGGACAACACCAACTGCAAAGTTACTTGCATCACACATAATTTCAAATTGAAGGTTCCAATTCGGTGGCTGAATAATTGGTGCAGAAGTGAGCATATCTTTCAACTTGTCAAATGCTAACTTGCAAGCCTGGGTGAATTCAAAAGATATGTCCTTTTGTAGTAACTTGCATAAGGGCTGAGTGATCTTGGAGAAATCTTTGATAAAACGTCTATAAAATCCTGCATGACCAAGAAAAGAACGAACATCCCGTACACAAACGGGATAAGGTAAGGATTTTATGACATCTATCTTAGCTTTATCAACCTCAATACCTTTTTCAGATACTACATGACCTAATATGATACCTTGATCAACCATGAAATGGTATTTTTCATAGTTTAAAATAAGGTTTTTTTCAACACAACGACTAAGAACTTTCGTAAGGTTAGCTAAACATTCATCAAAAGAATCGCCATAAACTGTGAAATCATCCATGAATACCTCTATGATGTTCTCCACAAAATCTGAAAATATACTAACCATATATCTTTGAAAGGTGGCAGGTGCATTACAAAGTCCAAATGGAAGACGCCTATACACAAAAGTTTCAAAGGGACATGTAAATGTCGTTTTTTCTTGATCTTTAGGTGCAATAGGAATTTGGTGAAAACCTGAATAACCATCAAGACAACAATAGTGAGAATGACCTGCTAATCTTTCAAGCATTTGATCTACAAATGGAAGTGGAAAGTGATCTTTTCGAGTGACATTATTTAAAACCCTATGGTTTATACATACTCTCCATCCATTTTGAATCCAAGTGGCCACCAATTCACCATCAGAATTTTCCACAACTGTAATACCTGTCTTCTTTGGAACAGTTTGAACTGAACTTACCCATTCACTATCAAAAATTGGAAAGATTATACCTGCATCGAGAAGTTTCAAAATTTATGTCTTGACAACTTCTGTCATTAGTGGATTCAGACGACGTTGAGGTTGTCTAACAGGCTTACATCCTTCTTCCAACAATATCCTATGTTTGCAAATGTGAGGGCTCAATCCTTTAATATCGGCGATTGTCCATCCAATGGCTTCTTTAAACTCTTTAAGAACTCGAACAAATTTATCTTCTTCTAGTTGAGAGAGTTTATTAGAAATGATGACAAGAAGTGTCTCTTTTTTTCCAAGAAGACATATTTCAAATGAGTTAGAAGCTTCTTTAATTCCAATTTTGGGGCCTGCACAATTGAAGGAAGAAGTTTCACATGAGAATGAGGCAAATCAAGATAAGAAACATTACACTTCAATGGTGGCAATGAATCTAATTCATGAATCACATCCATCAATTCACAATCAAATTCAATTTTCTTCTCAATTTTCTTGGATTTTTCAACAGTAAGATTTCTACTAAGCACAACTTTCAACTTATCATCATCACTCAATGTAGCGTCCCGGATCAAAACGAGCATAATTGATTAAATTAAACATTTAACGTATGACTTAATAAGTATGCGCGTTTACTTTGACTGTTTAATTTATTACGTGCGTTTCAGATACGTGTTTAACGCGTGACTTAGACGGATAATTTTCGTGGACATGGTATATAGAATATTTTCATACCATAAGATGCGTTTTGGAAAGACGAGAAAATAGAAACGAACTAGGGGTCAATCAGAGACCCGTAGATCAAACGGTGACGGAAAGGGCAAAACCCGAAGTTTCGGTCGGAAAACCGGAAGATATTTTACGTGAATAGTAACATGGGAAAAGTCAACCGATGAATAGTGCCGAGATATTTTGGATGAATAGTAATGGAGATATTTTCGGTGAATAGTGTTTTCCGAATTCTATAAATAGAGGCTCCTCCGATTCATTTTTCACCGTTTCTCCGAACGAGCCGAACGAGCCAAAAGCGATGAAAACGAGTAAGTCCCTCTCTCCTCTCTTTCTTTTTCCGGGATTCTGTCTCCGGCGGGCCACCGCCGGCGCCGCCACCGCCGGCGCCGCCGCCGCCACCGCCGGCGCCGCCGCCGCTGGCCGGTGGCCGGAAAATCCAACGTTGTCGGAATCAGATGATTTTCGCACACGACGTTCATCTCGACGAGACGAATCTAGGATAGGTCTCGGATTTCAAATCCGATTACTCGTTCGCCGGAAAATGGCGAAAAACAGCCCCTAAACCCTAACCCTATTCCTTGCACCACCTTCTCTCTCTCCTCTGTTTTTCTCTCTCTTCTCGCCGGAGCTGACGACCGGAGGACCGCCGGAGGTAGGGTGACCTGCTGGAGGGCCGGCGCCGCCGTGGGTGGCGGCGCCGGAGAAGGACACTGTGTGTATATGCATGATCGTGCATGTGTGTGTGTGTTGAGGTGTGTTGTTGTGTGTGGTGTTGCATGTTGTTGGAGGCGGCGCCGGGTGGCGCCGCCATGTGGGAAGGAACGGCCGGTGACGGGAGGTCGCCGGCGAAGGCTCGAGGGAGGCAGCCGGCGACTGGTGGCTGCCGGCTAAGGAATAACAGTGTGTGTGTGTGTGGTACACCATACGCTGTGTGTTTGTGTGCGTAACTTGCTGTGTGTGTGTGTGTGCTCGGCGGTGGTGGTGGCCGGCGACTGGGGGTCGCCGGCCAAGGTGAGAGTGATGAGTGGTGGTCGCCGGCGGCAGGAGGCCGCCGGCCGGAGCTGGGAAGATCGGTGTGTGTGTGTGTATACGTAAGTGTGTGTGTGTTTATGCAAGAGGGTGTAAAGGCTGTGATGGTGGTTGGGCTTGGCCGGAATGGGTTACCGGCGACGGGGAGTCGCCGGTGGAGGTACTGGGAGTGGTCGCCGGCGACGGTAGGTCGCCGGCCGGAGTTTTGGTTGGGGTTGAAAATCTGGGAAAAACAGGGTATCGAAGGGTTTTGCAGCGAGATTCTGGGCACTATTCACCGCCGGAATCCGGCGATGGACGGCCGGAGGTGGTAGCCGGCGGTGCAGGGATTCCGGAAAGGTAGGCGTCGGCGGCGGAGGGCGGCGCCACCGCGCCGGGTGGCGTCGGGAAGGTGGCTGGTCGAGCAGCCTGGGCGTCGGCGACCTGGGAAGGACCTGGCCGAGAAAACTCGACCAGGCGCGCGCCGGGAGAAGCAGCTGCCGAGAAAACTCGGCAGCCGTCGGGTGTCGGGAATTCGTGCGTACCGTGCGCGCTCGTGCGTACCGTGCGCGCTCGTGCGCACCCGTCGGGTGCCGACGCGCACCTGACGCCGTGTTTTCGATCCGAACCTCATTTTCTTTTCGTCGTTCATCCGTATCGAGTCGTCGCTGACGAGACGTCATTGACCGAGGGTCGTGGGCCTGGTCAAAGTCAACCCTTTGACCAAAATTACCGTTTTACCCCTAAACTTAAAATGCTCCGTTTGAGCTCGTTTGAACTCCGATTGAGCTCATTCTTTTTGCGTTGTGATCCTTATTTCATTCTCTATCATCTCAGCCATATGGATTGGATATCCACTCTCGTTTCTTCAACTCCGATCCTTAGAGCTCTCGATCCGTTGCGTGTTTAACGATCATTTTTCCGCTGGAGTCTGTTATCGCTTTAATTATATGTTTTTAAGGATCTAAGAACACCGCTATGTATGTAGGCTATCTGTTGGATTGAATATCGAGATACGGGATTTCAGACACGGGATTTGAGACACAAGATCCGAGATACGGGATTGTTGGTACTTGCGACTCACGCGGGTAACCACCGAACAAGGTGGGGGTAATTTCTAACTCTGTAACTGTTTACAGTTTTCCCTATTTCAAAGTATGATTGAGAAGTCCTAAATGATGTGACATATGTTATGATTACGTGATCATGTTATACTGTGGCAACGTGGCTGAGTGTTATATTCTTGGTATGTATAACTGTTGACTGTTATAAGATGCGGATGTTATTCCCCACGAGTGTATTCAACACACTCACCCCTTAATCTGTACTCATACTACAGGAAAAGAAGAGAATCTTGACGCGTAGAGAGAGGGGTGCCCTATCAGCTATGTCCTTTGTCCGGATTTGACTTTTAAAGTTATGTTGTACGTTTGTAAAGGAAAACTGTATTTCTTCCTCTTTGTAAAAGATCCTGATGTTTTCCGCTGCGTAAGGTTTCAAACTTCCTTTTATCGGTTGAAACCGATGTTTAAAGAGTATCTCTTCTTGTCCTCTTCCTTTTTCTTTCTATTTTATATCATGTACGCCTCTTTTCCCTTTCTCTCTTAACGCCCAAAAATGAAAAACTCTGATATTTTGACCAAAAGATTTCGGGACGTCACACTCAATTCAAGAATTTCCTGTATTATAGGCTCTATAGCATCAACAACAAAAGCAAAGACACCTCACTAGGATATTTCATGGCATCATAAATATTGAATTTTATAATCTCACCATCAAACTCCATTATAAGTGTACCGTCATGCACATCGATTTTTGTTTTAGATGTTTTCAGAAAAGGCCTTCCTAACAAAATTAATGAGCGAGATGAATCACTATCCTCCATATTTAGCACATAGAAATCAACAAGAAAAATCAACCCATTCACTTGAACTAAATCATCCTCTAACACTCCTTCAGGATAAACATTAGATCTATCAGCAAGTTGAATAATGACACTCGTATCCTTTAAAGGTCCAACATTCAAAGATGTATAAATAGATAACGGCATGACATTAATCGAAGCTCCTAGATCTAACATTTCTTTTTTCAATTCCCATGTTTCCAACTTTACAAGGGATAGTAAACATACCTGGATCCTTACATTTAGGTGGTAATTTCTTTTGAAGAACAACAGAAACATTTTCTCCCATGCTTACAAATTCATTACCTTTCAATTTCTTCTTGTTGGTACATAGCTCCTTCAAAAACTTGGTATATCGAGGTATTTTCTTAATTGCATCAAGTAATGGAATATTTACCTCGACTTTGCGAAAAGTTTCAAGAATTTCATTCTCTTCTTCCACTTTCTTGGATTTATAGAGTCTTCAAGGAAAAGGGACATCCGATGGCACAATTGTGAATGGTTTTTCTTCAACTTTCTTAGGTTGATCAGATTGAGTTTGAGGAACCTCAATTTCTTTTTCAACCTCTTTTTCTTGATCACGGTCTTTGGGTTCCTTCAACTCTTTACCACTTCTCAAGGTAATTGCATTAGCATCTTGCTTAGGATTGACAATTGTTTGCGATGGCAATTTACCTTTAGACTCAAGTCTATTCATAGATGACGCCAATTGACCTACTTGATCTTCCAACTTCTTGATGCTCATTCTCGTCTCCTGTTGAAATTATTGTGTGTTAAAAGCAAGTGATTTAACAATTTCTTCAAGAGAAGTACCTAAACTTGTAGATGTGTGATGTTGAGGTAAAACAGGAGGTTTCAATGGAAAGTTTTGATATTGAGGTCGTCCTCCCCATCGAAAATTAGGATGATCCTTCCACCCAGGATTGTAGGTATTGGAATAAGGATCATATTTCTTTTGTGGTGGACCTGGAAATCCTCCTATGACATTAGCATGCTCAGAATCATCTTGAAGTGTGGGACACATATCCATGGGATGATTCATAGCAGCACAAATTCCACAAGCTTTCACTTGTTGCATAGATCCTGCAGACATGTTTTGGACAAGAGTAGCCAAATTAGAAATGCGATCTTCGAGAGAAGAAATGTTTACCTCATTCACTCGTTTGTGAGATGTATCTTGTCGGATTCCAAATTGTTGAGAGTTAGCTGCCATAGTAGTGATCAAATCTCTTGCCTTTCGAGGAGTCTTATTCACTATAGCACCTCTACTAGCAGCATCCATCATTCTCCTCTCCATGGAAAGTAGTCCTTCATAAAAATATTCAATGAGAAGTTGTTCGGAAATTCCATGTTGAGGGCAACTTGCATAAAGTTGCTTAAATCTCTCCCAATACTCATGTAAGGTTTCAGAATCTCTTTGCTTTATCCCACATATTTCCCTTCGAATTCCTGCGGCTTTTGAAGTTGGGAAATATTTGTCGAGGAAAAATTTCACTAATGCAGTCCATGTCGTAATAGAGCCTGGAGGTAAATAGAATAACCAATCATTTGCTCTATCCGCCAATGAGAATGGAAAAACATGCAACTTGACTTTCTCTTCAGATACTCCATGTGGTTTTAAACTTGAACACACTACATGAAATTCCTTCAAATGCTTATGTGGATCTTCACTCTCTAATTCATGAAACTTGGGCAACAAATGAATTAATCTAGACTTCAACTCAAAATTTGCTTCCATTTCAGGGTAATGAATGCAAAGTAGTGGTTGTTGATTAAAATCCGATGCACTCAATTCCTTCAAGGTCTTTTCTTCTTCGGCCATTGTTACTTCAGCTTCAAAATCAGACTCACTTGATGAATCAGTCAAATTAAGAGCCACGTTTAATCCAGGTGATGACACAGATGCTTGATTTCTCAATTTAGCTTCCTTTCTCAATCTACGAGCTATTTTTTCAATTTCAGGACCAAATTGGAGTTCACCTGTACGAATAGATCGAGGCATAAAAATAAAAGAAAATACAAAGACAAATAAACAAAAAGAACAAACCAATTTTGACACCAATCCCCGACAACGACGTCAAAAATTTGATGGGTGTCGAATCCAACAAATAATAAATCTTACTCTAAAGATATAAATTTGAGATAGCAGTGAGAAAGGTCGAATCCACAGAGATTGCTAAAATGATTTTTCTTTTGCACATTTGTTAAAAATAAATGATTGGGGGATTTTGAGATTTTTGTAATTAATAAACTAAATTAGAACAATAAAAATAAACTAAGATGAATTCAATGAAATAAAAATATCTAGCCAAGAGAGAAATTCAAGAATGGTTCACGTGTTGATCCTGGATGCAATGATTCTATCTTTCCTTCAATATTAAATTGGTTATAATCGTTGGTACCACCTAACGATCTAATATTTCCTTAAGGTTCGGTAATCAGGATACGATCTCTAATTACTACCCTAATTAGTAAACAATCATAGATACCATCTTAGAATTTAATTTACCAATTGCATTAAGATTTAGAAAGACCCAATTCTAGCCAACAAACACACATGTAGGTTTATTTAAGCTAGATCATATATCTTCAAAGTAGAGAATTGAAAATCTTTTTATGATCAATTATGCTAATTGCCACGAAAATTAGAACAATTAAACAATTACGGATTTAACGTTCTAATTGGCGATATATTATTTTACCAAATTGACAAAGGATCCTATTTGAACAATTCACCAAAATAATAATAAACAACATGCACAGAAGATATATGAATAACAAGAAAGAAAGAACGATAAATTAAATTAGATCTCACAACAGTAAAAGAACCAAGTCTTAATTATCTCTTGGATAGAAACAGAATCTAGCACTCCACGGAGAATTGAGATCCCAGAAAAATAAAAGTTGTAGAGATTTAGCGTAGAATAAGAGTTGAGATCATGAGAGAGATTCTAATCCCCTTTATATCTCTCTCTAATAACTACCCCTAGGATAATTCAAAAAAACAGTTAAAAAAAAAACTTCTGCAGATTTAATTCACGTTCTCTTCTTTTTGCAATTTTCAGATGTTAAGCGTGCCCACGCCTATTATTAAGACTTCTGCAGTTTTTGAGAATTGGTCTTTGAGAATCAGACTCAAATGCTTAAGCGTGCCCATGCTTAAAGCTAAAACCATCACAGAATTTGCAAGCTTTGAGAGCTCCACCAAATTTCTTCCAAATCAATCCAAAAAGCCTTCAATATCAATTAAATCCTTATCTTGCCCTACAAATCATAAAACTTCATCAATATCAAGAATAAAAGACTCATTGACATTTAGAATGAAGGGAAAACATCATAATCAAGATACACAAATTAGAACTCATCAAAAGTATTATATTATAAGAATAAAGCTCTATGTAATATTTTTATGTACATTATGTAATACTTTTTGAAAGTATCACATGATACACATTAAAATATTACATGATATACATAAACGGATTATATGGTGATACTTTCAAGAAGTATTATATGATATACATAAAAATATTACATGATTAGAATAAAGCACCATGTAATTAAAAGTATTACATGATACACAAAAGTATTACATGTTATACATGAATGTACTACATTATGAGAATAAAGAATCATGTAATACTTTTATGTATATCATGTAATACTTTTTGAAAATAACACATGATACACATGAAAATATAATGTAATATTTTTATGTATATGAGATAATACTTTTATGTGTATGATGTAATACTTTTTAGTCAAAAGCGTTGACCGACCATTGATCGGACACTGACCGACCATTGATCGGCCGTTGATCGACGTTGATCATTGGTCGTTGACTTTTAACTTTGACCGTTGATTTTTTGACTTTGACCATCGACCGAGTCGGGTTGAGTCCATGAGACGGTCTCGCACAAGACCTACTCAAATATAAATTGTACATGATAACCTCTTATATCTCATGATTTCCATCAAACAACAGTGTTGGGATATTTCTGATAAGTTTTGATGAGACATGTAACTTTGTATAGGATATTAAAGTACCCCATTTTTCCACATTGTTTAAGTGGAACTTTGTTTGGAAAGTTAATTTTCTGAGCTATACTTATAAAAGTTGTAAAATCAGAAAACATGGAGGATACTGATATTAGCAGGAAGCTGATTATAAAGAAGTATCGGATGCTAGTTTTCAGCAAGAAAAGTCAGCAAGCTGGATCAGTAAGCAGCATATAGAAAGCAATAAGGAGAACTTGAAGTTGTCTGCAGGATTCAGGAACAGGAAGCTGTTTTAAATCAGGAAGCAAACGCAAATCAGAAAGCTAGCGCAAGACGGTAAGCAGTAACTGCAACCTCAGCAGTAAGCTGTAAGTTACTATGTCTTATTTATTGCAGTACGAGGACATATTGAAAGCAGTACGAGGTTCCTATAATATCAAAGTAACAGATAGATGGAAGTTAGCAACTGACTAATAAGGTGATGCCATGTGGACCGAGGACCTACAAAATCACTATTGCCGAGGAGTGGCGCCATTAATGCGGAGCAGAGTAGGACATGCCCTATTCCCCAATTTTTCTAGGCACATTAAATGCAAAGATCATGAAGATCAAGTTTCGAATTTTTACAAGGACTATGCGTCTCTTCAATGGGTATATTTCTACAAGTATAAATAGAAGGTGGAAGTGACTAAGAAGACTACTGAACTTACTGTAAATTTTCTAAGCTATCAAACTCTCAAGCAAAACACAAGTTTTCTATAGTTCAGTCACTTAATCCTCAGAAGCAGCCAAGCCCAAGATTCAGAGCTATCAAGATCTTAATGTTATCTTCAAAGCACCAGTTGAAGAATATATATTTTTTAACCATTTGTTGTGTGCTAGGTTGTTTTACTTGGTGTCCTTAGTTGGAAGGATTTGATCCTCACTAAGTGTTAGTCTTTGTGTAAGGTTGTTTACTCTGTGTGGGTTTTGTACCCTGTGTGGGAAGTAGCCTAGGAATCTTACTGATTCTAGTAGGTATAACTCGTTAGGAAGAGGTTTATAAAGTTGAGACTTGTAAAACAAACTGACCTAGTGGAGTTCCTCCTGTGTGAAAGAGAAGAGTGGACATAGAAGGATTACACCACCTTCGAACCACTATAAACTTTTGTGTGTTTATTACATTACTTACCTGTTGTATATCTTATATATATATATATATATATATCTTGCTCATACTGCTAGAAAGATTTTGATAAAATCATACTTGTGAAAAGTAAACTGTTTTTCAAAAGAAACTCTATCTTTATTTTTCGCTGCATACTGTGATATACCGAGATAGTAAGCTGAATCAACATTCTGCCAGCTTACTAAATCGAGAGAGTTGCTGCATTCTCTGTAGAATTAGCAACCTACTTACAAAACAGTTTTAAAACATAAAAATTTGATAGATGTTCACTCACCCCCCCTGAACCTCTGACCACTTGGGACCAACAAGCAGGTAAGGGTACACAAACATTTAGAATTAGTCTTTGTGTATGAATCTTAGATCCATGCATTCGGGTTGGGTCGGATCCAACTTGAATTCTCGTATTTTCCTTTTTTTTATCCTGACCTTTATGTTACATTAGTCATTCTTTTATGTTATACTAGTCATATACCTTTATGTCCATATATCATAACCTTAGTTCAATACTCGCTGATCATTATACTATATTAGTCATACATTTATGTTATATTAATCAACCTTTATATACAAATATCATACTTTTATCTAAAATGTTAAGGTACAACGAACATGATTAAAGATATATATGACTACCATAACTAAAATATATGATTAACACTACATAAGGTATGATTACCATAACATAAATGTATGACATCTGGGAGTAGGGCTGTGTATTAGTCGGTTCGGTACCCGAACCAAACCGAACCGAAATAACCAAAAACCGAAATATTTTTTTTTAAAACTAAAACTAATCGAATAGAGGTATAAAACCGAACTTCAACCGAACCAAACTATTCGGTTCAGTTCAGTTTTAACCGAATTAGCCGAATTATTTTTTGTTTTATAATTTATTTCAAAAAATTGACTCACAATTTCATGGGTTTGAGGTGGACGGCAGGGTCGAGGTCTAATAGAGAGCAGTAGAGACTCTTGATTGAGGTCTTGCGTTGCAGAGCTAGGGTATTATAGAGGTTGTATAGTGGCTTATCGGTGGCTTTCTGGGTTTCATTTGGGGTTCATGGCTTATTAACAAACAAAGAATCGAAAAAATTACCAAGAAGGTAGATGGAGTTGTTGACTGGGTGTAAATGGAGTCTTGGAAGAAATACCAGAGAGATAAAGTAATGATTGCAAAAGTGTAGAAAGAGAGAAAGGTGAGGTGAATTTTTTGAAAAGTTGAAAAAATTACTGAGATATGCTTTGGGGATATGGACTATGTTTTAATTCGGTCGGTTTGATTATTTTGTTTTTCCCCCTCAAAACCAAACTGAAATGAAATAACCGAAATTGATGAAATTCATAATCGAAACCGAATCGAAATCCTTTTTATTTTATTTGGTTTTGTTCGGTTTTTTAGTTTTAATTGAATAATGCTCACCCCTACCAGGAGGGAGTTTGTGTGCGGATACCTAGGCGTGTGGCGGCACGTTAGAGCACGTCAGAACCTGATCGACCTAGATGCATGGATCTAGGATCCATACACCAGGTGCATAAATTTTTTTGTGAAACATTTATTATACATCATTTAGATAGTAATAATAAGTAATAAGTACCTATTACATGTTGAAAAAGAATGTTCATAAATAATAAGAATATGCTATATGTCACCACAATTATTTATGTGCACTAGGTACACGGATCCTAAATCCGTGCAATTGGGTCAACCCTATCCCAGAGTGTATTTCACACTCCCCACGCACACTTCATGCACCCACACATGCGCCCACGAGCCTAAAATCCGCACCCAAACCCTAGCCCAAATCCTAATTTCGCTGTTATGTTCGCCTAACCTTTTAGTTTGGCGAACCTAACCTTTTAGTTATATTTGCTTAACCTTTTGGTTAGGTTCCCATAACATTTATGCTTATGCTAGTTTAACCTTTTAAGGTGTCTTTCAAACCTGTAATACCTTTTAAACCTTTATGTTATAATAATATAACATTTAGGCATAATAATTTAAACTTTCCATTATAATAATATAACTTTTATGTTATTCTTTAAGTATAAAAAAATTATGATATTTGTACATAAAAGTTATACTAATATAACATAAAGGTTAAATTATTATAACATAATTGTTAAGCTATACTACATGAATTTTTATATTGAAAAAAGTCTAAGTAATATCATTTAAAGGTTATGATATATATATACATAAATGTTATACTCATATAACATAAAAGTTACATAACTTTCAGTTATGTTATTTATACTGAAAAAAGTCTAACTAATTTTACTTCAAAGTTATGAAATTTGTATATAAAACTTATACTATTACAACATTAATGTTATGACATAAATTAAAAAATAAATAAATAAATAAACTTGACACGGATCCGGACCGGACGAACCCGACCCCAACCCCATACTCTTAATTGCACGGATCATTCCGTGCACCTGATTCACACAAACACTACTCATATGTAACTAAAAAAAATTCATATATGGCAAACACCTATATAGCATGTCTGCATGTGTTTTACATAATAAATTCCAATTGTAGCACTATCAAACATGTGTCAATCTAGACCTGATAAGTTGGTGACCAAGCTTGTAGTTATTACACTATAAACAGAGTGTGCTTTGTACAATAGACAAAGTCGATGAAATGCTCCATCATTTCATATTAAGGTTTTCGAAATCATTATTAATTTTCAAATACTAGTTAAATAAAATACTTTGTTGATTTAGATTTCATCATATTTCATAAATGTTATGTAAAAAAGTATGTAATATTATTATATTTCCTAAGTTTCAAAACAATGTCGTTTAATAATATTGTACACAGATGAACGAACCTTGATCAAAAGATAAATATCTTATATTGAGTATATTTTATTATTGTAAATTTGTAATCTTTGTTTTTGTATATCATTTAATTTCCGATGGAACAATAAATGTGGATAGTTTTGTTGGAATATGAAGAATTTTTTAAAAAAAAATCTATAATATTAACACTTATTATTATTATTATTATTATTATTATTATTATTATTATTATAAAAACTCAACAGAGACAACATTTTTTCTAGAATCAATGAAGAAATATAATGAACAGCAGAAAAGAGGCATGCAGTGGTGTGAATATAAACAAGGACGAAAATTTCGGTTTCAGTAGAAATTTCGGTATCTTGATTTTACGGAAATTTCGGTGAAAATTTGGATTTCCAATGAAAATTTGGATTTCTATGGAAAGTTTGGTAAATTTTAGAAAATGACTGAAACTTTATTAAAATTTGAGAATTTGGATAAGGTATTGTACACAATATTATAACTAACATTAATACATATATTCAACTTAAAATTTCAAACAAAATGATATATTTACAACAAATATAGGAATTAACTATCATATAAATGTTGTCTGGTATAATAATTATATATCATATATATGTTATCTTGTATAATATCATAAGGAATTCAAAATAATTGAATACATTGTTACTAATTCAGAAGTAGGTTCAAATGAATAAGTTGACATGTCATCTTGATTTAGACAATATTAGTACTAGCTCATGATCCTAATTTGATTTTGAATGTAATCATGAAATTATTTAATTGTATTATACACGTTACAATTATAATGTGCAAATTATAATATTATTTGGATATAAAATACATTTTCCTCTTAAAAATTGGTGTAATTCATTATAAAATTCTATTATAATTATTTGGGGTAAAGAAATTTTTTTACTAAAATTAAACTGAAATCGAAATTGAAACGAAATTTACCGAAATTTCGACATTTTCAAACATTTTCTACTATGATGTCATCGAAATCGAAATTTACTGAATTTCGGTGAAATACTGACGAAATTTTTACAACCCCTATTTCTATTTCGGTAACTCAATTTTACCTAAATTTCGATGAAATTTCGGTAAAATTTCGCAAATTTTTTATTCTTAGATATAAATAAGGGGCATATATTTCAAGACGATAGAGTGAAGCGTAGAATAAGGCATGGCGCAAATAATGGGGGTATGGTAATGGAGAAGAAAGAGTAAAGTCAAAACAACATATACATGATATATATTCATGATGAGGCTGAAACAGACAACCAATCCGCAGATTTTGTATTTAATAACTGCGCCTCCTTCCTTCCCCACATCAAGTTAGGTAGATCGATAACATAAAAGATCCTCTTACCATGTTCCTCTCATTTACACCCCCATCTCTCTCTCTTATTTATTATATTTTCTTAATATGTCAACGGTATGGATTATAGAGAAGTTAAAATCTTCTTTTCAATTTTAGTTTCATGATTTTCAATTTAATCTCATAACATGAAAATTTATTTGATTTTAATTTAATTTTAATTAAAAAATTCAAATTTCTCTAGAAAATGTCATGTGCGATGACATGATCCTCTAATTGGGACTTTTCGGTTCTAGGTGATGTGGCGACACATGTTAATTAATAAAAATTTAAAATGTATTACTATGTCACTTCTAGGTCATCAAAAAACTCAATTTCAACAAAATAGACTGAATTTAAAATTATAAAAATTATGGAACCAAAACCGAAACACATCACAATTATGAGATAAAATAATATTTTAACCCAATTATAGAATGTGGTATCCTACCATTTGAAATTGAGTTGCTTACATGCAACTTTGACCCAACCATAACACACTTGATTTACACTCTACATACAACTTTAGGGGTACAACAATGCACTGGAACTGTCAAATTGCCTTCGTTGGTCGTTCTGTCGTATCACATCAATACGATGAGTTGAACTGAGTATTTAGAGATTAGTTAGAAGACGGACTTCAGTGGTTTTCCCCACGGCACGAGTGGAAGATTGATGGGTTCATCCACCTCTTCTCTTATTCATTAAATAGATAGATGAGATTTGAGTCACAATGATAAAATTCATTATCTAATAAAAGTAATAATTTAAGAAGTAAGTCTTTTATTTATTGGAATGAAATAATTTTAATAAATGAACTATATTTTAAAAATTGTTTTCATATTTACATGTAACTAAATGCATATATCTTTTAGTATATCGTATAGAGTATTACATATATTACTTTTTTAATTTAAAAACAAAATAAAAATTAATAAAAAATTCCGATGAGTTGATCCAATATTATGAGGTTGGGCTTAGTTGGAATTTTTAAGGTCCATCAAAATAACGGGTCACCCCATCCCATCAAATGATGGTTTTGCTTTTGACAGGTTGTTGTGAATCGAACCCATCTCAGCCCACCCCATCCTACTGGGCCATGACCATCCTATCTGTCATGACACGTACTATAGTGTGCACCACTAAGGATTAAGATACTTCATTTTTTATTTCTTTTTGTGTGATATCTATTACATTCCAATATATTTTTAAATAAAATTATTTTTTATTAATATAATATTCCATTTGATTCAAAATAAGTTTTGTTCTGGATACTTTAAGTGTTGTTTTAATTATTTTGCCTTTTTTTTTTTGCCAGTTTTGCAAAAAATATACGAGGTCTTTTGATCCAACCCGCAATCCACAACCAACTTGCGCCATAACTCAATCTTTATTCAACCCAAGCATGGGAAAAATTCATTTTTAGTTCTGCTCCAGAGGTACTGTTCTTTTTGAGTTATGTTAAAATTCGATTTTCAATTTTAGTCCTGTAATTGAAAAAATTGTCCAATTTAAGTCCTTTTTTTTATCGGATTTTTGATTTACCGATCAGATTCCGCGAGTGCTACACTCGCCCCCCCAATCTGAACATTTCATCGAACTTATGCTGACGAGGCCTTTGCTCTTAGAGAGGAGTTGGGGACATTATTTTTCATGTGCTTCTCAGAAAAGGGGAAGGTTCTAAGTGCAAAGGTGTCCAGAGTTCCGAGGACCTCGAAATCAAGTGGCTATGGCTTTGTTAATTACGTTTTCTTCAGAAGAGGATGTCGAAGCTACCATGTCTTCTCTTAATAACTCGGTATTTCTGTCGACAATTCCATTTACCGATGCACACATCATAGTTTAATTATGAATGTGTAATCCACCACCTCGTTTCATTGTCGTTTAATTGAATACATTATTACTAATACAAAAATGAACTTCTATATGGTAGGTTCAAATGAACAAATTGACATGTCATTTTGATTTATGTTGACGTCAGATTTTGTATGACACAAAATCCTAGCCTAACACCAAAGAAATCGACCCGGCTAAAGTAAATCGAACCGAATGAATGATATAAAAGTCAGATAAAATAAGAAAAATATGGTGCCCGGTGCCTACTCGGCTAAATTTTTTAGGCTCGTTCTAATAGAACGTTTTATTATATCAGATTTAGAGAAAACAACTCCCTAAGTGCTTTGAATACAATGATTTTGGATCTAGAATTCCCCCTCTTGAATGATAATTGAGGCCCTATTTATAAGCTAGACCCAAGATATGAAACTTGGAAAGTAAGAAATAAATCCCTAGAATTTAGGGTCTAAATAAGATAAAATTAAATTTAATCCTATCAAATCGGCTACGATTTGGTTATAGATTTGTTTCCTTCTTTAAAGGCTCCTTGAAATACTCCAGCTCTTTCCTGCTCATTCGGATCTGGACTCCTGAACCCTCTGGTCGGGTCTTTCTTTTCTGGTCGACACTATTGATCAAAACTAATCTCCAGGACTAACGATCCTTTGGCTCGGGTCTGCTATTATGGTCGGTCTCAACCATTAGGTGGAATGATCACGGCCCGGTTCAATCCTCAGTTTTTCTTCACCTCGGTTAACCGATCTAATCGGATGAGCAGGGGATCAACACTAGCCCCTTGGGTGGCGATGAGAGGTCCATTCTAATAGGGATGCGACATCTCCAATCGCATGCTCGTCCAACTCAATGATCTGTTTAATGTCATTTCTCCTGCCAAATAAGGGCACGTGTCACCGTCTGCGCACTTGGAAGTCGAAGAGTCGCGATGGTCTTTTATAAATAGGGATGAGACAATCTCATTTTTCCACTTTCACTCTTTGCGAACCCCGATTCCTTGCTATTTTCCCTTTCTACCCCGAGCAAAAAACTCCGTCCTCAAACTCCCGGGCAAGATCACCCGTGCTTCGGATCCATTCAAGGTATATATATTCTCTTCCATTTTATCTATGGCCTCGAACTCGTCTTCCAGTGATACCGTCCGAGATTACGATTAGGGGGTCGGCTCTGGTTTCGAGCCTTCATTCTCCTGGACGTCTAGTTCGTCCGGAATGTCCTCCTCGTCCGACCCAGACGCCGCCCCATCGGGGCAATTGGTGAATATCCCAAACGCCATGCTCTCCACCCCGAGCCTCCTAGCACGTGGTTCAGGCGAAGTCGGCACGTCAGGGCGGGATGACTTTGCCCTTCCTAAGGGAATCCCGATCCGGGACTCGGCGCCTAGGCCTTCGATCCGTCAAAGAGCTCCTAGCTGTGACTCTAAGGCCTTCGACTGCCCGGCCTATGTCACTCAGGCTAAGCTGAACAAGTGGCGTGCGCTTTTCTCTATTCCTGAAAGCGTGTTATTTATTGTTCCTCATCCCATAGATCGGATGGATCAGCCGCTAGCCGGCCATGTCGCAATCAGCGTCCGAGCCCTGGAGGCCGGCTTGTGTTTTCCCCTTGCTCCTACTCTGGCTGGGTATCTTGAGCATTGGGAATCGCGTCAGGTCAACTTCACCCCAATGGCTGGTCATCACTTATCGGCCTGGTGGTGATGTTTTGGCATTTCGGCCTCGGGGTGCCGAGCCCCCATGAGGTGGCGTGGATGTTCAGACTAAAGCTGGCTCCTGGTCTGAAGAACCACTTCTACTATGTGTCGGTACGAAAGTACCGACCCATTTTAGTGTGATGCTTGCCGTCGTCGATTAAGGATTGACACGACAAATGGTTCTGGGTCGGCGGGGCGTGGGCGGACGCATCTGCTCGGGCTAGATGCCCCACACAGTTCGGCGACGCCCAGGGTATTTATCATTTCTTTTCCTGGTCTGCTGACGTCTTCTCTGATCGTTAACTTTTCTTTGTTCTGCAGAAACTCCACCAAGGAACCTGGTGATCGGTGATTCCTTCTCCCACAAGATACGTTATCTGCGTGACTTCTCTCCCGTCGACCAAAGGCATTATAAGGTTCTGCTTTCTGAGGAGAACCTCCTTGCTGCGGGCCTGTTATCACCATTTCGTGCCTCCCCCAGTCCAGTGCGAGGTGCGTATATCTTGTTCGGGTCGGATTTATTGCCCCAAGCTTGTTTTTCCTCAAACTTTTGATTGATCGGGCTCCCAATTTTTTCAGTTTCCCTTCCCGGCCAGGGCATTTCTCTTAGGATGGATCCTGCAGAACGCCTTCGCCAGCGCTCGCAGCGTGCATCAGCCCCAGCTCTGGGAGCTCAAACTTCTTCCCGGGGGCGCGGCTCCATCCGTCCAGCACAGTCTCGGGCTGCATCAACCAGGCGGCCGACCAGCTCCGAACAAGGGACGAGCAAACGGGCTCGCCTTGAGGAGGGAGGGCCCTCTGGAGTCGGCCGATCGGCTTCCCGGCCACAACCTGTTTCCGGCCTAGGGTCGCATCTGGCCGGGTCGATAAGCGTCACCGGCTGGGACCCCCGATGGGTGGCCGAGACCGAGGAGTGGTTGGGGTGGAGGCCCCCATTCCAGATCAGCTTTAGTCGGGCCCGTTCCCCAGGGACTGACATGAGCCTCCCGGACGGAGTGACGGAGGCAATAGAGGCTCCTGTGAGGGCCTGGACCGAGGAGTTGGAGGACTATGTCCAGCAGATGACCGGCATGGATCTCGACACCTACTTGACTATCCTTCTCTCCCAGGCTTCTATCTTTGCCTGGAGGGCCCAAGCCTCCTACCTTGCTGCTCGGGAGAGGCATGAGCGGCGGCGGATGGAGCTTCAAGATGTCCGGGCCAAGCTGGCCACCCTCAAGGATGAGAAGGTCACTCTGACCGCTCAGCTCACCTCTTCTCAGGAAGAGCTCGGGAAAATAACCTGAGCTGCCGAGATTGACCGGCAGCGTGTCGCTGACCTGACGGTGGAGATGTCCCGGCTTCGTGTCGAGCTGGAGGAGGCCCGGGTTGTTCAGCTGGACGAGATGACGGTTGTCCAGAGGTTCAAGGCATCGGCGAAATACAAGTATGATAGTATTCTGACCTACATCTTGTCCTTCATGGACAACATCCAGACCAACCGCGCTGCCGGCTTGGACGATGGGCCTCTGAAGGTAGCTCTGGCCTCCTTCCTGGAGAAGCAGCCCCTTTTGGCTTATCATCTTCGGATGATGGAAGAACTGCCGGAGTTCTTGCCTGCGGGTTCTGATCATCTTCTCAAGCCGGCTCCTCCCATCGACTTCATGTCGATGCCCAATCCTCCGGCGGAGGCCGATTTTGAGGTCGGAGAGGGCAGCGACGATGGAGGTGGCGATGGCGCTACGAGAGGCTCGGGTGGAGAAGCAGCAGGTGTGGAGGCGATGGGGCCGACCGAGGCGGGTGGCGAAGAGGTGATTGAAGTTACTGACCAGTAGCTTCTATCCCTCATTGCACCTCTTGTTAGTGCCCGGGGTTTTCTTCTGTCCCTTGTTGCACCTCTTGTCAGAGGCATCAACCCCTATGTCTGAGGCATCAACCCTGGTGCTCGACTTTTGTTTAGTTCAGGTCTTTCGTGGTCTTGTTTTTTGGCTTTCTGTCGTTTGTAAAAGGTTTTGGCCTCCAAATCGGGATATCCTTGTAAATGAAAACATATTTCTGCTCGTAACTCTTTGCATTTTATTATTATTTTTTTATTTTTTACCGTCCTGATGTGTCCGAATTAATGAGTTTTAATGAACTCTTTTTGCTTGCAACACATTTCTGTTCGGTTTATATGCATTTTTTGTCCTCGACACCATCAGCCTAGGTTTGCAAGTCTTTGATGCATTCAGATTTTGATCTCATATAGGCTCGGGTTTGGAGCCCCTAGTCAGGATCCGAGCTCAAGGAATGAGTTCGGATTGGGTTCGAGCCCCAATTCAGATTCAGAACCCAAGCTTGGTGAACGAGCTCGGATTGAGCCGGAGCCCTAATTCGGATTCAGAACCCGAGCTCAGATTGAGCCGGAGCCCTAATTCAGATTTAGAACCCGAGCTCGGTGAACGAGCTCAGATTGAGCCGGAGCCCTAATTTACAGCATTTATTAAGAACATAACTACTAGTTTATTTAATCAAAAAATTTACGGAAGAATAGCGGCTAATATTTACAAGGAAACTTTCCTAGCACTATTGGTAATATTTCTTCAAATGTTCCACATTCCAAGGCTTGGACAGCTTCTTTCCATTCAGGTCGGCTATTTCAGGCCAAAAGACATCATTTTGTAACAGTATTGAGCTCGGTCGGTGACGAACGTTGTGTGCCGCTGGTCGTGCTCGGCCATTGGGATTTGATGATACCCTGAGTAAGCATCCATGAAGCTCATGACTTCATGACCTGCTATCGTGTCGACCAGCTGATTTATATTTGGCAGGGGAAAACAATCCTTGGGACATGCCTTATTGAGGTCGGTAAAGTCCACACATAGCCTCCAAGATCCATTAGTCTTCTTTACCAGAACTGGGTTAGCTACCCAAACTGCGTATTCACATTCCCTAATGAAACCATTTCCGAGCAGCTTCTGGACCTTCAACTCTAGTCCCTCGTACCTGTCCGGACTGAGCCTCCGTCTTTTCTATACCACCGGCTTGGCAGCGGGATCAATGTTCAGATGATGGCATGCATCCTCTGGTCGGATGCCTTCCATGTCCTCATGGCACCAGGCGAAGACGTCTGTGTTCTTAGCTAGGAAAGCTATGAGCTCTCCCCTAAACGGTTCTCGCAAATTTCTACCAATCTTTAGCTCCAACTCAGGTCTGTTCTCATCCAATTGGACCATGTCCTGCTCTTCCATCGGCGTGGCCCTTTTCTTGGGTCTTTCCATTCTGGGGTCCAAGGTCTCATCTTGGTCGGCCATCCATTCGACTGATTTCTGGTCGACTGTCCCAGAGCTCGTGTTAACCTCTGAGGTGCTGGATGGCCTTATCTTCACTGCTTGGTTGAGTCTCGGCTCGGATTCGGGGTCTAGCTCGATGAGTTCGTGATCGACTTCTAGCCCCAAGTCTGAGACTTGGTTCACTACTTCCGTCATTTCCTCCTCTATTTCGATCTGTTCGATAATGTTAAGCTCTCTTGGCTTCAGGCCTGACTCACATTCCTGAGCTATCATTTGATTGCCTCGAATTACGTAAACCTCATCTCCAACTAGAAATTTTATTGTCAAATGATGTATTGATATTACTGCTTTTATCTTGGCCAAGAGTGGCCGTCCCCAAATTGCGTTATAAACCGAGTTCAGGTCCACTACTTTAAACTCGGTCGTGGTGTGAACTGTCTTCTCTCCGACCCCGAATACGACCTTAAGCTCACATGTTCCGATCGTGCGTGTTATCTGACCTCCGAACCCTTGGATCGAATCCGAGCAAGATTGCAGGTCGGATTCACGAAGTCCCATTCTTTTAAAGGTGTTCAGGTGGAGTATGTTGACGTAGCTCCCTGTGTCAACCAGGACTCTATGGACCATTGTAAGGCTGATGTTTAGCGATAGCACCAAGGCATCGCTGTGAGGTTGTACTCTCTCTTTAGAATCGTGCTCGATGAATGTTATAGGTGTGTGGACCGGTTCTGGCCTTGGAGGGTTGCATCGTTGGTACCCATTTCTGGCCTCCCTGATCTGCTCCCTTCTCATTCTCTTGGACAATCTCTGTTCCCCATGATTATTATTTACCAGCGTGTGAACTTCTCGAATTACTCCGAGCTGAGGTGGTGGGGGAGGTTGTTGCGGCCTCTGCTCGGTATTTTTTATGTATTCCTTAAGGTGACCTCGATCAATCAGCCTCATGAGCTCAATCAGAAGAGCTCTACACCTGTCCGCATCATGGCCTAGAGCTTTGTGGTATTGACAATACCTGTTCTGATTTAACCGAGCAGGATCGGCTTTCATTGGTCTTGGGACGGGCAGCATATTCTGGCCTTGTAGCTCAGTAAGTACTTGGGCCGGACTGACTGTTAGGATGCGTCTGACCCGATCCAACTCCTCGTTTTGATAGACCTTAAACTCCCCCGGGGGCTTGAAGAGTGTGTTCTTCCTTTTCTCCTTCTCTTCCCCCCTTTCTTAGCTTGGTCTTTCCTCTGGTATAGCCTCTTCAGTCCCGATATATCTCTCAGCTCTGCTCAGAAAATCGTGGTATGTCTTGGGGTCCTGTTCATGGACGTTCCACCAAAACCTTGTTTTTGGGCGGAGGCCGGCCATGATCGCCATGAGTACAGCGTCGTCGGAAACGTGCTCCATTTCCAGAACTAGCTTGTTGAATCTGTCCATGTAGGACCTTAGGGACTCGTCTTTACCCTATTTGATATTTACCAGTCTTTCTTTCGGGGCAGATCTCGTCTTTGAGCCCATGAATTGTGTGAGGAAAAGATCAGTCAACTCTTCCCATCCTTTGATTGAAGAATTTGGTAATGATCAGAACTATCTCTGAGCTCGATCGCCGAGCGTCAAGGGGAAGGCTTTGCACATGAGCTCCTCGGATACACCCTGAAGCTCCATCCATAAGGTGTATTTGTCTATGTGGGAGTTCGGGTCGGTTTCTCCATTATACAGGCCAATAGGCGGTACTTTGAATTTTGTTGGAGTAGTCCGATTTGAAATCCGATCTATGAAGGATGAAGCCCTCTTTTACCTCTTCTCCTGTTCGGGCCTCAACTTTTTGGCTTCGATTTCGGCCAACCTCTGCTTGAGTCTCTACTCTTCCTCCTCTTCGTCTCCGGAGTAACCGCTCTCTATCTGTTTTTTTGTCTCGTCTATATTCATTCCCGAAATCCAAAATTTTCCGCGATTTTCTGACCTCGAGAGCAGAGGCCGGACCGAGTCGGTCAAACACGCTCCATGTTTTGGTCTGTGCTGCAGATTGGGTCAGGCAGATCTGGGTTCCTGGCCTACTTTCTGCAGGTGGCGGGGTGTTTTCTGGTCGTCGTTCCGTCATTACGCCTTTTCTTTTATCCTTCCTCTTATTCCTTGGCTCATCCGAGGATTTAGTAACCTCTAGGTCATGGATCCTCCAGCTCTTCTCCCTGGCCTCAGCTTCCTTTAGTCTTTCATTAAGTTGAAACATCATGGCTTTGATTTCTTCCGAGGTCATTTCGATCCCTCTGGGCTCGGCAGCTAATGGAATGCCCATTGGAATCCTTTCATGTGATGTGTTGGTTACAACCCCAAGGACGTCGTGTGGTTATTGCTGACCCGACCCACCGGGCAACAGATTCCGGGTTTGGGGGTCGGGTGAATCCCCCATGTCTTCACGGTTTTTGATCATATTGGTTATGGATTTATGTGTTGCTATCCCCCTCTCCTTCTAGCGCCAAATGTTGACATTAGATTTTGTATGACACAAAATCCTAGCCTAACACCAAAGAAATCGATCCGGCTAAAGTAAATCGAACAGAACGAATGATATAAAAATCGGATAAAATAAGAAAAAGACGGTGCCCGATGCTTACTCGCGATTTTAGGCTCGTTCTGACATAACGTTTTATTATATCAGATTTATAGAAAACAATTCCCTAAGTGCTTTGAATACAATGATTTTGGATCTAGAATTCCCCCTCTTGAATGATAATTGAGGCCCTATTTATAAGCTAGACCCAAGATATGAAACTTGGAAAGTAAGAAATAAATCCCTAGAATTTAGGGTCTAAATAAGATAAAATTAAATTTAATCCTATCAAATCGGCTACGATTTGGTTATAGATTTGTTTCCTTCTTTAAAGGCTCCTTGAAATACTCCAGCTCTTTCCTGCTTATTCGGATCCGGACTCCTGAACCCTCTGGTCGGGTCTTTCTTTTCTAGTCGGCACTATTGATCAAAACTAGTCTCCAGGACCAACGATCCTTCGGCTCGGGTCTGCTATTATGGTCGGTCCCGACCACTAGGTGGAATGATCACGACCCGGTTCAATCCTCGGTTTTTCTTCACCTCGGTTAACCGATCTGATCGGATGAGCAGGGGATCAACAATTTAGACAATATTAGTACCAACTCATGACATTAGATTGATTTTGAATGTAGTCATGAAATTATTTGATTGTATTGTACACGTTATAATTATAATATGCAAATTATAATATTATTTAGATACAAAATACATTTTTTTCCCTTAAAAATTGGTGTAATTCATTATGAAATTCTATTATAATTATTTAGGGTAAAAAAAAGAATTTTATTAAAATCTCACCGAAATCGAAATCGAAATTTTTATAACCCCGTTTCTATTTCGATAACTCAATTTTACCGAAACTTTTATCCTTGGTATAAGTCATAATTAGGGTGAAGCTTGAGCTGGCATCTTAATCAAAGTATTGTTTGCAGAAGTAATTTTCATTTTGTTTTGTAGTGTCCCAATATTCTTCACTTAACGCGTGCCTTCTTATTTCAATATGTTTGCAATTATTAAATGCAACCGTTGAAACATCAAGTTGACTTTATAGCGTAAACTCACTGCTATCGTGGCATTGATATCCAGAAGAGAACAAAGAACATTCTGCTCGTTTTACCAAGGAATTTCCACTCCGCGATTCTGCTGCTCATTCTGATCTAAGAAGTTACTACGCTCTTCCTGTCTATGATTTGCTTAACCACAACTGTTATGCCGTCATTGAGGCTTTGTGTTTTCAAGATCTTCACATGAAAATGTTGTCTTCTCTAAAAGAAGGACTCAAGGTTTGTTTCTTTATATATATAGCTAATCTTTGTACACGCATGATACTCTTTTTCTCTATCATAGATTTTTCCCACTGGATTTTTCTTTTTCAGGGTATTAACAGGCTTGCTTTTTTCTTTTGCGGGGTAAACGTTTTTTCCTTGATTTTTATATATTACATATGATTTATTTAAAATATATCTAATATCTATTACCTATATAAAAATATGTGAATATTTCTTATAAAATATGGATTGCCAAATATATCTTTATCAAAAATTATTATTTAAGGTTATAATATTAATTTAGAATTTTAATATTTAAATAATTTTATATTATAATTCTAATTTAAAGTCTTATAGAATCCTATTATAATTAGAACTCTAATAGAAAAGTGTTATATATAATATATTTGTATTATTTTTTTCCTTAGTTTGAATTGATCTCCACGTGCAACGAATGTGATCTAAAACTAGTTAATATATATATATATATATATAAGATTATGATAAGATTAATTAAGTGTATATATGTTAGGGTTAATTTCATTTTTGGTCCTGTATGTATGGACTTTTCCATTTTTTGACAACCAAGAATACGTTTTCCAATTTTGGTCCTGTATATTTCAACATTTTCCAATTTCAGTCCAATTTTTCAATTTTGGTCCTATATATTTCATTTTTTTTCCAATTTCAATCCAATTTTGGTTGGAATTCCCAAAATCGTCGATGTCATGTGAGATTTTCCAGAGACCATCTGACCAAAATTGGATTGAAATTGGAAAAAATTGAAACATATAGGACCCAAATTGGAAAACTTGACTGAAATTGTAAAAATTTGAAACATATAGGACCAAAATTGGAAAAAATTGAAACATATAGGACCAAATATGAAAAACGTATACTTGGTTGTTCAAAATGAAAAAGACCTTACATTCATGACCAAAATTGAAATTATTCCTATATGTTATCATACTCATCTCTTACAATCTTTGACCCTATTCAATTTTTCTGAGAATTGCATGTAGGAAGCGGAGTTGAGGACCACTCACCTCCACTATGATGGTTTTTCGCCAAGGGTATGAGTACTTTTATTATGCTTATAGCTATAGATACTAATCACATATAAAACCTCTTTTATAACTAGCAACAGTTAATGTGTTGCCCATTCATATTATTATCAATCCTATGTTCAACTGTGCAGGCTGTACATGTTGAAATTCAAAAGATGCTTCAGTTGGCAGTTACGGTTATGCCCCAGCTGCAGATGGCACAAGTGTGGGTCCCTTGCCATGAATGTTCCAATACCAGCAAAAACTTGAGCTGCTTCGAAAGTGCATATTCCAATTTTTATGATGGGGAAATTTCTGATTATAATATAAAAAGGTATCTTCAAGCCTGTCAACTCCACAATCTGCAAATAGCGGAGTATGCAAATACGGCCACTAGAACAGTGGCATCGCCATATAATATGCCATGTATTTATCGAAATATATATGAGTTCAGCATATCAGAGAACCCTCTGGCACATTATGCCCAGAAAGCTAGATTTTCCTCTTGTTTTACAATTTGTGTTCGAAGTTCGTACAATAGTAGGGACATCTATCTTGTCGAGTTTTTTCTTCAATTTATTTGTAGACAAGATGCAGTTGCTAGGTCCTTTCTGCACTTGCTATTCAAAAGCTTTGAGTTTGCATATAAAGGACAACTTGTAAAGGAATTAGTAGTGGAAGTACTTGAAGAAAAAAAGCTTAGCTCTAGTAAATCAAACCAATGAAATGCACTTAGATATGAATCCTTTTATAAGCATCAAGATTTAGAAGATGTAAGCATGTTAATGGTGATGGAGGGGGTTTAGGGATGAGTATGCACTATCGGATTTCATGAAATACTTGCAGAAACCTGGCTTGCACTGTATAAAACCTTCTGAATATAGGTATTCATGGCAAAATGAGAGAGATATGAAAATGAAGTTAATAGCAACTTGCCACTTCTATATGATACAATTCAAGAGGATCATTTCTTTAATGAGCGAAATCCAGCACAGTTTTGGGCACTTAAAAAAGATGATATGAATAGGTGTTATCTACAAACATCAGCCCAACCTTTCACTCTTGCTACTCTTTCTAAAGGTTTAGCTTCATTCAGGAAGCAGTGCATGGAACATAAATATTATGTGGATGATGCTACAAAAGGTCCCCCTGGACGTGTCACCCTTGATCTGCACCTCTATTCTCATATAGAGTTTCCACTAAGAAATCATGCTGCACGTTCTTCTCTTAGAATATATTCTTCTTTACCTATATTCGATCCTCAACATAGATGTGTTGGGGTACTAGAGGTCCTACAATTTAAAGGCTCAATTTTTACTGAGTTCTGTCTTGGCATTACATTGCAGATGCAATACTGGTACTCTCTCTCTCTTTCCCTCCGCCAATTTTGTGGCAATTGATAAAACTTGAAAACAATACTAAATGGTAACTAATATTAACAATTTTGAATTTCCTATAGGCAGTAAATCCTAGTACCATAACATGTTTTGAAACAGATATAGATGATAAGTTAAAGTACGTGTTCATGGCTCTTGGTGCCTCTATAAGAGGATTTTATGAATGTGTAGACCTTTAATCATGGTTGATGGAACACATTTAAACAACAGATACAAGAGTTATGTTTGTGGCTGCTACTCAAGATGGTAATAAACAAATTTATCTTCTTGCATTTAGTGTTGGTGACAAGGAAAATGATGAATCTTGGCATTGGTTCTTGACTCAACTAACGAAATCATATGGTCATCTGGATGATCTTATAATTGTATTAGGTATAACTTATATTTTTCTAGAACTTTATTTTGAGTAGTTAAGTTTGAGATAGTAATTCCTTTTTAATTTTTGGTTAACAGATCGTCATGTGAGCATACAAAATATAATTGAGGAAGTATTTCCAGGGGCAGTCCATGGGTCATGTTCATGGCACATGGAGTTGAACTTTCGTACATATGGAGCTCAATTTGTGAGCTTGTATACGAAAGTTGTCTATTCTTGTACAAGAGAGATGCACAAGAAATATATGGAGCAAATAAAAGTATTAAATAAGAAGGGTTGGAAGAAGCTGAAAAAAGTGAAAGTTAAAAGATGGGCTCGTGCATGTTGTCCCGTGCGTCGGTATGAGATTATGACATCAAACTCAGCAGAGTCTCTGAATTCAAAACTTTTGTAAGCCCGAAAATGGCCGATATGTTCTCTTCTTGATTTTGCTCGCAACTTACTTCAAACATGATTTTTGAAACGACGTACCAAATGGTCAAGTATGGAATCCAAATATTCAACAAAGAATACATGAAGCTCAACAAGATAGTCAACGTATGAAGATTTCCGAGATTAGTGGCCCATTTTCAATGTGAAGGATGATCTTCATAATCATGTTGTTGATTTGGGGCACAAATCATGCACATGTGAATTCCAGTTGGATTTAATACCATGTAGTCATGCAATTAAAGCTCTCAGGTAATTTATATTTTTACATATCATTTGTAATTATTTTGTAATGCTTTTAAAGTTTAATCAAACTACGATTGTCACAGCGAGGCAAATCAATCACTTGGGTCCTACGTTTTCGACTATTATAAGATGGTGAATTTGCAGAAGTTGTATTCAGAGTTGATAATGCCTGTTTCGACCCCAGTAGATTGGTGTATTCCGCCTCCAATTGATAATGTTATAATGACTATCAATCCACCAGACAACCCTAGACAAGTGGGTCATCCTAGACAAAGAAGACATCCATCAAGTGACAAATCAAGTAGCAAGACCCGTGTTAAAAAATGTTCAAGATGTCAGGGTACCGACCACAATTGTGCAGGATGTACAATGAATGTACAGTGTCCAAATGCAAACATAGCACCTCAACAACCTATCCAACCTAAAAATAGGCAACTGAAGAAGTGCAACATCTGTAGAAAAGTCGGACATACAAAAAGGACATGTGATGAACGATCGATTCTAACTAGTGATGAAGAAGAATGATGTTTTAGGAGGTAAATGACTCGAATTAAATTATACCTTTGTTAGTGATAATATCAATGATTAAGAGTTATTATTATGTTAGTTTGATCTAATCATAGTTTTTTATTTTATGAATTTTACAGGTTTTATGTAGAGTGAAGTAATGTATTAATTTAAGGTATCTTAACAAGATCAAACTTGAGGGTTTTGTATTTTGTTTTAACTTTATCGAATTTCAAATGTATCATATTAGTATGGTTAAATATTTATCGTATAGATCTATTTAATGATTACCTTTTCTAATTCGTTGGAGTAGTGTACGAATTATTATTATGCATTTTTTTAAAATCATATCTTTGGAGTTTTCCAAAACTGTTTTGCTATATTTTTGTACATCAAGTTTTGAGTTTATGGTTTAAATTCAGTAATTTTTTTAGTAATGTTAGGTCAAATTACACATCCAAACTACTCGACTCAAATAGCTTAAGTGTCATTTGTCTCCTATATTGAGTAACTATCTCGTCGCTACTTGGATGGACAAATCTACTAGATATAAATCACTCTACGTACATACATGCAAATGCACCACAACTATGAGAGTCATCCTGTCTGAACTGCTCACCCAGAGGGACCTCTACACAGTCAAAGCGCTGAAACTTTGGCGTAATATTCATCTTCTTAAACCATCATGTTACCTCAAGTAATCTAGGCAACAAACGTCTTAGTGGTGTCAGCTGAAGCACCCTCCTTTCAAACACAACAGAGTCATTTTCCTCATTATTTGTATGACTCAATGAGTTATACACTTGGATTTTCCATTCACGTAAGCGCACTCGACAAGTAATCCAGTGACTACTAATGCCGCAGTGACATATCAATAAAATTTGTTGATTAGTCGAAGTAACATGTAAATATAATAATACTAAAAACAAACTAAATCAAAATCTTAACCTAGTTGACGTTAAAAACTTACATCTGGGACTCGATGCCATGGGTGTGCCCATGAGGGGAAGACACCTCATACATATCTTTGTAAATCCGTATCTGGTGTCCAATTTTTATATCTGCAAGGCCTCAATAGATCACCATCTGCAAACTGTGGATCTTTTTTATACAACTTCATCCAGGCAAATCTCAGCAAGCTTTGAAATAATGAAAGTTATTATGTTAGATAGTTCAAAAAACAATAAAAAAATGTGTGAAATATTAGTTCATATATAACGAACTGTAAAGGTGGAATCAATGATGTTGAAGTTGTTTAAGGTCAATCCAGGAAGTATGGAATCACCCATTTTCAACCTGATCGCCAAAAGATGCATATAGCTATCCAAAACCTATAACCAACACTAAAACCAAAACAACACCTCATTACCTAGTTAGAATATACAATTATAAAAGTTAAAATTACTTTTAAAAATAAACTTACATCTGTAGCAAGATCAATTGATAGGTCCTCGATTTCCTTGAACTAAGATGCATTCACCTTCAAATTGGTCCCACGAAGCAGTCATTCCGAATCAATGTTCATAAAAGTTGTGTAATTAACCTCTAACTTAACTTGCTTCTTCTTGAGGTCAGGATCAACAAATAGTGTCAGGATCAGAACAGATTTTGATCGTATACAACGTGTGTCATCCTCTATGGCCTTCTCAACCTTCGGAGGTGAGTGTATAGGATCCACAACAAACAACTCTACTTGCTTGTCTTTTGTCTCTCCATGTCGCTCCAACACAGCAGTAGGTGGTGTCTCAAGAGGATTTGGAACATATGGGTGGCATCACCTGTGACTACTGGTCCAACACTATAGGAAATCTGGTGTCCTATAATCAAATATTAACAACAAATTCAATATAGAATCAACGATATATATAAAACCTTAAGTATAATGAAAAGAGCTACATATTTGAACTAACCACATATACAAAATCAGATGTCTTCTCTGGACTATGTTCTCGAGGGCCACATGCACTCTTCGTCTCTCTGGAAGGGTTAGAAGACTCATCCCCCTCATCTGTCCGACCACCTTCGGAAGCAATTGACGAATCAAGTCTGGCATGACATCTCGCAAGATATCCGACAGCGATTGTCGAATAATAGTGGGTAGGACATCTCACAGGATATCTGACAGCAACTGTCGTACAAGGTTGGGTATAACATATCGCAAGATATCTGGCAATATCTGATGAACGAGGTTTGGAAGTGACTGTTGGACAATATTTGTGCCCCTTCTTGTGTCACTTTCAATCGCTAAAGCAAGCTCTGTCCTCAGAAATTCAAAAATTGCTCGTGCAAATAACTTCTTCAATTTATGCCGCTTCTTTGTATCATCTCTCTACTTTTGATACATGTACAAAAGTAGCAAAAGAAATATACGTATATTTTATTTATAGAGAATTAATAAGGGATTTAAAACAATAGTAGAAACTTTCGTAATAACACGTACCTCAAGTGGTGGTGGTCGTCGTCGTGAGGCTACAGGTGTGGGAGGTGCTCGTGGGGTTGAGGTTGGTGCTGTTGATGGATTACCGCCATCACCTCCTTCGTCAATTTGAGATTGAGCTTCAATTTTTGACCTCTTCAAAGGTCGATCTGTATACTGTGACTCGTGTTTTTTAGCATGTATAATATCAGACCTACACAGTCTCGGCCCATCTACATGTGAAATCCTACAACCGATCGGTCGATCTTGAGGGATAAATCTTAATCTAGATAACAAATCCATCGCAAGATCGACCATATATGGTAATTCATTCTCGGTCTGTGTAGGCTCCAATTGAATGCTTTCAATCTGAGGCATATTGAAATGATATTAGTATGTAGAATTCAAAGTATAAGACAAATAGACGGAAACAATCCAATCACTCATATTACAAGCATTGAAGATGTCGGAAACATTAGGACATTTTCCTGGACTTCGCCATCGGATACCTCTAGGAAATTCATCTGATGTCTTCTCTTCCAATTGCTTCCCAAAATTAGGGATGCACTTAAACGCCCAGATCTATAATGTGGAACATGACTATAATGTTAGATCATACATCATTGACATAATATATTTGATGCAAAAACTCATGTTACGATAAATATACCTGTAAGGCTATCTGATATCCATATAAATGATATAGTGGTCTTCGACCTCCAGATGACATAGACTGCAGTGAATTATCCAAATAATGAAGCAACCTCTGATAAACATACGAGCCCTATAGGAATTTATCGAATAGAGAAGATTGATCGACCAAACTTCATAGCTAGTAGGTGCAAGAGTACGTATATCAATACCAAATAAGTACAGTGTCAGCAATAATATATATGAAATCTTCACTGTATCATCTGGACGGCTTCGGAACTCTCCATTCTTAAAACGAGTCAGTAAATCACCGGCTACCACAGCTTGTTCATTAAAACTCCATTTATAAACTCCGTCAGCCGGTGGCTCACATTCTGAAGAATCAGGCTTAAATTCTAAAGTTCTAAATTTCCGTCCCATGATCATACAGAACTCCAATTTCAAGAACCTTAGAGAACGATCTCCAACACGAAACCAATGCTCGTGTGTGCTGACTCCTGGTACAATAATCTCACGATCGAACAAATGGAGAAGTCCTCGACCACTAATAACTGTGTCCTTGTCAAACTTCAAGAAGTGGCCAAAACTTGACCGTTGAAAGATATCTAATCGACCATAATGGTTAAGCTCCATATGTATGTCTCCAATAACCCTACTCAAATAGTATATATTGCATTTAGCCTCCAAATTTAAACGTCCCCGCCACTTCCAATGTGGCTGTTAAGAAATCGTAAATAAATAAATTTTCAGTAACAACAACTCAGTAATATCTGGCCTACAAGTTGGACATGCTTTTAAAACATCACTAACAACAACTTAGTATTTTACAAATTAAGTCATGCAATTAATTGTATGAGCAAAATGGGAGTTCAGTATTTTACAAAGGGGAGTATCATTGTGATCTATGGGTTCTAACACCATGATATGAAGAAGCTTCGTGATCTGTTATGCAAACATATCAATGTGGTTATCTAACATTAGCCTCGTGATCTAAGGATATACCCTCATGATCTATTGATCTACCCTCGTGATCTATAGATCATGAGGGTATAACTATAGATGATGAGGGTATATGCTTAGATCACGAGGCTAATGTTAGATTACGAGGGTAGAAGCTTCGATCATGAGTGACTGGAATCTGTTCATGAATTTGGGTACAGATCACGAGGGTAAATCTATAGATCACAAGAGTAAGTTTATAGATCACGAGGGTCGATCTATAGATCATGAGGGTATAACTTAGGGTTAAACTGGAAATATGCCTATAGTGATTATACCCTCGTGATTTATAGATCTACACTCATGATCTATACACAAATTCATGAACATATTCCAGTCACTCGTCATTTAAGCATCTACCCACATTATCTAATATTTCCATCGTTATTAAGCATATACCCTCGTGATTTATAGATCTACCATCGTTATTAAGCATATATCCTTGTCATCTATAGATCCACCCTCGTCATTTACAAATTCAACATTTCAACATCTCTACACATTCTAGAGAAAACTTGTTCTTCTGTCATTCTCTGCAACAACTTTTGATAGATTACATAAAATACATATTTATTGTCATATTTTCCCTATATTTTAGATGATAATTAATCATTAAGAGTTTGTTTTGATTAAGTTTCATGTTTTGTAGGGACAAATGGATTTAATTGATGTTTTAGACCATTTGAAGTGATCCGTAAAGAAGTGAAGTTGAAGTCTCCAAAAGAATATAAATTTGTTGAAGATAGCATAAGGTGTGGGCACGCCTTGGACCGCAGCTGGGCTCTAAAACGGAACAGAAGAACTTTTCTCATAAGGCGTGGGCACGCCTAAGTTTCAGACGGGAATTCTCAAAAGTGGCGCTCAAATCTCTACACCAAGACTCAAATTTAATTCTTTCCATGATTTTAGGAGTCTTATATATTTTAAATTTATTCTAGATTTATATTTGGAAGGGAGTAGTTATCTTTTATTTTTAAGAAAAAGATCTTTTTAGATAAATTTTAATGGTTGGTAGTTATTTGGGGGTTGATCTATTAGAAAATTGGGGGGAGAAGAGATGCGAGTAGTTTTTCTTTCACGTAGATAATATTGAAGTTCTTCTTTGGCTCTACGAATATTTTCATGGAACAAAGTATGGCAATCTCTTTCATGGGTTGCTAAATTTGTAATCTAGCCATTGATGAATGAAGATTTGGTTCTACACGATGTGAGATCTAATTAGTTTTCACTCTCTTTCGCTTTACAGTATTCATATATCTTTGTGATTATTTATATTGTTTGGCGAGTTGTTTAATATGGCCAGTTATTTAATTCGTGAAAATAATATATTTGTCAATTAGAACGTTAAATCCGTAATTGTTTAATTGTTCTAATATCAGTGGCAGAGTAGCATAATTGATTGCTATAGGAGATATATGATCTAGTCTAAATGAACCTACATGTGTGTTTGTTGGCTAGAATTGGGTCTTTCTAGGTTGAATGCTGCCGATAGATTAAATTCTACGATGGTATCTAGGGTTGTTTATTAGTAAGAGAAGTAATTAGAGATGGTATCCTAATTATCGAAAACATAAGAAAAGATTGGTGTTAGGTGCTACCAATAACTATAACCAATTTAGTGTTTGAGTGAAAGAGTAATTTTTGCATCGATGATCGATTGTATTTGAACCAATTTTGAAGTTGTCTATGACTAGATGTTTTTACTTCTTTGAATTCTACTCATTTTAATTTACTTGTTGTTTATTTTAATTCAGTTAAATCACAAATTCAAACCCCCCTCAATCTTTAATATAATTGTTGTAATTTATTTTTGTGAAAAGAATAAAAATATTACCAATCTCTGTGGAATCGACTCTGCTTACCTCTATTGCAATTAATCATTGTTTAAGCAGGTTATATAATTTGTTGGATTCGACACCCATCAACTTATCATTTCACTGCCGCCTCCTCCTCAACAGATCTATATTCACGTTACCATGGTCGTGTCGTGTCGCTACCGCCTAGATCTATATTCGTGCTACCACGGTAGTGTCACTGTCGCCTCCTCCTCAACAGATCTATATTCACGGTCGTGCCGCCGCCTCCCTCCTCAACAATCACCGATCGCTGATAGATTTCTCCTCAAACACAAATCACGAAGAGTAGTGTACAAATCACGAAGAGCAAAGGATAAATTTTTCCCAATTCAATTTATTAGGGTTTTTTTTAAGGTAATTTTGACTAGCTTTTCCACAATTCAATTTATCAAGTATAGTTGGATATAAGGGTAGTTGGGTAATTTTATCTTCAAATTGGGTAAAAATCTTAGTTTCTTATCAAGTGGGTATTTTTCATTTTGTATTATGCATAAAGGGTAGAAATGACCCGTGTCCCTAAATTTATACTATTTCAGTTGGTTCTTATTTGTGCTAATGTTTTAGTTAACTCTATATATGCTGAAAATTTTCTATGACAAATTTTCAAGCTTTTCGTTATCTCAAACTCTAAGGCTAGATTGGTATTATATTTCAGATTAATTTAAAAGTCAGCTTATTTGTTACTATTTTGTAAGCAAGTACCAGTTACCTCAGCAAACACATATGCATTGTTATATGTGTGTGGATCTGTAGATCCCAATAAATTTTAGCCTCAACAAAATAAATTCACTACAAGAAAAGTGAGTATTTGCTATAATAAAATGTTGTAGCAAAACCATTGATAATTGTCGCAAAAACATTTTGCGACAACATTTTACCGCTAAATTATTATCGCAAAAGATTCTTGCAAATAGTTTTTTGTGACAATATTGTTGTCACTAATGTAATTGATGTTGTCGCAAATAAGTTTTTTCATTGCTTTTTGTAACAACGTATTGTCAATTTATATTAGTATTTTCTGCGACAATTTATTGTCGCCAAAATTATACTTTTTGCAACAACTTTTGTTTTCGAAAAAAATCTTATTGTAAATACTCATTTTATGACTGAGAACTTGTATTCTCCATCTTGCTAGACATTTGTTTTCTATTACATTTAAGCTTTCATGATTCAAACTGTTTTCTATTACATTTAAGACATTTGCTTTTTCACTGTTTTTTTGTGATAGTTCCGAGATTGCAGCAACCATCTGAGATCTTAAAATGTCAAACAATATATGTCACTCTGTCTCTTCATTTGCAACTTTTGTATCTACTTTCATATATATATATATATACACACACATACATATATATTAAAGTTACGATATATATAGATGAATAGGTGATATATATATATATATATATATATATTAGGGGTGAGCATGGATCTTGGAGATAACCGAATTGTGGAGAAACCCGAATCGAAACAATCCGAACCGATAAAAAACCGTTGATCATTTGACTTTATCCGAACTGAACCGCTCCAATTAATTTTTATGTCAAACCCGAATTATACCGAATCGAAGAACCGATTTCAAAGAAGTAACTATATACAAATTTGTATGTATCATTGAATTAGTTTTTTTTGTATTATTATATTGGATTAGGTGCAAATTTGATTGAAGTGTATTATTATTATTATTATTATTATTATTATTATTTAATAATATTATAATTTTAAGACTTCATAGAATAAAATGGCAATTAAATAATAAAATAAAATAATTTTAATGAATAATTTTGGGAGCACTTAAAATCTATTAACTACAATAGGTATTAATCAAATAATTGGCTTATAACTTATATACAGTAATGCATATGATATTTTGAAAGATGAACTTTCTAATTACTACTTATGAGGTGTAGAACGAGAAGATTTCGAAGAATAAAATTTAAAGAAAATGTTGAATGTAATATTTGTTTTCGAGAAAAGACCTACTCTAGTAATTTATCAAATCTAATTTATTATATTATGACTTGTTTTAAGATATAAATTAAATAATGTTGTATGATATATTAGTTTATTTATTTTTTGCATTTTGTTTCAATGAAAATTTATTTTAAATTATAAATATCTAAATCTCCAAAACCCGAATTGATCCGCTCCATTTTCTCCAAATCTCCGAAGGAACCGAACCGAAGTGACGGAGCAATTACAGAGATATTTTTTTCAAATTCTCAAAATATCTCCAAACTTTGGAGCAATTTCGGAGATTCTCTTATCCCGAATTGCTCCGGACCGTGCTCACCCCTAATATATATATATATATATATATATATATATATATATATATCATCTATTCATGATATCAGAGACTAGTTACAATCTGATCCACAAGTGATTACTTCGTTAAATTTGGATGCAACAGTTTCCATGGTTCAAGTTTTCACCACTTTCAATTCATATGGTTCAAGTTTTCACCACTTTCAATTCATATGGAGATGTTGAAGTAGATGGTGATTACACTGGACAATCAATATTTTATGAGGAGAGTGCTGATGACTTTTCCTTGATTGATGATGGAGACTATGATAGTCCACCAATTTTCGACGAGGAGAGTGATGATTCCTCGATTGCTGATGGAGGGTATGATAGTCCGCCAATTTTTTATGAGGAAAGTAATGATTCCTCGATTGATGATGGTGACATTGATGGTCAACTATTTCTTATCGAGGAGAATGAAGATTCTTTGATTGATAATGGTTTCTTTGATGGTTCATCATTGTTTACTGAGGAGGTTGGTGATTCCTTTGTAGGAGTTGTCTATGGTATTTCTGATGCCACATTTGCGGTTCAACAACAAAAGTCGGCGGATGAATGGATGCCCAAGCCGGATGAGATCAAATTGGAAAAATATCTAACGGTTTACCAATCCAACTTCTTTTGATTTATTTTGTTTACTCAATATCAAGGGTGCTATTCCACGTGCCCCACCATGGATTTCTTGTCTATTTCTAAAGCTGATTCCAATTCGAAGACGGGAAGAATGATGGAGATGGAAGATTAGATATATTTAATGCAGATTTAAATAGATTTTATTGTTATTCATATCTTTAGGTTGATCTATGTTTATCTTTTAAGATTCTAGATTAATATTAGTATAAATATGAGTTATCTTTATTATTCTATGGAGTTGATTTATTTATGAAAAAAAAAAAAGAGTTTTTCTCTAAAATCATTATTACATCCGATATTCTCCAGTATTCTCAGAATCAACGAATCGTAATATTATCATTTATCACGCTTTTGCCTGTATTAAATGTAGCATGCTTTCAAAACCCTTTATAAGTTTTGAAATAGTGTATCTCTGTGTTAAAAAAAAATTCACCTAACTGTATATAGCACCCTCTTAAGTATCTCTGTGTTAAAAATCCAAACCACATATAGTTCAACTGTTCAATATCATGTCATTTATAGGGCTAGGTTCACTTTCTTTCACCCATTTCCATCGGCAAATATACCAGAACGTGAATTTCCAAAAGCACTAAATCCCCATCAAATTGCCAAAAGTACAAAACTAGCCGGCCTAGGAAGAGTAGTGATCTTCCTCCTACTCGGCGTTTCTGTTTCTGACTCAGACAATGAATAAACTGAATCAGATAATGAAGCAAAGTCATCATTCTCACAACCCTCCACATTACATAACTTATCATCATAGAAAGTATGAAAAAGCCCATCCTGCTTCTGCTCCGAAATAGCACTCAATCCGAAATCGGAGACTTTGAGATTTCCATCTTCATCGAGCAGTATATTCTCCAGCTTCAAATCGCGGTGGTAAACGCCGCGGGCGTGGCAGAACTCCACCGTGGAGATCAATTGCTGGAAATACTTCCTCGCAACTTCCTCCTTCAATCACCCCTTGGCTACCTTGCTGAATAGCTCACCGCCCGTCACAAACTCCATTATGAAGAAGATCTTCGACTTGGTCGCCATGACTTCGAACAATTGCACGATATTCAGAATTTCAGATGGCGAACTCGCCTCAAAATCGAGGTCTCGCGATGCGCCATTAAACCCACCTTCAGGATCTTCTCCGTATCGGTCACCTTAATCGCCATGCTTTTCCCAGTTTTCACGTTCCTCGCATGACACACCTTCGCGAAGGTTCCAACCCCGATGACTTTCCCGATATTGTATCGGTCTAATAGAAGCCCCTGCAATTCCTTCTGCTTCGGAGATTTTGCGACTGCGTTGCTTTCGTTGACGGCACAGGCTGCGGCCATGGATCGCCGTTAAATTGATTTCTTCCTAATTTCCAATGTTGGAAATTCACAATTCTAGGGCTTCTCTACAAGCCCAATTCGATTACGCAATAGATATTTTATCGAAACTATTTATTCATCGGAATTGAGCTTCCATGCTTCAGCTGGGGTTTGGGGAACCGGTTGAGGTGGAACTGAAACCAAGCCGTGGGGCTGTTGGTTCCGGTTACGGTTTGGAAACCGCCGATTTAACCAGAACCGACGGTTTGAACGGTTTTTTTGTGTGCAGTCTAGGCGCTGGTAGCATGACCCGGGCCCAAGTTTCTATATTTGGTGACTTGGCTCGGGCCGAATTTTTTTTTTTTTTGCATAATTAATTTTTTTTGCAATAATTTTAGATTTCTAATAGTCTTAAGTCTAAACTAAGTAAAATAATTTTTAAATTAATAAAATACAATTTATATATGAAATAAAATACAATCATAACAAGTACAAGTACAACATTACAACTTAAGATTTTTCAAAAAATTACAATAAAACATAATACAACTTGAGTCTACAAGATTAAAATAAGTGAAAATTACAATTATGAATTAAAAAAAATATTACAACTCAATATATTACAATCATGAATCATACTATAAGTATAAAAGTACAACAATATTGAAGATTTGAAGTTAAAAAATTACAACTTTTTCATCTTTGTATAAAATAAAATTGAAACTTGAAAAAAAAATTTGAAAGAGCTTGAGTTTCATTCTACACTTCTAAACTTAGAATGATATTGCCTACGTATCATTGTCAAAATGAATGAATCAAAGCTCACGCTAGTTCTCTTACCTAAACTTACCTTCATTCGTCAACGTTGGTTCCAACAGAAGAGGATGTGTTTGAATCGTATCCATACATGTTATCTCCATCGTCATCTAAATAGGAGAAATTAAGATGTTATTGACGATTATTTGCTCTCATCCAATCTTCAAGAAGAATATGTTTTGTACATTCTCTTTCGTCAATTTTGATCTTCTTAGATTCAACATATGACCTCATTTGCTAAATGCATGTTCTACGGCAACAGTTGAGTCGGGACTTGCAAATATCACTTTCGCAATAATTGTTAAAATAGGATAAATGGTAGTCCTTCTTGACCACCACTTCAATAGATCCAAAGGATTTTCAAATAAAATTTGTTCAAAAATAGCACCTAAATATGAATCTAATTTTTGACAAGAGTTAGAACCTCTAGCTCGTTTTTATGTTCTAATATCATAAAAATTGTAAAATTGACTAAGAGCCGGAGTCATAATAAAACTAGATGAAGAAGAGGAATGACTACTACTTCCTACATTTTGATTATCTACTACATCATCACTAGAATCACCAAACAATACTTTATATTCTTTAAACAATTCGATTAGCCATTGTTTAGCTTTACCAACAACTTCAATAGGTTTAGGAACATAATCAACTTCATCATATTCACCCAATAGCAAATTTAGGAAAAATGCATTATAATACATTTTTAATAATTCTTCTAAGTCATCTTCTCTAATTCTAGGATCTAATAATTTAGCACATAAAAATAAATCGGATATCTCATGAAAATATTTTAACCATTTCGATTTCATCACTATAATTGTGTCTCCTAAAATAGGACATGTTGAATACTCATTGAAAATAAGAGCAATTTTTACACAATGATCTAAAACTAATGGAGAAGTAGAATAATAACAACCGAATAATTCCCTAGTTGTCTCTTCAAAAATTTTTAAAAGTTGAATCAAATTAAGACATGCATCCCATGAATTTTCAAATAAAATAATGTCATCATGTTGATTTTCCATATAAAATTGACAAAACATGTGTCTATAATCATAAGAATCTTGAAGTATGTAATATGTAGAATTCCAACGATGTTGCACATCGATTATAAATTTTTTAACTTCCATTCCGCTTTTCTTATAGAACTTAACCCATTTTTTATGATATGTCATAGATCTAGCATTTCATAAATTGCCTCTTTAATGTTTAATATTATCGTCTAATGATTCTAATCTTGAACATATAAGTTTAAACAATGATACATACAACGAATATGAAAAAATTTACCTTGAATTGGAGGTTTACAAATTTCAATAAGTGAAGGTAAACTAGCCGTGTTACAACTAGCATTATCAAATCCAATGGAAAATATTTTTCGTAATCATTTAAAACATGAATAATTTTTTATGCAATGTGTATAGCCGAATGTCTTTCATCAAATCAATATATGCAATTAAACTTTTTTGTATGTTCCATGCATCATCTATCCAATGACAAGTAATACTCATATAATCATGCAACTTATAAGGATCCTTCAACAAATCACTACATATAGAAAGTTTTTGTTTTAAAATTTTTAATTCTTTAATTAATTTATATTTATACTCTCCTACTATTTTTTCTACATCCCGTGTAACGGTGTTTCTTGATATTTTTCTACTACTAGGTTGTAAGTACTGGTATATTTTTCAAAACTATCATCACAAGAAAATTGAAATGGAATATGTTTTTCGGCAATTAATTCGACTACGTCTCTCATATGGTTCAATTGACTAAATTTAAAAATAAAAGAATTCATACCACCACCTTGAGAAGAATCGATATATCCCCGAAGTTGTGTTTGAGATCAATCAATGCCCATCTTGTCGTGATGTTTTTTCGACACATGATTGTTGAATGTCCCATAGCCCCCTCCATGCTTGAATTTGTACATTTTTGCAAAATGATTGCACGTGATTATGTAATCAACGTTGCTATTCGGTACTTTCTCCTTAAAATGAAAGGAGAAAATATCACTTCGAAGCGTAGAAGGTGCTCTAGGATTAGTGTTGTGTGTTGTATTGTCACTTTCTTGTGTTTCTCTCCTAGGCATCTCCTCTTCTTCTTCGGCAAAGACGGCGGTGGTATTAGGGCCTAATGTGGCCTCCAAATCATCTTGATTATATTGAGAAAAAAGACTCAATATAATAATCATCATCATCATGCAAAGATTGTGGTGGCGGCATTGACATAGGATTATTTCATTTTCCACAAGATGAACCAAAGGAAGAAGAACCTCTTCTAGATTTTTTTTTTAATACAAATGAAATAGAATTGAAGAACAAAAAATAAAATAAAGTATGAATTGAAAGTTTATCAAAGATGGAAAGTGTGAACTTGAGAGAGTTGAATTGAAAGAGATATTGAATCAAGAATGATGAAATTGGTGTGCAAATCACAAATGGAATTAGGGGTATTTATAGATTTCAATCAAAATAAAAAAAAAGTTATTCGAGATGGTTCAAACTGCTGATTTCGGTTCGATTGAACCAACAGTTCGAACTATCACAACCGTCCATCATCAACGGTCGTTTAATCAAGACCATTTCCAATGGCTAGTAAATCAGAGTCGTTGATCATCAACGGCTCTATCATCTCGTTCGTACACGTGGCATAATGCATTTTTTTTAAATTAAAAAAAAGGCAAACCGCTGGTTTAATCGACGGTTCCAACCACCGGTTCACCGGTCGAATATATGCTAAACCAAAACCGAACCGTTGAACCTCGGTTCATGGTTTCGGTTCAAACCGAAACCGTATAACCGGTCTGGTTCCGGTTTTCGGAACCGGTTGATCACCTTGAAGTATAATAGATCATGTGTTTTTTTAGCTATAAGTATGTGTTTTATAAATATGTTTTTTACAATATAAATATGAGTTATTCAAGTATGTCTTTTACAGATATAAATATTTTTTCTTTCAGTTATAAGTACAACTTTCTCACGGTGCCACGGTTACACATGAGTTTTTATGTTTAAAAATTATATGCGACTGTATTTATGACCATGGATGACAACTCTTTTAAGTTATTATTTGGGATATTTATGTTATGCTTATACGCCATTTTTTATATATAGCTAGATAAGAAATGATATGCTAACAAAGATAGATATGTTCATTCAAAATATTAATTTCAATATTTAATATAAAACAATAATTCTAAACACATGTCAATTTTTAGTGTTTAGAATTATTCATATATCCTGTTGATATGAAACATCATATAACTATATATATTGACACGTCATATATTAGAGATGATCAGTATGACTTTGAATTATATATATATATATATATATATATATATATATATTGGTCATTGATCTATTCAATTCATATTCAAATCAATAATGAAATAAATATGTAATAGAACTTAGAAATATGAATAAAATGAATCCAACAAGTATGAAATATAGATTAATTGATCATATATCTATCATTTAAATCTTTTATTTTTCATTTGTTTACAAGTTAATAAAGATTGAACCTCAAGCGATCTTATATATATTCACCGTCCTTTAAAATATAATTGCTAAAAGTAGATTTATTCCCCAATAATTTTAAAGAATACATCCAAATCCATTATTAGTGAGTTCACATATTGGAATAAATTTTATTTAATTAGAATATGACAATAAATCTATACAATAAATAAAAGTACTAGGTTAGGAAAAACCTCAAACAATAATGTAAGTTCAAATTTAAAAATCATCAAATAAATGTATATAAAACTGTTTCACAAATATAATATTGTGAGATGAAATTTTATTGTTTCAATTTAAATACAATTTTATAAATGAACATTTAGTGTGCAAATAATAAATTATAGATTACTCAATCGGATAAATTTCATACCAAGACCCAATTTATAGATTAGTTTTCAATTCTAGACCCAAATTTTAAAGTTTTTCAATAAGGGGCTTAATTTAACTTTTTTTTCTCAATTGAAGGCTTGAAAATTAGATTGAGTTCTCAAATCAAGACAAAATTTATTTTTATTTTTCTTTTCTCTTTTTAATTATATTTATAGATTTATTTATATTTCAATAGGGTTAAATTCAATTTTAGTCCATTTAAAAAGCTACTGTCCATTTTTCGTCCACCATGGAAGCATTTTTCAATTTTAGTCTAATTAAGTCAAAAATCGTCACTATTTTGTCCATTTTTCACCGAAATACCACTCTCGCCGACGATTGTAATACAATCTCCCCCAATTTTAATTTTCGCCCCACTCGCGCTTATGTGGCACATTTTATCACACGTGGCAAGGTGAACTTAATATCCACATTGGATTAAATATTAAATAATTAATGAAAAACTTTAAACAAAAATCAAATAAATCATTAATTAATATTTTAAATGAAAAACTATTTAAAAAACAAGGAAAAAAACGGAAAAGAAAAGGGGTTCTGCAAATCATCCGTTCTCTCCCAAAATCAACGAGGAACCCTAGTTCTCCAGAATAGGGAAGATCTGATTCTCCTAAAGCGTAGAGGCGTCCACTAATTAGGGCTAAACTGGTGTTCGCGGAGCCAATGCCATTGGAAGGATCGAACTGCCCAGTGAGAACCCTAGCGGCGGTGATGGCTCCACGCGTTGCCGAGGCGAAGAGGCCATTGAAGCCTAAGAAGACATTGGGAATCATGGGGAATCCCCTCTCCCGTTCGACTTTGTACTTGTACGTCTTAACTTAGCGGCTGTAGAGAGTGGCCTTGCCATTGGATATTCTAATGGTATGGAGCATTTCGTCGCCGTCGAAGAGGTGGTAGGGCCCGCGGGGGAGAAACTGGGGGTTTGGGCTGTTACGAATGTAGGCACCGTTAAGTGACGGCGGCAGGGCACCTTCCACCACTTGGCACTCGGTGGGGGAAAGCTCCTCCACCAGAGTGAAGTTGTCGGAGAGAACATAACTTGGGTCCACAGAAGGCTTACGCGGTGGATCGATGAAGTTGTTGATGAAGCTGTCAAATGCATTGAAGATAGTCGCCGATAGAGACGGTGGCTCCGCCGCTTTTCTTCGTGTGGGCTACGGCGGTGCAGCTGCTTTCTTAGATTCAATTTTAGATTTTTGATTCAATTTTTGATTTTAATTTTTTATTTTAGTATTTGCCTTTTAGATTTAAAATGTACATTTTACATTTTTTTTTCTTATCTAATAAAAAATATATATATATATATATATATATATATATATATATATATGACTCAGATAATTTTGATTGGTCGATAGCAGACCACGTGTCATCCGGTGACAATTTAGGGCGATTGTTTTACAATCGCCAGCGAGAGTGGTATTCCAGTGAAAAATGGACCAAATAGTGATGATTTTTAGCTTAATTGGACTAAAATTGAAAACCGCTTCCATGATGGACGAAAATTGGACAGTGGTCTTTTAAATGGACTAAAATTGAATTTTTCCCCTTTTCAATATGTATTTATATTTTAGATAAATTAAGACAAGTTAGTGCAATTTTGAAACGATCTTCATCTGACTTGTACTAATTTATATTAAAAAAGAATAAAAGAAAGAAAAATATAATTAATTCAAGTCATAAAATATAATTTATATTAAATTGATTAATATTAACAAAATTCTATTTTTTTTATTCGTATAATTAAGAAAATAAAGGAAATGCATTGCATTAATTATATATATATATTTATATATTAATACAAGGATGAGAAGATCGTTCTAAAATTGCACTAAATTATCTTAATTTATCAACAATATAAATAAATATTGAAATATAAATATATAAAAATAATAATGAAAAAGAAAAAAACAGAATTTTTATCTTGTATTGAGATATATACTTTTACTTTAAATTATGGGATAATATCAATTTTCATCCTGTAACTCAGGCCTAATCTAATTTTGGTCCCGTATCTTTTCACTTTCTAATTTTAGTCCTCTAACTCCTTAATTTGTCCAATTTAGGTCCGATTTTGGGCACGTCAGCAAAATCCAGTGGTCATGTCAACAAATTTGCCTATGTGGCCACCGGATTTGCTGATGTGGCCACCGGATTTTGCTGACGTGCATAAAATCGGAAAGTGAAAAGATACGGGACCAAAATTGGATTAGGCCTGAGTTACAGGACGAAAATTGATATTATCCCTTAAATTATTATATTCGTGGTTTAACATAACATGCGCCACACGAGCTGAAATTGTGCCACATAAGCTATCTCGTTGGATTTCCCAAATTTCCGGTGACAATTAAGTATCCTAAAATTTCCAAAAAATAAAAAAATTCGATATTTGTTTTAATTGATTAATTCTTTTGCAGTTAAATCTCATAACTTTTTAGAATCTAGTAACTTTAGTACTCCTAAATTAGTGACTTTGCCTGAATTTTGCACACTCGAGTGTCCAAGAACCAGTTTCCTACACTATTTTAACGATGTGACGCTTGGTGTAGCTAGGAAGCTCTCAATATACACTTACACACAAGAAATGATATGGAACGAAGAACCAAATCGGCAAACATAAAAATAAAAATTTGGGCAAAAGTACCAAATTTGTATTAAAATCGCAGTATTTAAAAAGTCTGCCCTACCTTAACGTGCCCACGGCTGATGTGTCAAAAATCCAAAATACCTATTAATTTCACTTTTCATATAATAAAGGGATGAGATTATTAGATGTCATTGGTGGACATATTAAGCGTTGTCCATGATGGACATTTTATCATTTTCTTTTAAGAAGTTAAGACATAATTGAGAAAATTGATTCATATGTGATTGAAATTGTCAAAACCCAATAATTGAAAAGATTTCCAATATCTCTTAATTGGTTCCACGTGAGTTTATAATTGTTCCCTAAATAAGCATACTAATAACTCAACCAGATTCTGAAGATTGCCAATCTCCTCTGAAATAACTCCTGCCCAAAAAATTGGTAGTTCCTTAATTTATGTTAATATTTGGTAAACTGTAGACTATATATATAAACCACTCAAATTGTTAATAAATTGAATGTTGTACGTGCTCATAAATTGAGTATTCACAACATTCAATTTAGCTTCTTCCTTATTTTGTGTAATCTATGAACCACCATTGAATTTCTAATTATTTATTATATGCCCATAATATGTTTCTCAATCCATTTTACAAGACGATAATAAATTGTTTAAACACACGTGCTACTATATAATAAAACTAAAGCCAAAAAAATAATAAGATTCATCCCTTTATTTTTGTGAAGTTCAAGGCGTCATCCTTGCAAGGCTAGGGAAAATAGAGATTTGATTTTGAGCAGCTGTATTAGAGATTCTTTCATGTTTATCCTATCACTCGGTGATTCTGCACAACACTTCAAAGCCAACTCCAAGATGGACGATACACATTGCACAATTTTGCCACTATGTTGTTGATCAAGATTGATAAACAAGTTGGCATCTATAATGTCATGGGATGATTGTGGAAGTGAGTTTTGAACCCAACTCTTTAAGCTCAAATCTCCAACAAACATGTCATCACTTGGTCTTTTCCTTGTAAAAGTCTCCATCAACATCACACCATAACTATATACATCACATCTTCTCGAAACTTGCCCTTCCAAACCATACTCTAGATATAACAAATATCAAAATGCAAGCAAATAGAATTAAAATAAAGATCATGAAATGTAATATATAATATTTCGAATAAAAATATTGAACCTGGAGCAATGTAACCGAATGTTGCTAGGGTGTTGGTTATCACCATGCTCTCCTCATTGCCCAAAAGTCTTGCTATCCCAAAATCACATACATGGCCAATCATCTCTTCGTCTAACAACACATTATTGGGCTTCAAGTCGCAATGAACAATGGGTGTTGAATAGCCATGATGAAGATACTCTAATGCAGATGCAACATCAATCATTATATTCAATCTTTGCATCATATCCAAGTAATAGTTGTGGGAATACAACCATTTTTCAAGGTTTCCATTGGTCATATATTCAAGTATTAATGCTCGAAAATCTTCATTAGAGCAACTGCTTAAGACTTTGGTAAGATTTCGGTGACGAATGTTACGGAGTACTTCACACTCGATGTCAAAACTCCTAAAAGCAGCTTCGTTTTGCATATTAAATACCTTCACTGCAATAACCCTCCCATCTCTGAGAATCCCTCTATAAACTGAACCAAAACTACCAGAACCTATTAAATTGCTTTCATTGAATTGTTCTGTTGCTTGCAAGATTTCATAATAGGAAATTCTTTCGGACACAATAGACACTTGCTCATCAGTTCTTCTATCTGACTTATCTCTTTTTCTGTATCTTATAAAGATAAAGGCCAATGAGATAACAGTGATTAGTGCGATCACTCCAGCAAGAATAAACAGAGCAAATTTCACATTCTCTTTCCTTGATTTACGATTGGAAGCCGTATGACAGAGAGGGATATGAAACCTCTGGATTCCACATAATGCTTTATTAGCCTTAAAAGACTCCATAGTGAAGTTTTTGAAAGGACCTCCAATAGGAATTTCTCCACTTAAAGCATTGAAAGAGACATTGAAATTAACAAGATGTTGAAGGTTTTCAATGGACTTTGGGATTGAATCGGAAAGGTTATTGTAAGAAAAGTCTAGTGTTTCCAAACTAAACATGCTCCCCACGGACACAGGAATTATTCCTTCTAGTCTATTATGTGCAAAAGATAGATAAATTAAAGTTTTTAAATTACCAATGGTGGCTGGGATTGACCCTGACAACTGATTCCTTGATAGATCGATTTTGATTGCTGCCAATAAATTACCTATCTCCGGAAGTAAAATTCCACTCAAGGAATTCTTGGATAGGTGTAGCAGCAACAAATCTTTGAGGCGCCATAAGCTTGAAGGTATGCTAGAAGTCAACATGTTGGAATTGAGGTAAACATATCTTAAAGAAGAGACATTTCCTAGACATTCAGGAATTGGACCTGATAATTGATTTTCACCTAAACTTATCCTAAACAAGTTGTGTAAATCACACAGACCTTTTGGAATTGGACCTTCCAGATTGTTGTTTCCTAGAGATAATGCTTGAAGCTTATGCAAATGTTTGACGGTGTGAGGAATATCACTAGACAACTCGTTATCGAACAGGGAAAGTGTCATCAAGTTGCTTAAATTGCCAATATTATCCGGAATGCTCCCCTTAATATTGCAATTGTAAGCAAAAAATTGTTGGAGAGAGGATAAATTCCCAATGGAAACTGGAATAACACCATGGAGAGGATTATCAGCAATAGCAAAAAACTTTAAAGATGGGCAATTTGCTAATGAAGTAATGAATAAGCTCAATTCTGAAGAAGATGATTCCGTCCCTAGATTGTTGTTATTCAATTGAACAGCTTCGAGGAATCTTAGGTTTCCAAAAGAGTGAGGTACGAAACCAGTAAAATTGTTTTCAGCTAGTCCGAGTCTGCTAAGTTTCGAACAATTTGAAATGGAGTCGGGTATTGCTCCAATCAGGTAATTCGAAGAGAGGAGCATCTCTTCAAGAAGGGGTAACCCATAGCACAAAATGGTTGGAAGAGTACCCGATAGACCATTACCATTAAGTGAAAGACCTAGAAGAGTTGAGATATTAAAGATCTCAGATGGAATCAAACCAATGAAGTTGTTACTTTCTAATACTAAAACCTCCAGTTGGTAAAGTTGGCCAATATGTTTAGGTAAAGCACCTGCCAAAATGAAAAGTAATTAAGCATTGCTAATATAAATGATCAAAAGTATGCATTGTACTGTGAATGTACATTTTACCTGTGAAGTTGTTGTCGCGGAGATCCAATGTTTTTATATTTGTAAGATTCCCAATTTCCTTGGGTAGAACACCTGCTAAGAAAGAAAAGCTATTACTAAGTGTATAAAGAAACTTATTGCATTTAAATACAAATATTGATAAATATCGTAATATGTGTGGTATACTATTATGATCTCTATACCTAACGAGTGATTTCATTTAAAAAATAATGAGCAAATATTTTATTAATTTTCATATCTATAGATAGATATGTAGATTTTATTGAAATATTTGGTTCAACCAAACAAATAACTCAATTAAATCCAATAAAAAAATCAACCTTTCAAATATTCCAAATAACATTTGCAATCTATTTAATTATGTATAGATATAGAGATAGTTGAACTCACAAAAATATTCAATCCACTTGAACTGAGACAAATATTTCAATACATTATACCAAAATTTTGTTTTGTAAAGGTTTTCTCAAATAATAAAAAAATTTCTTTGATTTTTTGATTTTTAATTTTTTTCATAATCATTTTTATTCCACATTTCTAATTTTGATGAATATAATTTTATTTAGAACTCACAATCTTTTAACTTTTACATTTTAGTCTACTCCTATAGTCGAAACTACTACAAATCAATATAAACTACACAAATGCATCAAAATTTAATTATTTTAGATTTGATATTTTACATTTCTATATAAATATAAATATAAATGAAAAAACGTAAAAATTATAGATTTAATTTATCATACATTAAAAATGAATTTTCAATGAAGAAATTTTTAATTTAAAATTATGATATGTTTAAAACCAATTATCACCCCCACATTTAATCAATTTATTTATTTTCCAATATTTAATGTTATTCATTGTAAATTGGTTTGGTACAATTTTTACTTTGAACTCATATTTTTTAGCTCCCACATATTAATATACTACTATAGTTGAAACCACTACAAATCATAAAAAAACTTCTCAAATGCATAAGATAGAAACATTTTAAATTTGATGTTATACATTTCTATATTCATTAATAACATATAAATCATCATCATCATCATCATCGAAGAAGAAGAAATGGATGCATAAATAGCACTAACCTTATAAAAATTTAAATAATATTCAGATTTTTATTTTAATATATAAATATTATTTTAAAATACAAAAATCCAATATTAAAATATAAAAAGTATGATATTTTGATTGAGATTATTATTTATATTTAAATATTTCTTAATGTTATTTATATTTCTTTATTTCAACATTTTAAAATTTATAAATAATATTCAAATTTTTATGTTAAAATACAAATAATAACTTCGGAACACAAAAAGTACAAATTTTTGAGGTAAAACTTAATATCAAACGTCAAGGAAAATACTGGCTCCATAAAAAATATAATATCAATCTGTACCATTTAAATTGTTGATCCCAAGATATAACTGTTGAAGCAAAACTAACTTTCCGATTTCTGCTGGTATCTGCCCACTGAAGGAGTTGTAAGACAATGATAGAATTCGAAGTTGCGAACATTGGTATATATTTGATGGGATTTGGCCGCTCAGCTGATTGTGAGAAAGGTGCAACCCTTCAAGAAGTGGAAGATTACTGCACATTTCAATGGGTAAACTGCCACTCAATTCATTTGATGACAAAGCAATAGCTTTCAGTGTGGATATGTTAAATATGGCAAACGGTATAGAACCCGACAGATCATTGTTAGAAAGTGAAAGGAATTTTAGATTTGATAAAGTAGAGAGGGATGGTGGGATGAAGCCTGAAAAGCTGTTATTACGTAGAGAAATGAACTTCAAACGATGGAGAAGAGACAACTCATGAGGTACAGTGCCATTGAAATGATTGCACGAAAGGTCGAGGGAAACGAGAAAGGAGAGGTTTGCTAGATGTGGCGGAATGGCGGCAGAGAGCCCCATGTTTGAAATATTTAGTGCACTCACTCTGTGGTGGCGAAAGTTGCAAGTGATGCCAATCCAACTGCAAACAGAGCTTGAATTGGTCCAATTTCTTGCAAGAATATGACGAGGGTCTAACGCGATGTTTGCTTTAAGGGCAAGAAGGGCAGATTGATCTGTGGCAAGATTTGTAGTTGCTTCAGCTAGGTAAAACATTTGGGTGCAGGTCAGTATTAGGATAATATGGGTAAGAATGTAACAGTAGCTGGTGATCTCCATTTATGGTTGCAAGAGGGATATTACCTGGAAATAATATGGGAGGCATAGAATGTCTGAAGTGAAGATAAGTTCTCAATGGAAGTGGGAATTTCTCCATTCACATCAATGATATATAGAGACAAATCGTATATCTAACAACTTGTAATGAAAGTTCAACTCTGAATTAAGAAGATGTTGGAAATCAGGCTGGAGCACTGGCCCCTCAAACTTTAAATAATTAGATAGTATAATTTATAGTAATTTTGAAATTATTTAGGGAAAAAATACATAGAAGATACATATATAGAATATAGGATTTGATCATAATATATATATATACATATATATACACTTTTTTTTTTCTTTTTGCTATTTCTAACCGAACTTTTTTCTTCCTGTGATTGCAATTTTTTCAAATTGTAGTCTATGACTATTTCCAAGCCTTTTTTCCAACCAAAATCTCAATTTTCATTCATATTTTGTTCAAATTGAGTTTGAATCGAATGAAAATCAAAAATTGATTTGGAGTATTGATCTGATTTGAAATTTGAAGTGTTTTAACATCAAAAATTACGAGTTTTGGGTTAATTGCAGCAATAAACTATCAGTGACTCAAATGTTTGGAAAAAAAATTAAAAAAACCCTTAAAAATATGTCATGCGCAGGTCACATGTCAAAATCCGGTGAGAAATGACCAAAAAATTAGTTTGATGGTTTAAGTGTCAAATCCATATAGTTTATATATATCGGTTGAAAAAAAAAAATTTGATGGCTTGTGTGCAAAATTGTTGATAGTTTGACTAATACTTTAGTTATTATTATTTTTTTTCAAAATGTTTTTACTTTGGTTATTTTCGTCCAGATTGGAGAGTATCCACACCTGATATAATTTTTCTGATCTTATAGTATATTGAAGACTATTTGTATTAAGATATTATTTTCTGCAAATTTCACACATCATATGTAGTATATCGATCATGGGTTAGAATTCAAGTTTTGATTCACACAGCTACATATCTTTTGACACAATAGTGAGGATAGATGAAAAAATGTTAACTCATCTCATATTTCATTAACTAATAAGATGAGCGAGTATTGTTTGTTTGTTTGTCATAATTCGAAATCTCTAGACATGGATAATGACACAGACAAGTAATTGGGAAGACAAGATGGGCGACAGATTGTTGGAAAAAGGAGGACACAAGGGGCACCATAATAGACCTGAGATGAGAGTATTGAGTGGTCAGAATTTAATTGAAGAAATCAATGACGTCCTAAAGTCTGGGTGTTTCCAAAAGCAATCCTGGTGATTGATTTTCTGCAATCATGACTACACAAATAATGTCCTATTCAGATAGGTATTAGTATTACCATATTACATGTGACTCTAGTATTTTAAAACAGAAAAAAATAATCATTCATTAGTTTTTTTTTCTTTTCAAAGTCCATCATATATCACCCATCATGTGTTCTTATGTTAATGTTTATATGACTATAAGTATGATGTAATTCCCTAATTTCTTCCACTACACGACTTTGTCACATCTATATATAGCAGTAGCAGTATATATACTCTTTCTTGCTTTTCCATGCTAACAGCACATGCCATAAAATTGGTTCTTTATTTTTTTTTATGTGCTTGTAGCTAGCTAAATTTGGTTATTTGTAATAATAATGGCCGCCCAAAAGTTGTTAAGGACCTAACAGCGGAAAAATCTTTTTACCGGATTAGGATATAATAACATAGTTTTAATAGTACGAGTTGATGTAAGTGAAACAATATAACTTTTATTGGTACACTATAAAAAGATATGAAAAATTGAAGTAAATTATATGATCCAAAAAAGAAACTATAGTTAGTGCAGTGGATATGATTTGTTCTACAGTGTTGGTGCAATTGACTAATTCAACTTTTACAATATAACCAAAAATAATTTCAAATTCTATTGAATATTAGTTGAACCGAAAGTATCAAAATATAACGACAGGTTTTTTTTACAATTGTTTCACTTACATCTATGACTATTTTCAAGCCATTTTTCCAACCAAAATCCAAAAATTTTCATTCATTTTTTTTGTTTTCCAAATCGAGTTTAAATCGAATGGAAATCAAAAATTAATTTGTAACATTGATTTGATCAGAAATTTGGAATGTTTTGACGTTGTTTCTGTAAGAATTGGTATTGTAACACCATTATATGAGGTGAGTTAGAGTTGATGTATAAGATAAATACAACAATTAAATCAAAAAATATATTTACGAAATCTCCATAGATAAAATCGGAGGCTTATTCTCTATCACCCCCCTCAAGCGATGTTATTGATGCAATTGAACACATAACTTGGAACATAACAACTCAAAGGATGAGGTAAACTCTTGGTGAAGATGCCTGCAACTAGTAGGCTCGAAAGAACAAAATGCGTGTCTAGCCGACTCAAGGAGACCAACCTACGAATAAAGCTGTCAATATCAATATGTATGACATGTTTTCCAGCAACGAGATTTTGACTGAGAAATAAGGCACTCATGTTGTCACAAAGGAGCAAGGGAGTAGAGAGTCGGACATTGAGTTCATGAAGCAATTATGAAATCCCAACAACTTTTTTTTATGATATGTAATTTCATTTTCATTGTTGGATATTTCTATTTATTTTTAGCCAATCAAAAAAATTCCATGTTAGCATCATCTAATCCACATCAATTTTGAAGTTGCCGAAAAACCCCAATTTTGGGGTCTAGGATTGGGGTCAAGTGCATCCTATGTGACATTTTTCAATGAAATTCAAATTTTCTAGTCAAAATTGGATTGAAATCGAACAAATTCTTAAATTGTGGAACTAAATTGAAAATCTTGATAACTAGGAGACCAAAATCGCAAGAATTCATAATTATGAGACGAAAATTGATTTTAATCAATATTAAAAAAATCACTTCAAACAAGCATATAGATATTCAACACCAAATCATCAATTTATAATATATAGCATAGAAGACGGGCAATGTGCCCTTAATTTGATTCCATTCACAACCAAACTCAACCAGAGATGCCAATTATCTCTTCTGAAATAACTCCTGTCCAAAAAAATTGAAGTAAAATATAATTCTTCTCATATTAAGATTTCTAAATTCTTGAATGTGATTTTAATATGAGATTTGAATCTAATAAAGGAGGAAAGTCTACAATTGAGTGTTGCTTTATTTATGTTAATATTTAGTCCAAATAAGAAAGTAAACTGCAGACTATATACACTCAAATTATTACCCCCAACATCTGTACTTCTTTATACATGAACATTCAATTTAGCTTGAACCTAAGCTTTTCTTTATTATGTGATCTATGAACTAGCATTTAACTTCTTATTATGTATTATATGCCCACAATATGTTTGTAAATCCTTTTTATAAGATTATAAGAGATAGAAGACAATTTCGTGTTCAAGTAATAATTTGAACGCTTATGCTACTTGATGACCGCGCGTCGCAACGCGATAAAATTAATTAATATCTTCCCTATCCTAACCAACTAGTAGCTAAAGCAAGTCAGAGTCGATCCCACGAGGAGTGAAGAATAAACTATGACACCTATGTTCAATTCAAACAATTAACAGATTATGGGGGGGTTTGAGATTAATTATCTACCACTAAAATACTAATAAACTAGAAAGCAAATTAAACAGGAAATCAATGGATGCAAATGTTCCAGTTAACAGTTCAGTTATCCCTCAATTTCAATTATGTCTTAATCAATGTAACACCCCTCTCTCAGATTATCATGGAATTATCACCCCTAGTCTAACAACAAGTTCTGTTAAACCGAATCGTCTCTTAAGATTTGCTAATTAGGATCTGCTCTCTAATTAACCCTATTTAATTGAACAACCTAGAATAAGCTCTCTAAATTTAATTCATTAAATGCATTAATCACCAAGACGATAGGATGAACTAGACTCCGAATACACAAGCTCGATTCGATAATCTAGGATTATGTTACCCTAGAGATGCACGACCTCTAGTTTACCACTTATGAAAATTAAATCACAACAATTAGGATTCATGATTTAAGATTCTAGCAATTAATTATTAAAACTTAATCTAGGTGATCAGACTAAATCAAGCATCAATAATTAAAAACACTCTGCACAGATAACATAATCAATTTTAATCAAACATCGAGAAGGGGAAACGAAATCAATTAAAACATAAAAGAAATATGAGTTCAAACATCCCTGCTAACCGAAATTGAAGGATTAGCCGAGCATCTTCAGAATTGAATCCATAAAAACTATTGAAAACTCCATCTAATTTAATCTAGGAAATTAAAAATATGTTTCTCTCTCTAAAACTAAACTCCCAAGACTAATTCCCCCCTCTCACGTGAACTGTGGCCATCATCTTTTATTTTTAGGAAAGAAATCTTTCCTTTCCTTTCTCTTTCTGCGTGATCTCTTGAGGCTTGGGGCCAAAGAAAGATTAATGAAACTTGGGCTTTTCTTCTCCATCTTGCTTGGGCCCATCTTGCACTTTCTTTATCCCCAAAGTCTATTTCTTCAATTTCCAATTAGACTTCGGCCCAATCAAACTCACTTCATGGCCCACACTCATCTCGTCTCCTTTCTTTGATATTCTCTTGTCTCCAAAATACTTCAAAAACTCCTAAAATATCAATAAAACAACATATGAAGTATTTGGTGACACAAAACACAAATATGTAGGAAAATAGTGCATCCAATCAAATAAATGATCATAAAATCTCACATTAAACACCACTAAAATGCACATATTTTCCTCGTATCACTTGACAATATTACAATATGAACCTTTACAAGAAATAAAAATACTAAGTTAAGAAAAACCTTAAACATTGTAAGTTCAAATTTAAAAATAATCAAAAAAATTTATATAAATTTATTTCACAGATATAATTTTTTGAGTTGAGTTTTATAATCCCAAATCTGAATACATTTTTTATAAATCAACATTTCGTGCGTATATAATAAATTGTGAGTAATCAATTTCATAAAATTAAATTAAATGAGTCTTCCTCTAAAATCATAGCTACCTGAAAGCTATTTGACTTTCTTAAATCCATTAAAAAAATGAGAAGGATATGTAATGCTACGTCGGTACTAACTTTACATCCACTACGTATATGAGATGCAGGTGATGACAAGTGTTAAATATTATTTATCAATTTAAAAATGCAAATCAATATAAAATAATAAAATTATATTAAACAATAAAGTAACAAAAATTCTTAAAGGTGAGTATGAGTCATCAATTTGATGATGTCTACATGTTAGTTGTTGTTGTAAAATATGTGACTAGAATGCACCATCATCATGGATCAATCAATAATATAAAACAATAATGTAGAAGACAAGATGATAAGAAGATAATCATTTTATTCATCAACCCATTACATTTCATTGAATAATATATATAAGAGTATGAACTCCAAAGGTCAAAAAAATATGAAGAATTGTCAAGAGTAATGTCCATCCATTTATATATGAATTTATAACACCCCCTGGACATTACGACTTGATATACATGTCTCATTAAAAACTCGCTAGAAAAACCCAGTGGGAAAAAATTAGACGAGAAAAAAGTACATGACATATATGTTCTTATATGTTGCACTAGCTGTCTCATTAAAAACTTTTTGCTAAGATAACCCTGTGGGAAAAAAACTTAGTAGAGGGAAAAAGAGTACAACCACCGGTCTTCAGAACCCAACCTTCAGGTTTAAAAGAATACATTCATTGGTCTTCAGACCCAACCTTCAAGATTGTTTTAAAGTTATCGCTCCCCCTGAAGACAACAGTCTTCCGAGTCTATACATTCCAATACCATGAACATATGTTTCAAAAGTAAATGTAGGAGGAGATTTAATAAGCAAATCTGTGAGATTGTCACTATAGCACTCTTTTGTATAAAAAAATTCACCGCTCTTCTAGGGCTCATGCAGATAAAAGAATTTAGGAATTATGTGTTTCAATAAGTTTCATTTAACATACTCATTATTCTTTTGTGCAATACAATGTGCATTGTCCTCATAGAGGACAGTGGGGATGTATTTGTCTTAGAAATACCACATGACTCACAAATGTGTTTTATAAAAATTTTAATGATACACATCATGTGAGGTTTCAAATAAAAATAATCTCTGCGTGGTTTGAGGAAGTGGTAACCACAATTTGTTTGACAAACTTCCATGAGATTGCAGTATCACCGCAGAGAAAACATAACCAGTCTTGGATTTGGTGCATTTATATGGCCGACATCCGAGTAACCTACAAATGATATATTTTTATATCGGGCAAAATTCATTTTTGGCCCTGTAGGAATTTTCGATTCTCAATTGTGGCCCCTATATTCAAAAGTGGCCCAAAAATTCTCGAATTGAACCCTCTCCGTTAGTCAGTTAACAGAAAACGTTAGCTACAATTGAAAATGGGCCACAATTGAGAATCGAAAATTCCTACAGGGCCAAAAATGAATTTCGCCCCAAAAGCCACTTAACGACCACGTGCCCTGCATGTGGTATCCCCGTTAAAAATTAGACGGACTCATCGTCTGGGCCAAAAAAGCCTGAAAATGGGCCACAATTGAGAATCGAAAATTCCTATAGGGCCAAAAATGATTTTTGCCCTTTTTATATCTAATGTAAACTAAATTAAGATGGGATAATATCAATTTTCATCCTGTAACTCAGGCCTAATCCAATTTTGGTCTCGTATCTTTTCATTTTCCAATTTTAGTCCTCTAACTCCTTAAATTATCCAATTTAGGTCCGATTTTAGGCATGTCAGCAAAATCTGATGGCCACGTCAGCGAATCCGTTGGCCACGTAGGCAAATTTGCTGATGTGGCCATCGGATTTTGCTGACGTGCCTAAAATCGGACCTAAATTGGACAAATTAAGGAGTTAGAGGACTAAAATTGGAAAGTGAAAAGATACGAGACCAAAATTGGATTAGGCTTGAGTTACATGACGAAAATTGATATTATCCCAATTAAGATCTTAGAAACCTCGAAGATACTGAAAAATATATTTAACGCTGATTTTAATGTCTCCTTGTAAGTGAAGCACTAAATTTTGCTAGTAAATTTTACTGCAATTGCAATATTAGGTCTACTACAATTTGCAATATAAAGTAATGTGATAATTGCTATTACGTAAGGAACTTCCTGTCATAATATATCTTTAGTATCTTCTTTAGGTTTAAATGATTTTTTATCCACTTCAAGGGATCAAATAATCTTGGATGAGATTTATCCATGTAAAATATTTCTGAAATCTTCTTCAAGTAAGTTGACCGGTGTATGAAAATTCTTTCAGAGAAATGCTCAATCTGTTGGTCGAGACATTACTTGGTTTTACCCAAGATTATCATATCAAAATTTTATCCTTAAAATTGAAGTACCTTCCTCAAATTCCTTTTGCATTCCAATAATATTTATATCAATACACCCAACGATGATACAAAATTCATCTGATTTCTTTTAAAGACACAAGAAAATGATCATTGTTTATATATATATATACATATATATATTCCTTCTTCAGGAGGGTTTCACTTATTCGATACCACATTCTACACAATTGTTTTAGGCCATACAATGACCTTTGTAATTTAATATATTATACATATTACGAATCTCATTTTCCTTATTAGGGGAATATAATATTCATCAGAGATTTTCATATAAATATTCTCATCTAACGATTCGTGTAGAAATACATTAACGATGTCCATTAATTGCATTTCTAAATTCATATTTGTTGCCAGAGATATTAAGTAGCGGAACTTTATACCATTTATAACAGGAGAATATGTTTGATTAAAATCAATACGGGTCTCTGTGGGAACACTTGAGCTACCAGCCTCGCTTTCTACCTCACCACCTTATTATTCTCAGTTTTTTTTACGCACAAATACCCATTCATATTCTATGGGAATAACATTCTCAGGGTATGTATGATAGATTCAAATCTGAGCGAGTTTAACATATTAAACGAGTTTAGCTTAGCCTCAATTGCTACTTTCCATCTTACCCAATCTGAATGCTTTTGACACTCATACATTGATTCGGGTTCTGGATCCAGATTATCATTTGAGATAGTAAGACCAATTGTGGAGGCAAAAATGTTATAGACAATAGTAATTTTTATATAGTAAGTTTCTCCTGTATATAAAATTAGTTACAACTTTGATATTCACATCAACCAAATTCTTATCATTTCCCAAAATATTTTGCAGGCTACGAAGTCTTCCCAGCTCCTCCGGAATATTTCCTTGTAGATCATTGTAAGAAAATACAAGGAATTGTAGATTTGATAAATTAGAGAGGGGTGTGGGGATAAAGCTTGAAAAGTTGTTATTTTGTAGAGAAATGAACTTCAAACGACGAAGAAGAGACAACTCATTAGGCATAATGCCATTGAAATGATTGAATGAGAGGTCGAGGGAAATGAGGAAAGAGAGGTTTGCTAGATATGGTGGAATGGTGGCAGAGAGCCCCATGTTTGAAATATTCAATGCACTCACTCTGTGGTGGCGCAAGCTGCAAGTGACACCAATCCAACTGCAAACAGAGCTTGAATTTGTCCAATTTCTTGTAAGAATTTGACGAGGGTCTAACACCATGTTTGTTTTTAGGGCAAGAAGGGCACATTCAGGGATAGATTTAGGGGGGGGGGACGGTCGCCCCCCTTGGATTTTTATAAAATTTCAATTTATATATAGACTTTGTTATTTAGATATTTAATTTTTAGGGATAATATCAATTTTCATCCTTTAACTCAGGCCTAATCCAATTTTGGTCCCGTAGTTTTTCACTTTCCAATTTTAGTCGTCTAACTCCTTAATTTATCCGATTTTGGCCAAGTCAACAAAATCCGGTGGCCACATCAGCAAATTTGCCTACGTGGCCACCGGATTTGCTGAAGTGGCCACCAGATTTTGCTGACGTGCCTAAAATCGGACCTAAATTGGATAAATTAAGGAGTTAGAGGACTAAAATTGGAAAGTGAAAAGCTACGGGACCAAAATTGGATTAGGCCTGAGTTACAGGACGAAAATTGATATTATCCCTAATTTTTAAGAGTTTGCCCCCCTTGATTTCTAAAATTTCGCCCCTCTTGAGTTGTAATTAAAAATATGATTTAGCAATGATAGTAAAATAAAACTGTGATAAAATCAGATAAATTTGTGAATAACTAGTCCACGATTTGTTAAATCATATTTTATTTGATTGTAGTAAATTAATAAGTTAAATAGATTTACAACTTATGAGACACAATTTTAGCCCAAAGGCCCAAACTATAAGCTCAATTTATTGATAATACATCATAAGTTATAATTTGAAGCCCTTCTATTAAAAGGGAATAAAGGGAGAAAAGAATAGATTATGACAACTTGTCAAATTCAAATTCTCTATCTCAATTCTCAATTCAATAATCATTTTGGGTGCACATGATCTAACATTCAAGTAAAATTCAACATATTTTCAGAATTTCAAGTCAAAAGGTGAGTTGAGAATTTTGAATTCATATTTTATATCATTTACAAATGTGTTATTCTAATTTAGATGAATTCATGATCATAAATGATGAGTAATGAGTTTATTGTTTCCTTCCTTAATTTTTGGATCATGTAGGTAAAGAGTTTGTAGGTTGTAGCTTAGCACATTAGTATTTTATAAAAATTGAAAACAAAAATTGAAATAAATTTTGAAAAAGGCATAAGGCAGGGCTGTAGAGTTGAATTCGAAAACAGAGCATTAATTAGCTTTAGAAGTTTGAATGATGGAAAGGAGAAGTATTTATGTTAATTATTTTGTAATATATTAATATATATAATTTATAAATATATATGTGATATGTGTATTAAAAAGTGTTGTGTACATTGGGATATATTTGATGGTATATGCCCCACTGAAAGAGTTGTAAGACAATGATAGAATTCGAAGTTTTGAACATTGGGATATATTTGATGGGATTTTGCCGCTCAGATTATTGCGAGAAAGGTATAACTCTTCAAGAAGTGGAAGATTACTGCACATGTCACTGGGAAAACTGCCACTCAGTTCATTTGATGTAAAATCGATAATTTTCAATGTGGATATGTTAAATATGGCAGACGGTATAGAACCCGACAGATGACTGTTTTCAATAACAAGAGACTGCAGCCTATGAAGTTTTCCAAGCTCTTCTGGAATATTTCCTTGTAGATAATTGTTAGAAAGTGAAAGGAATTGTAAATTTGATAAATTAGAGAGGGATTTGATAAAGTCAGAGGTTCGGAAACCGTGAACCGTGGTTCGACTGTTCAGTTTCAATTTGGAGTTTTTTCAAACCAGGAAACCGACAGTTAAACTGCTGGTTTGTCTATTTTTTTTAATGTTATATTATATATAAATAATATTATGTATTTATGTTATTTTACCTTTTCATTTTAAGTTGTATTGATTATTATTTTAATTTGTATTATAAGTTGTAATTTTTTTAGGTATATGCTTTGTATTTCTTTTTCTTTAAATCGTAATTTCTAATATTTCAAGTTGTAACTTGCAAGTTGTAATCTTGTGTTGTTGTAACTTGTAAATGTAAGTTCGAATTTTTAAATTATATCAAATTATTAACTCAAATAAAATTGTTATTTTGTGATATATGAATAATTATAATGTTTATATGCAAATTTAATTTTAAAAAAATTAAGAAAAAAGAAACCGATAAACCAATAGTTGAACCAGAACCGTCGGTTTTGAAACCAGAACAGAAACCGAGAACCTCACAATTCGATTCCGATTTCATTAGTCACGATTATCGAAATCGAAATCAATAGTTAAAATCGTTGAGCACGCCCTATATAAAATCAAAGGGATCCCGGCCCACTATACACAATTTTTAAATAAAATGGAAAAAAATACACTGAAATATAAGTTATTTAAAAAAGTACACTTAAATATAGTGAATGTTACCAAAATACCACATTTTTTGACTAGTCTTCATGTGAATAGTGTATAGATGTGATTGTTTCGGTCAGTAAATAAGTCATATCCCAAATATATATTTTTGGATATTCGTTAAACCCTAAAAAATAAGGGTTTAACGAAGAATGTGGGATCATTTTTGATATTTTCGTTAACCCAAAAAAATGAGGGTTTAACGAAAATTAAACCATATTTTCGTTAATTTACAATTTTCGGTAAACCCTTATTTTGTGGGGTTAACGAAAATATCGAAAATTATAATTATTGTTCGTCAAACCCTTATTTTTTAGGGTTTATCGAATATATCCAAAAAATATATATTTTCGTTAAACCCTCAAAAAAATTAAAAAAATAAGTATTTAACGACTTGTAAAAATTACAATTATTGTTCGTTAAACCTTAAATGTTGGGGTTTAACGAAAATTGTAAATTATACCATTATTTTCGTTAAACCCTAAAAAATTATGGTTTAACGAAAATATCAAAAGCTAGGTTAATTTTCGTTAAACCTCCAAAATTAGGGTTTAACGAAAATATTTTCCTAGGTTTAACGAAAATTAAACCTAGGAAAATATTTTCGTTAAACCCTACAATTTTGGAGGTTTAACGAAAATTAACCCCTTACTTACCTAATTTTATTTTATTTTACCCTATTCCTTTGATATAGCAAATCGTTGTCAATTAAGTCGGAGGAAATCTTATTGAAACTTAAAAAAACAAAATAATGTATTTCTTTATTTCTTTTTTATCATACACTATGGTCACCATATATTTGACCATAAAAGGAATATTATGGTCCCCACCACCCCCACAACCACCTATCACTATTCTACTTTAATTGACACTTTAATATGTATAGGACAAAATTTGTGTCCTAGCCTTTAACGAAGATTTTGAAAAATTTTATTCCCTTGTCCACTACCTCTCTCTCTCTCGGCTCCTCTCTTCTCTTGTTTGGAGAATTTTTTTTTTTGTTTGGGTTATTTTGTTGTGAAAAGTTCATGAAGTGCATTGCCGGAAAAGTTCGTGAAACCCATTGCCGGAAAAGTTCGTGAAATGGCCGAAGTAGAGGTTAGAATCTCAACCAATATACTTTATTTTTGTATACGTTGTAATTTAGAATTTATGTTCAAATACATGTTGGTTTATTGTATATGTTGTTTGTTTGTTGAATTTATGTATATATGTTATAGGGTTTGTGATATATTATTATTCATTCATTAGGATATATGATTTATTTATAATGTTTTTGTGGTATAGTATTGTTGATTAATTAGCACTATGTATATGAACGAGAATATATGAATTTGTGAATTAGGGTTGAAGTTGTTATATTTAATTAGATTAGGGTCGAATTATATGGATTAAGAAGAAGATTGTTCGTGAATTGAAGGTAATTGTTCGTGAAACCTTTAAAATGAAGGTTTAACGAACAATTACCTATTGTTCGTTAAACCCTATAATTATAGGGTTTAACGAACAATAGGTAATTGTTCGTTAAACCTTCATTTTAAAGGTTTCACGAACAATAGGAAATTAATTGTGAAGCCTTTAAAATCAAGGCTTAACGAACAATTACATATTGTTCGTTAAACCCTATAATTATAGGGTTTAACGAACAATAGGTAATTGTTCGTTAAACCTTCATTTTAAAGGTTTCACGAACAATAGGAAATTAATCGTGAAGCCTTTAAAATCAAGGCTTAACGAACAATTACCTATTGTTCGTTAAACCCTATTATAGGGTTTAACGAACAATAGGTAATTGTTCGTTAAGCCTTGATTTTAAAGGCTTCACGATTAATTTCCTATTGTTCGTGAAATTCTTTGTTAAATAATTAAAAATGTTCTTGCATAATTAATTATTTTGTCGATTCTTTTTAATTAATTATTCATTGTTAAATAATTAAAAAATGTTCGTGCGTAATTAATTAATTTTTCGATTCCTTTTTAATTAATTATTCATTCTTCGTTAAATAATTAATAATATCTTGCATAATTATTCATTTTTTTGAATTACTTATTCATTCCCTATTAATAAGTATATATGTATGTTAAATAATATTATGCAAGCCAATTTTTTAGATTTTTGCTGCCAAGCTTTATTTTTTGAATGCTTGTTCGTATGTTTAATTATTTAATTATGAGTGATTTGTAAAATGTACAGTTGGAATTGGAGTACGTTCATGAGGCATGTCAGGGTACTGTCGCGTACATCAATGGTTACGTTCGTCTTTCGGTGCTCGCTGAGATCAAGGAACGACTTCGATTGTTCGGCCGACAGTGTCTACGTGACTTTTTCGAGACTTCATTTGGACATTTTTTGATTTGGAAGACGGAAAGCGAGTCTTGCAAGGCCTTTTTGCACGTCCTCATGTCATATGAGGTGCGTGGGCAGACGATTCCTGTCCATGAGAGGTGGTTTGCTATTAGGCAGGATCGGCGTATTTGTCGGTTCGGGAGGAGAGAGTTTACCCTCGTAACTGGCTAGAAGTTCGGTGACTCGGGTTTCAACCTGAATTTGGAGCACACCCCAACACAAGGTGCAGTGTACTGGAGGGTGCACACCGAGTCAACTAAGGTCACCGTGTCTGAGCTCCGTGATCGATACACCTACGGCGAGTTTGACGATAGTGAGGAGGATACAGTGAAGATTGCCAAGATTTTGATCCTCCAGCTCATAGTGCTCGGGATGGACGCCGGCAAGTCAGTTGTCGACATGTGGATCTGGGCGCTGGTGGAGCTGGGAGATATGTGGGAGAGCTATTCATGGGGGAAGATCAGCTTCCTCAGGCTTCTACAGTACATGGATAGGTTACCGACCACTATTCCCGTCCGAAGAGGTGGATATCACTACCATTTTTACGGTTTCTCGACAGCCCTGCTGGTATGTCCCTACTAAATTATTTAAATAAACTTTAGTTTATTTAATGTATTTTTCGTAATCTAATTAAAAATATGTCCTCTTCAGATATGGGCTTTTGAGGCGATCCCCATTTCCTTCTCATATGCCGGGGTCAGGTTGAACATACCGTTAGATATGCCCCGGTGTCTGAAGTGGGGTTTGAAGAGATCCGAGTACGACGTTGCACTTTTACTACAGGGCCAGGTATTTTCTATTTATTTATTTAATACCATAAATTGCAATTAAATGGCTACATCAACTCGTAAATGTATTACTTCTGATATTCGTACGATTCAATCAATAGGTCGAGTGTTGTTTGACGCTCGTGCCCACAGATGACAAAAGACTTCAGAAATACTGGGAGGACATCGATGATGATATCTCCGAGGGGGTCCAGATGGTCCAGCAACGGCGTGGCCGTCGGGCTAATTCGTCTGCTCGTAGGGCACCCTCTACATCCACTACTGATCCTACAGATGCCGGTCCATCTAGCACACGTACGGTTCGCAGAGGCCGAGGACGGGCGTTTGCTGTTCGGACAGGCCCGAGGAATGTGCGTGCAGATACCACTGCTGCTGAGGGCGACGATAGAGGCCCATCGATCCGACCATCCATCCCGTCATTCGACGACGCTCCTACTGATCGTGGACAGAGCTCAGGTACGAGTGACGACCTGTTTACTCAATTGACAGGATGGATTGGGACTCGATTTGAGCAGGAGTACTCCAAATTACGAGAGGACATCACTTATGATCTGTCCCGCCGAGTGGATGACGCCATGCCTACTTTGATCGAGGGTTGTGTTAGGGAGTATTTCACTAAGATTATGAGTGAGCGGCCACAGCAACAGGCCTTCCACACACTAGCAGCTCCTACTAGGGCCTATCCAGAGGGCACGAGCGCACCCTCGGTTGTGCCTATTGATTTCAGTGCAGTTCAAGAGTCATTAGGTTTAGTCCCACCTCCTGCCGTCCCAGATGTCGAGGCCGTTGGACCTATGGCGCGACGCAGAGTTCCATCTGTAGTTGTGCGCAGTCCCTTTCTACCGGATGAGCCTTCTAGAAGGACGGGCATCGCGTTCGATGAATTAAAGACCTACTACATGAGTGATGACTCGAAAGTGGAAACGTAAGCTTTTGTCATCTTTCGTATTTCTTCCGTTACACTTTTTTGATTTCAACATTGTTGGTTTCTTGTTTAGCGCCTAACACTTGATTACGTTCTTTTCTTGGATTTGTTGCAGGCGCAATGTCGGTGTCGGTCTGCCCGTCGGGCCAAGTTTCTTCCGGAATTTCGTTGATCCGAAGTTGGAAATGGATTTCGAGGTAATACTTAGTCTCTTACTGTTTGATAACAATTTGATTTGGAAACTTTTGGAACTTCAAAAATCATTGCTCTCAAATACAGGCTCTCGATGCGTACCTTGGCGTATTACAGAGCTGTCCAGAGGCAGCTAACGTACATTCCAGGTTCCAAATGAACGGGAAGCTCCAGTTGGTGGATACCCATCTGTTCGTAAGTTACATTCAAACTATTTTTTGTATTAATACATTATTTGTTCGTTAAACTTTCATTGTATTTTTTGATCAATGAGATATTGCCACTGATCAGCAATTGTTGTAAATGTAGGAAACATGTGAAGAGATTTGGAGGACAAAGCATGATGGCAAGGATGACGATGTCAAATACTTGTCGGGGGTCAGAGAGACGTTCACGTCGGAACAGATGGAGCTACTCGTGCCTTATGTACGAGGATCGAGGCCAAAGTGGAATTTCATTAAGCCCTGGTGGGAAGACATAATGGTGGTAAGTATAAGCATTAGCTCCAGTTGGTGAATTTTAATTATTTTCAAGCTATTGTCGATCTTGTTCAATGATTATTTTTGTCACAATTGTAGGTGTGGACGGTAATGAACCTGGACGGTCATTGGGTTGCATGTTCTATAGACCTCGAGCAATCGAGGATCTGCTTAGTCGACAGCTTCAGACATCGGTACACTTTAGAGCTCGTCTAGCACCGGGTGAGACAGACCCTCCCACTCCGTCGCATTATGCCACAATTGTTGGAGTACTGTGGCTTTTATGAGAAGACATTTGCTCAGGGGCGAGCTATCCCACAGGGTGTCGATGAGTTCCAATTGGCCCTATTAAGCGAGAACATTTGCTACAGGCAGAACGACAACCAATCATGTGGGGCTTGGTCGTTACTCGCAGTTGAGAGTGGGATGTTGCAGGAGTGGCCAAGGACGACACTGAAGACACAGAAAGGGATCAATGCTATCCGGAAGAGGATGACCTTCATTGTGTATAGAAACTCTACTGCCGGTGACACCATACCTCTCGATTTTTTTGAGCACTAGAGTACTTGTTTGTGGGATGGAAGACCGAATTTATCAAATGTAATAATAATTAAAGTTCGCTTGTGGTTCGAAACTAAATTTTTAGTATTAGGATCCTTTGCATTTTTTAAGTTTTTATTATACGAGTGATGGAGTGGTACATAATAATTAATTAGAAAGGAATGACAAAGTTAGATGTAAATTAAAAAAAAATTAATAATTAATTAAAAAAATGACTATTTATGCAAGATATTATTAATTATTTAACGAATAATAAATCTTGATTTGAAAACAACATTGAACGAATAATTACGCACATGTGTGAAAATTTAATTATTTAATTATGTAATTATTTATTATTAGATAAGTTAATTGCAATTTTTTAACAAATGTAATTATGTAATTATGTAATTATTTATACGTATGGATCGATAGGTATTTAATTATTTATTACTTAATTATGTAATTATTTAATTATTTATTATTAGATAAGTTAATTGCAATTTTTTAACAAATGTAATTAGTTAATTATGTAATTAGGTAATTATTTATGCGTGTGGATACTTAATTATTTAATTATTTATTACTTAATTATGTAATTATTTAATTATTTATTATTAGATAAGTTAATTGCAATTTTTTAACAAATGTAATTAGTTAATTATGTAAATAATAAATTATTTATGAGTGTGGATAATTAATTATTTAATTATTTATTGCTTAATTATGTAATTATTTATACGTGTGAATAATACATAATTTAATTTATTTATTGATTTATTATTATTTAATTATTTAATAATTTATTATTTTCAGGTCGTGTGAATATTTATTTAACAAATGTAGTAGTTTAATTACTTAACTGTTTAATTAAGTAATTATGTAATTATGTAATTATTTAATGTAATTATTTAATTTTGTGAATATTCAATTATTAAATATTAAATAATCAATTATTTAAAAATTTAATAATTTGATAGATTAATTGTTCGTTAAATCTTAAAAAACAAGGCTTAACAAACAATTGGGTAATTGTTCGTTAAACCCTACAATTATAGGGTTTAACGAACAATTGTACGTTAAACCCTATAATTGTAGGGTTTAACGAACAATTACCCAATTGTTCGTTAAGCCTTGTTTTTTTAGGTTTAACGAACAATTACCCTATTGTTCGTTAAACCCTATAATTGTAGGGTTTAACGAACAATAGGGTTTAATTCTTCGTTTAATGTTTAATCCCAATATTTGTAGGGTTTTAATCTATGAATATTGTTCGGTAAGCGTGGATTTTTAAACAAAACATTTTGGATATTTTTTCTTCAATGAATTTTTTTATTTTTCAACGAATTTTTGGCTTCTGTTTACACAATATTAAACGAATTAGTTACAACATATAATAACAGATATGTATAAAAGATAAAATATGGGGTTCACATTTTAAAAAATAAAAATAATTGTTATTCGAGTTGCAATTGGGCTTCATGAAATAACTGATTATGCACCGTTAATTAAACATTGGTCTTCATGTGAATAGTGTTCAATAAAGTGATAATAGTGAAGACTGATAAATGTCAGTGATTCAGTGCACCATGTGATTGATTCAGTGATGCTATTCATGTCATTTTTTCACATGGCCTAACAAATGTGCTTTGAAGACACAAATTCATTTCCCTTCTATTTAAAGACACCAATACAAGAATATCCCACAATTCATTTCCTTTTGATTTTTAGACTTGATAAATCGAACAAGGTAAGTATAAGATCAGTAGACTGGGAGAGCGTGCGGTTCATCATTCCTTAGGTGAAGCAAACTCTACAACCAGGTATGTATATTTGATTATTATTAGATTACCAGAAGAAATGCAACTTTTTAATTCGTGGAATGTACATTATAGTGATATGGTGTATGATATATGATATGATACGTCATGCAATGTCAATTGGAGGTTAAAATATGAATTTCATTTTTTGTTTTCTAGTAATTTAATTCTTGGATTGGGTAATCATAGTTTACTCTTGATTAGTGAAATGAACGTGTTAAACGACATGATTTCGACACATTTTGAAATGAAAAATAATAATGCTTAGTCGGGATATACTTGGAACGTATTTGTTTAATTGTTAAACGAGTTCATGAATTATTTAACAAATTTTGTTAACTGCTGATAAGGTCAGACGATTAACTGACAATCATATTTTTTGAACAGAGAACGAAAAGGCACAAATGGAACCTATCTCTGTAGTGGTCTGGTATCATGGTTTTTGGGAGGAAATAGAATACAAAAGTGGTCTCCGACGGGTGCTTCAACTTGAAACAACCAAATATGACGATTTCAGGGACGCAGTCCATAGAGTTGTGCGTGTGGATCAAAACAATTGGTGATATGTGATCCACACGTTCTTTGAAACCGAGGGATTTTTGAAAAAGATAAAGATAAAGGATGATTCCGATGTCATGCGATTATTGTCCATGGAAAGTAATAGTCGGGCCGTTTTTGTATCCCTAAAAAGAACCGCTGTTGGAGTTAGCATTTTCTCGGATATGCCAAATGTTAATCCTTCTTCGTGTGCTACAGATTACACAAACTGGAATACTTATTTTGAATCCAATTTGGTTAGGACTGACGTTCCGATTGGTCTACAACACGATGAAACCTTCTACGCAAAATATGGGATTGGGTCGTTTGAGGATGGAATTACACAAACTGGGACATCAGGGTCGAGTGCTCTTCCGGAGACATTACCATCGTCATTTGATCATGTAGATTACCCTAGTTTGTCTTCGGGCCTTGACAGGTTCGACTTGAATAGAACACCAACAGTATGGACGGAGCCAGACGAAACACATTACGTTTTGCGTCAACAACCACCGGGGCCATCCTTTGGGAGGTGTGAATAAATACATTCTGATGAACGTGGTAATAATCCATCAAAGACTTTAAATTGAATCAAACTGTTTTGATTTAATAGTGGTTTGAAAACATTATGTGTACCTGTTTTGTAGATTCCGACTATGAGGAAGATGGACGAGCATCAAACGCAAACGAGGTGCAAGATGGCTTTGAGTTGAATGTGGAGGACAGGACGACCTTGGATATAGACCAACTAGCCGCGCTTGAGGAATTCGAGACATACATTGAGAGAAGGAATTGGTTTATTCCAGAAATCCCGCCATTCGAGGAAACATGAAGTACAGATCCCATAAATTTGCGCTCACCTACAAACAATCTGTATAGAGGAGCCACTTTTTCAAGCAAACGTGAGCTACATGAGGCAGTTGGTTTTTATCACTTGGAGAACCAGGTCGATTATTGCGTTGTCCACTCTGACAAACACAGATGGCATGTCCGATGCAGATTGTCATCCTGTCCATTCATCCTACATTCGCACGAGAAATATGAAATTTGGAAAGTAACGAAGAGTGTGCTTCCTCATCAATGCTCGAACGAATTGAACACCAGTGCAGAACGACGAATTCCTTCCCGATTGATAGGGGAGTATTTTGTTGAATCTGTTCGAAAGGAAGGTTCGAGTCTGGTCCCTAGGACAATTATCGAAGAGATCAACGAATGTCATGGCTTGAGGCTGAGTTATAGGGTTGCTTTGAGCGCGAGGTGTCATGCAATGAGAATTGCATACGGAGATCCAAACCAATCATTCGTTATGCTGCCACTATACTTGGAACAATTGAAGTTGGCAAATCCGAGTACAAAGACAGATTTGGAGACACATGAGAATGGAAAATTTAAATATGTGTTCTTCGCCTTAGCTGCATCTATTCAAGGATTTCAACAATATTCAAGACCAGTTATAGTGATAGATGGTTGTCACCTGAAAGGCCAATATAGAGGGATCGGGTTTGTCGCTGTGACGCAAGATGGAAATGATCAGATATTCCCTTTGGCCATTGGTATAGGTGACGTGGAGAATGACAGGTCGTGGACATGGTTTTTGACACATCTGCGCTGGGCGTTTGGATGTCCGGAACAATTGCTTATCGTTTCAGACCAACACAAAAGCATCACTAATGCGGTCGCCGAAGTGTACCCACAAGCAACTCATGGACTCTGTTGCTTTCATTTGCAACAGAACTTAGCAAAATATGGATCACAGTTCGTTGATCTATTTCACAAAGCAGCATATGCATATGAGTGCAACGAATTCGAGAGGTCAGTGTTTGAAAATCATATTTTTGAATTGTTATTATTGTTGTTGATTGTTTTAACTAAATTATGGTGCAAATATTATAGATACATGACCTCCATAGACAAATCGGGTGTAAAAGGTGCAATTGACGCCCTGACTACGGCGGGACCGAGTAGATGGAGTCGCGCAAAATGTCCCGTTTGCAGATACAATTTTATGACATCAAATGCTGCCGAAAGCTGGAATACTCGACTTAGATGGGCCAGAAAGCTACCTGTATGTTCTTTCTTGGAATCTGCTAGACGGATTACTGAAAGATGGTTTTACGAAAGGAGGACAACCGCCCTGGAGAGACAAAACATTTTGACTAATGCAGCACATGACAAATTGGTCGAAGCAATGAAGCTTTCTCGACGAATGACCGTGGAGCCACTAGCACGATACAAATACAAGGTGATAGACAGGAATAAGATTTACATTATCGAACTATCTCGATACGAGTGCGACTGTCTAGTTTTCCAAAACGATCTGATACCGTGCTCACATGCATGTGCATCAATAAGGTCAGCGTCTTTGTGGAAATTTTAATTTATTGTCTATGAAATAACAATGTGAAATTGATTGGTTAACGGTAACAATAACGTACCTTCCATGCATGTGTAGCTTTGCAAAGGCAGATGTAACTTCATTCATCAGTCAGTATTACATAACGGAATCATTGAGGGGAATGTGGGAAGGAGAAGTCAACCCTGTGCCAGATCCGCAGGATTGGATTGTGGGAGAATCTGCCACAAAGGAAAAATGTATTCCGCCGGACAAACCTAAACAGGCGGGTCGCCTAAAAGCAAAACGAATACCCTCCACCGGTGAGCATGCCGGAACTTCACGCAAGGCCGCGTCATGTAGTCGTTGTGGAAAACCAGGGCATAATAAGTCTAGATGTACCGAATTCGTGGCATTGAAGTATCAAGCAGTCGTAGACGAGGGTCAGGGTCACATAAGTGGAAGGAAGAAAAATCATTGTTCTGTGTGTGGGTCATCAGAACATATAAGAAGGAAATGTCCCGTTTATTTGACATCGAACATGGGAACCTGATGGGACGACGCACTCGGGAAATAAATTTTGGCCGTCTTCGAAATTTCGTTTAGTAGCTGAAATTATTCGTGTTATAGTATAAGAATTTCATTTAATAGTACAAGTTTTAGAGAACTTCGTGTAATAATATAAATTTGTCGAAGAGGTCAGTATCTGTTTCCCTTTAATTTGAATTTTAGGTTGTCATTTTTTTTTCGTGTAATAATATAAATATATATATATATATATAAATATATACACAAATATATTTAAAGTTATACTAATTTTCATAAATATAAATATACTAGAGAAATATAAATATAAATTCATATTTTTCGTTAAACCCTCAAAAATTAGGGTTTAACGAAAATGAAACCAAAATTTTCGTTAAACCCTAATTTATTAGGGTTTAACGAAAAATATGTCTCATTTTCGTTAAACCCTTATTTTTGAGCGATTAACGAAAATTAGAACCATAATTTTCGTTAAACCCTAATTTATTAGGGTTTAACGAAAATTATGGTATAGTTTAAAATTTTCGTTAAACCTCTAAAAGTAGGGGTTTAACGAATAAGTGTAATAAGGCTCATTAAACCTTATTTTTTTAGGGTTTAACGATAATATATATATTTTTTGGATATTTTCGTTAAACCCTAAAAATAGGGGTTTAACGAACAATAATATAATTTTCGTAATGGATATTTTCGTTAAACCCTAAAAGTAGGGGTTTAACGAACAATAACATAATTTTCGTGGTTTAATAACTCATCTTGGATATTTTGGTTTAAGGGTTTAACGAAAAATTATTTAACAAATTGGGTATTTTGGGGTATGACTCATTGCCTTGATTTTAATCACTGAGCCAACAATCACATCTCTACACTGTTAACACGAAGACTAGTCAAAAAATGTGGTATTTTAGTAGCATTTACTATATTTAAGTGTACTTTTAAATATAACCTATATTTTATTGTATTTTTTTCCATTTTATTTCAAAATTGTGTACAGTGGTGGATTTCCCCTAAAATCAAATGCTTCACGTGACCTCAAGTCTTTACGAGAGTCAAGCTGAGTCAATGGAGACTTAAATGCACTTTTGTCTGAAGTGCAGAAGTGTTTTGACGGTTGGAGAAATTTATTTTTCTTTAGAGACAATTATGTAGTCAAATAAAACAATTTACTTGAGATCAAGTCTTTACGAGGGTCAAGAGTCAATGGAGACTTTAATACATGCACTTTTGTCCCCCAGTAGCGAAGTCTTTTTTTTTTTTTTTTTCCCAATTTGTAACTGAATTTTTCTCTTTCTTTTGATTGCATTTTTAAGTTCATAACTTTTTAGATTGCATTCTATGACTATTTTCAAGCCATTATTTCAATTAAAATTTAAAAATTCATTCTTTTTTTTTTTTAATTGAGTTTGAATCGAATGGGAATCAAAAATTAATTTGGAACATTGATCTAATTAGAAATTTGGTATGTTTTGACGTTGTTTCTGTGAGAATTGATATTGTATCACCGTTAACTAGGTGAGTTAAAGTTTCCACTATTTATAGAATAATACAAGGAGATATACAAGATAAATACCACAATCAAATCAAATAATATATTTACAAAATCTCCATAGATAAAATCCGAGACTTATTCCCTATTACCCCCCTCAAGAATGTTATGGATGCAATTGAACACATAGCTTGGAACATAACAACTCAAAGCTGGGATGAGGTAAACTCTTGATGAAGATGTCCGCAACTTGAAGGCTCAAAAGAACAAAACGTGTGTCTAGCCGGCCCGAGGAGACCAACTCGCGAATAAAGTGGCAGTCAATATCAATATGTATGGCACATTTTGAGCAACGAGATTCTGACAGAAAAATAAGACACTCTTGTTGTCACAAAGAAGCAAAGGACGAGTGAAGAGCCGAAAATCGAGTTCATGAAGTAATTATGAAATCCAAACAACTTCCTGAGCAGCATTGGCAAGAGCCTGATACTGAGATTCACAACTCGAACGAGCCACAATAGGTTGCTGATTGACATTCCAAGAAACCAAATTACCACCCCAGAAAATAGCGTAACTATAAATCAATGGGCAAATGTGCAAATATACACTTAAGGTTTATGGTGGGGTACAAATACACTCCTAATATTTTTTTGGGAGCAAATACACTTCTAAGGTTTAAGTTGTGGTGCAAATATATCTCTAATGTTTATATTATGATGCAATTTTGTCATAGTCTTATTTTTTATGGATTTATTTTTTTTACATTCTTCCAACATAAGTTTTTTTTATTAAATAATTATTTTTTAATAAAACAATTTTAATCCTAAATCAATTATTTGTATTTATTTTTCCTTAAATTATGTTTATAGAATTTACACTTAACTTATCAATTTTGAAAATCGAAACTTCATATTTTACCATACTTATAAAGTAAAATTGTTTGAATTTTGGAATATTAAGATTTTAGTTTGTTCTTTGTTTTCACACACACACATATGTTTGTTCTTTGTTTTCGTATATATATGTACACATAGATTTGTTTTCATTTCCATACTATTTACAATTTTAAAAAAAATGGTAATGTTTTTATTAAGGAAAAATGTCAAATTTGCTTTGTCAAGTTTTATTATAAAATGTGGTTAGTCTGTTTGATTTTCAAACTTTGCCCGTATTTAAATTACTTTATAAAATTTTAAATTGATTTAGAATAATTCAATACAAATAATTAACTATTTAATATAATATAATATATTCTTAAAAAAAATATAATCCATATTTCAAAAAATATATATAATAAATTTACAATTGAAGAATATGTAAAGAATATCCATAGAAGAATGATTAGGGTCAATTTGCAACTTAATTAAAATATTGAGAGTATATTTGCACTCAAAAAACGATTAATGGTATAATTGCACCTCCACAACAACATTAAATGTATATTTGCACCTGATGAGTATAGCAATTTACATGTTTTTGTGTATATTTATGTATTCTTTTGAGTACATTTAGATATGTTTTCATAGTGATTTATATGATTATCATGTAAAAATTCATATGATGGTTTTTGTAGTTAATTTCATGTTTTTAGTGGAAAAAACGTGAGTTTAGCTTACATGCGCAGTTGCGGGAGAATGAACATATTTCTTCATTTAGAAGTCTAAATTGAGAGATATTTATTTTTATGGAAATTTAAGGAAGAGATCTACAACTTTCATGTTGAACATAGTTTCCAATTCTCTCTCCAAGAAAGCAGAATATTCAGAGAAGGCGAAAGTTGTTACGTTATGTTTTTGTCCCGACAGGACTTTAGTAATTTGGTCATAACTTCCTCTAGAAAATTTATATTGAGCTGAAATTTGTAGCATTGAGCTAACTTCAAGACCTACAACTTTTATAAAGACCATGAAACCAAATTCAAATGTTGTCGTGACTCGTGGCGTACGGCCGTGCCACAGCACACGACCGTGCTAAAACATGTAGAACCCTTGTGCAGTGGGGCATGGTCGACCGTGCTACACAGCATGACCATGCCCGAATGGACACCCAGCCCATGACTCGTCCCTATCACACCACTGTAATATAAATACAGTATTCATAGCATATAATCACCTTATATAAGATTCAACAGTTCGTACATCAAATAGGGAAAACAATAAATAGATAGAGTTTAGAAGTTACCCCCACCTTGTTCGGTGGTTACCGCGTGAGTAGCAAGTATCAAACATCAAGTATCTCAAAGTTCAATCCAACTGATAGCCTACATAAGTTACAGTGTTTCTTAGATCCTTAATAAGTATAATTAAAGCTATAAATGATTCCGGAAAAAGTACGATCGTTAAAGACGCGACGGATCGAGAGATCTAAAGATTGAGGTTGAAAAAACGAGAGTGGATGTTCAATTTATATGGCTGAGATGAAAGAGGATGAAATTTGGGTCATAACGGAAAAAGAATGAGCTCAATTGGAGTTGAAACGAGCTCGAACGGAGCGTTTTAAGATTAGGGGTATTTTGGTAATTTTGGTCAAAAGGTTGACTTTGATCGGGACCCACGACCCCCGGTCAACGACATCTCGTTGGCGATGACTCAATGATAAGGGACCCACGACCCCCGGTCAACGACATCTCATCGGCGATGACTCGATGATAACGTACGATGGAAACAACGGGATTCGGATCGAAAACACGGCGTCGCGTGCGCACCCATCACACGGCGTGGCGCCCGCGTGCCAGCGCACCCGGCGTCGGGTAAAATTCTCGGCAGATTCAGCGGCCTCGGTAGCATGGGCGCGCGAGCACCCGGTGCCTCTCGGCCACGCTCGGCAGCCTCGCACGCCAACGCCCGGCACCAGGCATGCTCGGCAGCACGCGCACCCGGCACCAGGCATGCTCGGCAGCCTCGGCCTGGCTCGCACCCAGCGCCACCCGGCATCGTGCCCAGCCGCCTGGAAGCTTGCAGCGACCACCTGCTGCAGCGGCACCGCCCCCACCTGGTCCGACGGTGACCCAGCTCCGGCGACCACCATCTCCGGCCACCCCTCGCCAGCTCCGATGTGAATAGTGCCTCCAAAACAGCCACCAAAACCCTCATGCACTCCACCCCTTTCTCTCCTTCCTCCTTGCTCCGGCCGGCGACTGGAAGTCGCCGGTGACACCCCCACATGCCGGCAACCACCTGAACCAACCCACAAACACACAGCATACTATACACATACGCATAAATACACAAACACACACCTGTTACACAGCCTCAGCCGGCTGCCACACGCCGCCGACCACCCACCACCAACCTCACCGGCGTATCACCAGCGCCGGTCATCTGTTTCCCCACGGCGGCGCTGCACAGCACCGCCCCACAGCATGCACATACACAACACATCTAACACACACACACACGCAATACACACACAGCCTGTAACCGCTCCAGCACCGCCACCCACGGTGGCGCCGCCCCTCCAGTAACTCACTCTCACCTCCAGGCGACACTCCGGCAGCAGCTCTGGAGAGAAGGAAGAAGAAAACAGAGGAGAGAGAAAAGTTGGCTAGGTTTAGGGTTTAGGGTTTGGAGATGGTTTTTCGCCGTTTTCCGGCAAATGAGACAACAGAATTGAAATCCGAGACCTATCCTAGACTCTTCTCGACGAGACCTACGTTCTGTGTGAAAATAGGCCGAAACCGATAACTTTGAAATTTTCTGGCCACCGACAGTGGCGCGCCGGAGGTCAGAACAGTAAAGAGAGAGAGAGGAGAGAGGAGAGAGAGACTTATGAGTTTTCGTCGGTTTTGGCTCGTTCGGAAAAACGATGATTTTTGAATCGAAAATGTCCCTATTTATAGATTTCCCGGAAATCACTATTCACGTAAAAATCTTAAAATTACTGTTCATGGTGAAAAAATCTTGGTCACTATTCATGTAAAAATCTTCGTTACTATTCACCGTAAATATCTTTCGATTTTCCGAATCTTCGTATTTTGCCCTTTTCGTTGCCACTTGAGCTACGGGTCTCCGATTGACCTCTAGTTCGTTTCTATCTTCTCATTTTTCCATTACGCATCTAATGGTAAAATAATATTCTATGTTCCGCGACTAGAAAAATATTTCCATCTAAAACATGCATTAAACACGTATCTGAAACACACGTAATTAATTTAAACAGTCAAAATTAACACACATAATTATTAAATTATGGGTTTAATATTTAATTAATCAATTATGCTTCGTTTTTTGGTCCGGAGTGCTACATTCCTTATCCCTTAAAAGAATCTCATCCTCGAAATTAAACGTGTACCTAGGAAAGGTAAGTCGGGATACTTCTTCAGGATTTCATCTTCTAATCCCATGTCGCTTCTTTCTTCCCATGACGACTCCATTGATCCTTCACTATAGTCATCTCTCGATTTCTTAGTTGACGGTTCTTTCTATCCAAGATGGCTACCGGGACTTCCTCATATGTCAGATCTTTCTCAAGTTCTATGCCTTCTTGTTCGATTATATGGTTCGGATCGAATATGTACTTTCGTAGCATAGACACGTGAAAAATATTGTGTACTCCAGTGAAGTCCGGCGGTAGAGTTAGACGGTACGCGATCTCCCCAACTCGATCTAGAATCTCAAATGGTCCCACGTACCTCGACTTCAGCTTCCCTCTCTTCCCAAAATGATGAACCCCTCTAGTGGGCGACACTTTGAGGAAAACTTTATCTCCTACTTCAAATTTCAGCTCCCTCCGTCTTTTGTCTGCATACGCTTTTTGTCAATCCTGGGCCACTCGTATTCTTTCCCGAATCTTCTTTATCACCTCGACCATTTGATCTACCAATTCGAGTCCCAAAATCTTCTTTTCGCCCACTTCGTCCAAGCAGACAGGTGAGCGACATTTTCTTCCATAGAGAGCTTTATAGGGCACCATACTAATTGTCGATTAGTAGCTGTTGTTGTAGGCAAACTCCACCAAGCACAGGTGGTCTTCCCAGCTTCCGGGAAAATCCAAAATGCACGCCCGCAACATATCCTCTAGGATTTTGTATGGTCCTTTCCGATTGCCAGTCTGTTTGTGGATGAAAAGTTGTACTAAAGACAACTTTGTCCCTAACTCCTTTTGTAGACTTTGCCAGAATTTGGAGGTGAACCGAGGATCTCTATCCGGTACGATAGAAACTGGTACGTCATGCAGTCGGACAATCTCTTCGAGATATATTCACGCCAACTTATCCAGTCTGAAAGTCATCTTGATTGGTAGGAAATGGGTAGACTTCGTTAATCTATCAACGATTACCTATACGGCGTGGTTTCCTCATTTGGTTCTCGGCAGACCAACGACAAAATCCATGACAATGTGTTCCCACTTCCATTCTGGTATCTCCAGTGGAGTTAGCATTCCAGCTGGCCGTTGATGCTCCACTTTCACTTGTTGACAAATGAGACACTTCTTGACAAATAGCCCTATGCTTCTCTTCATGTTTTTCCACCAAAATTTTTCCTTTAAATCTCGGTATATCTTTGTACCTCCAGGGTGTGCAGACATCGGTGTGTAATGTGCCTCTTCGAGAATTTCTTCTCTCAATTTCTCATCCTTGGGCATGCACATTCTTTCTCTAAAGATCAGAGCTCCATCTGTGGCCAAAGATAAACCTTCGGCTCTTCCTTTATCCATATGAGCTTGCATCCTTGTTAGGAAGTTATCCCTCTTCTGAGCTTCAACAATTCGATCGTGGAGTGTGGGTTTCACGAATAGCACTGCCATCCTAGCTTCGATGCTATTCGGAGACGTGACTATCTCCAATTTTAGCTTTGACATCTTCTCGATCAGTTGGTGCTGATTGGTGATCATAAACTTCACCATTCCATTTCCTTTTCTGCTAAGGGTGTCAGCTACCACGTTTTCTTTTCTAGGATAATAGTGGATCGTAATATCATAATCCTTCACCAACTCTAGCCATCTTCTTTGTCTCATATTGAGCTCATTCTGTTCAAAGAAGTATTTCAAACTCTTATGGTCGGTGTAGATCTCACACTTCACGCCATAGAAATAGTGTCTTCATATCTTGAGAGCGTGTACCACAACTGCTAGCTCCAGATCATGCGTTGGGTAGTTCTGTTCATGAATCTTCAATTGGCGTGATGCATATGCCACTACTTTTCCTTGTTGCATCAAAACACACCCTAAACCATGTTTGGATGCGTCACTGTAGATCACGAACTCCTTCGTTACGTCTGGAACTATTAAGACTGGTGCTTCTGTCAGTCTCTTCTTTAGTTCCTGGAAACTACGCTCACATTGCTCACTTCATTGAAACTTCACGTCCTTTCTTATCAAACGAGTCATAGGAGTGGCAATCTTCGAAAATCCTTCTATGAATCTTCGGTAATATCCAGCCAAGCCGATGAAACTTTGAATTTCCTTAACGTTTGTTAGAGTTTCCCACTTACTGACAGCTTCCACCTTTTCAGGATCTACTTCGATCCCTTGTGAAGAGACAATATGGCCCAGGAATCCCACTTTGTCCATCCAGAATTCGCACTTCTTGAATTTTGCGTAAAGTTTCTCTTTTCTTAAAACCTCTAGTGCGATTCTGAGATGTTCATGGTGCGCTTATCGCACGAATAGATGAGGATATCATTAATGAACATAAAGACGAAAAGATCAAGATAAGGATGGAAGACGCGATTCATCAAGTCCATAAAGACAGTTGGAGCATTACTCAGTCCAAATGACATTACTACAAACTCGTAATGGTCATATCTCGTCTTGAATGTTGTCTTTGATATATCCGCATCTTTGACTTTCATCTGGTGATATCCAAACCTTAAGTCAATCTTCGAGAACAAACTGACACCTCTTAATTGATCAAAGAGATCTTCAATTCGAGGCAGTGGATACTTGTTCTTTATTGTCCGCTTGTTTAGCTCTCGATAATCAATACACATCCGAAAACTTCCATTCTTCTTCACAAAGAGCACTGGAGCTCCCCAAGGCGACACGCTTGGTCTGATGAAACCTTTGTCCAAAAGTTCTTGTAATTGGACCTTCAGTTCTTGAAATTCTTTCGGTGCCATCCGATAAGGAGCTTTCGATACCGGTGCGGATTCTGGAACAAGATCAATCTCGAAGGTCACCTGTCGATCCAGTGGAGGACCAGGTAAATCCTCTGGAAATACATCCATGAATTCTTTTATCACCGGCACCTTCTCGATAGAAATTGATTCTTGCTTGAGGTTCCCCATGTTAACCAACCAAGCTTCGCAATTTCTTTTGCTAAGCATCTGGGTTGTCTTCATGGCCGAGATAATTCTTGAATCAACTTTTACTCGTGTTCCATGAAATGTGAACTCCGGCTCTCCTGGTGCTTGAAAGACAATTTCCCTCGCACGACACTTGATTACCGCGTGATTGGACTCTAGCTGTCCATTCCCAGGATTATATCAAAATCCTTCATTTCTAAAGCATGAAGATCAGCTAGAAGAATCTTATCTTCAAAAGCGATCTTTAGGTGACAGTATAGGTGTTTTGTCCTTACCGTCTTCTCTGAAGGAATACTAACTTCTAATGTTTGAGGGACTATCCTGCCGTCTTCATGCTTCAACAAATTACAGAAGTTGACAGATATAAATGAGTGTGTCGCTCTAGTATCAAAAAGGATGAGAACAGATATATCACATACTGATAACATACCTGTCATTGTCTTTGCTCCCTCAGCAGCTTCTGGGCGGGTAAGAGCGAATGCTCACGCTCTACCACTGGCCTCGAGTTCAGGACTGTAGCTGGCGAGTTCCTCGCCCTCCAGCAGTTGGCCACTATATGCCCCGGTGCCCCACATGTGAAGCAATTTTGTGTTTCTTGTTGACACGGTTCCACATGTACCTTTCTGCATCTAGCACACGAGTTCCCAGGTTTGGGGGTGGGAAGAAGTGAAGCGTTGTTTGCCCTTGGAAATTTATTCTGGGCAAAACTCTGGCTCGGGCCAGCCCACTTCCTTTTTATAGGAGCCGAGAAGACTTTCTTGGGAGGTATAACATCGAAACACAATGAGAGGCGATCTCCTGAGCTCTCTCGATAACACTTGCGTATGTCATCGCCCCCTGCCCAGCCAGTATGGATCTAATCTCTGGACGAAGCCCTTTTCAAATCTTCGGGCCTTCTTAATGTCGGTATCCACTAAGTGTGTGGCGTACCGACTCAAATGATTGAATCGTCGCTCGTATTCTCCCACCGTCGAGCTTCCCTGACGAAGATGTAGAAACTCCGTTTTCTTTTTGTCCCGGTAGGATTGAGGGATGAAGTGATGAGAAACCACTTCCTTAAACTCTTCTCACGTCATTCTCTCTCTTTGAGCGGGCAACAAAGTCCTTTCATACGAGTCCCACCAGTGACTCGCCTCATCGGTAAGCTGGAAGATCACACAGTTGACCTTTTGTTCTTTGGTACATGTTAAGTGCCCACATAATCGGTCGAGTGACCTTAGCCATTCTTTCACATCTGCTGGTTCTCCCTTCCCATCGAACGTCGGCGGGTTAAATCGTCGAAACTCTTCGTATATGAGATTAGGATCGGTTCTTGTTGGCTGTGGGGTGGCTCGGGTTACCTCAAAATATTGTGCTAATCCTCTTAGCACCATAACTAGGTCTCCCACATTTGTATTCTCCTCTCGCTCCGGCTGATTAGTCGGTTGTGGTTGTTCTCTTCGTGGTCTTCCCCTTGACATGGTTCTGTTACGATATATATATATATATATATTATAGGTATAATATAGGTATAGATATATATAAGTCGTTGAGATTCCACAATAATACTATAGGTATAGAAATATACTCGATACATGTGAGAAGACATAAACATATATTCCATAAGATAAACGAGAAAGTATACGTGCATAATATACATAATAGCATAATAGGGGTAGCCCTACACCATAACAAAAGGTGTATATACACTATCTATGAAATAAAAGCTACCCTATACATATAAAATGTTTTATCGTTTGTGACATAATATATACATATCATAAAAGTTCTCTCGTGACGTCTACACGGCTGCAGCGGGAGGCGGCGGAGGCCCCGGTCATCCTGGTGCCCCGTCCCTAGGGTTGTCTATCTCCGGGTCATCCTCCTCGGGATCGTCATCCTCCGGGAACAGTCGGAAGACAGTGTTGACCCCACAACTCCAGCATTTGCCTCGCCACGTTCCCGAAGTCGGCGATGGGTACGTGATCTACCGATGAGAATACTAACTCATCCCGATAGACTAAACAGGCATAAATCTCCCACTCGCGTGGTAAAGTATGGATCATATGCAGACACGCCTGGACGCCACTGATCCTACTTCCAGTACCCCCTATCTCCCTCCAGTAGTGTAGAAGTCTGGCGACATGCTCACCCACCGATATATCACCCGTCACTCTACTCTCATAAAAAACAGCATCAAAGTCTCTCCTCACGCATCTCTATAACCGGTACCCTCCCCCTAGCAGTAACATAAATCCTTTTCATCTGTCAAGTATATTACATGAGTTTTTTTTATCATCATTCTATATTCGTAACATCTCTTTTTAAACCTTAACAGTCTATATCACGCTAGCAAGGTATCACATAACAGGTAAGTACTTTTTTTCGCAAGTCCTATGATCAGGGAGAGTCACCTATAGAGAGAGGATGGTGTCTATCTATTTCTTTTTGAAAACAATTTCACGTTTTAAAAACACATTTTTCTCATTTTCTCTTTATAAAGCAAGTTTGAGCAAGTTCGAAAATGTAAGAACGTTGCTCTGATACCATTTGTTACGTCCCGTTTTTCGCACTTAAAAATATATCAGAGTTTTCTTTTTGGGCGTGAAGAAAGAAAGGGGAAGAAGACGTGCATGATATAAAATAGAAGGAAAAAAGAGAGGATATGAAGTGGTACACTTGAAACATCGGATACAACCGATAAAATAGAGTTTGAAACCTTACGCAACGGAAGTAAACTTTACATGATGATAAAAATCCTTTGGCACAAAGCCGGGAGAAAACATAGCAGCGGAAAAATATCAGGATCCTTTACATAAAGAAGAACGGTTTAACATTTTACAAAACGTAGAATATAGTTTTAAAAGATAAAACCGGACAAAGGACACAGCTGATAAGGCACCCCTTTCTCTACGCATCATGATTCTCTTCATCTCCAGTAGTGTGAGTACAAAATAAGGGGTGAGTGTGTTGAATACATTCGTGTGAGAAATTTCCATGTTTAACATTATTAAGCAGTTTACATATCAAATATATATAATAGTTCAACAATTAGATACATCACATATTGTGCATAACATAAAATTTGGATCATTAACGGACACACAACCCATGACTCACTAATGGACACTCAGCCCAATAGACACTCAGCCCAAGACTCACTAATGGACACACAGCCCAATAGACACACAGCCCAACACTCACTAAAGGACACCAGCCTAATGGACACACATCCCATCCCTAATTTATGGACACACAGTCCAATAGACACCCAGCCCATAACTCGTCCCTATCACACTACCGTAATATAAATACAATATTCATAGCATATAATCACCTCAGATAAGATTCAACAGTTCATACATCAAATAGGGAAAATAATAAATAGATAGAGTTTAGAAGTTACCTCCACCTTGTTCGGTGGTTACCACGTGAGTAGCAAGTATCAAAGATCAAGTATCTCAAAGCTCAATCTAACTAATAGCCTACATAAGTTACAGTGTTTCTTAGATCCTTAATAAATATAATTAAAGCAGATTTAGCGGCCTTGGCAGCATGCGCGCCCGAGCACCCGGCGCCTCTCGGCCACGCTCGACAGCCTCACACGCCAATGCCCGGCACTCCTCGGCAGGCTCGGCAGCACTCGGCAGCACGCGCACTCGGCATGCTCGGCCAGGCTCGGCAGCCTCGGCAAGGCTCGCGCCCAGCGCCCTCCAGCATCGCGCCCAGCCGCCTGGAAGCTTGCAGTGGCCACCTGCTGCGGCGGTGCCGTCCCTACTTGATCAGCCAGCGACCCAACTCCGGCGACCACCATCTCCAGCCACCCCTCGTCAGCTCCGACGTGAATAGTGCCTCCAAAACAGCCACCAAAACCCTCATGCACTCCACCCCTTTCTCTCCTTCCTCCTTGCTCCGGCCGGTGACTTTTAGTCGCCGGTGACACCCCCACACCATCAGGAACACTGGCATATATACACTAACACACACCTGTTACACAACCTCAGTCGGCGGCCACCCGCCGCCGGCCACCCACCACCAACCTCGACGGCGCATCACCAGCGCCGGCCCTCTATTTCCCCACGGCGGTGCTGCACAGCGCCGTCCCACAGCATGCACATACACAACACACACTAACACACACACACGCGATACACACATAGCCTGTAACCGTTCTGACGCCGTCACCCACGGCGGCGCCGCCCCTCCAGTAACTCTCCCTCACCTCCAGGTGACACTCCGGCAGCAGCTCCGGCGAGAAGGAGGAAGAAAACAAAGGAGAGAGAAAAGTTGGCTAGGTTTAGGGTTTAGGGTTTGGAGACGGTTTTCACAGTTTTTTGGTGAACGAGACATCGGAATTGAAATCCGAGACCTATCCTAGACTCATCTCGACGAGACCTACATTCTGTGCGAAAATCGACCGAAACCGATAACTTTGAAATTTTCCGGCCACCGACGGTGGCGCCGGCGGCGGTGCGCCAGAGGTGTCACGCCCCAAAATCTTTCGTTCAAAATATCAGAGTTTTACCCGAGCGTGAAGATAGAAAAGCAAGGGATGCATAACACTCACAGAAATAATTAAGCAGAGGACAACAGAAGATAAAGGTACGGGACGATGAGAATCCATCTCATAACAACAATCGGCCTCTGCCGATAACAATCGGTCTCAAACCGATAAAATATACACAACAAACGCAGCGGAACAAAACATCAGGATCTCACAACCAAACCAAGTATCAAATACTATTACAAAACGTGATTTAAAATGTCACATTGTTTTGAAAATGTTTGTGTGACGACATCTTTAAAACACAAGTTCAGAAACCGTAGTGCCTCTCTCTATCTAGGGTTCGTTATGCTCATCAGCTCCTGTAGCGTGAGTACAGATTAATGGGGTGAGTGCGTGGAATACACTCGTGGGGATGAAATCCGTCTCTTTTAACAATCAACAGATATAAAATACAGGAATAGTAACATTCAGTCATATTATCACAGCACATAAAATGCATAGCATGTATTTCACAATCCAACTCAGGTGCGGGTATCCCCCGTCTTACCCCTACAAAACTCAGGTGCAGGTATTACCTGACTTACCCCTACAAAACTCAGGTACGGGAATCACCCGACCCTACAATATCTCAGGTACGGGTATCACCCGACCCTACTAAATCTCAGGCACGGATATCATCCGACCCTACTGAAACTCAGGTACGGGCATCACCCGACCCTACAATATCTCAGGTACGGGTATCTCTCGACCTTACGGAAACTCAGGTGCGGGCATCTCCCGACCCTACGTAAGAATGAATGTGGACCCACATCCTTTCACAGTATATCATGATCATGTAATCAAAGCATATAATCACAGCATTTAGTATTCCGTCAATCATGCTTTAAATAGGGAAAAACTGTAAACAGATAAGAGATAGAAATTATCCCCACCTCGTATAGTGGTTACCGCGTGAGTAGCTAGGACAGTAAGTCTGATAACCCAAAATCTCAAAGCTCAGTCCAGCAAGTATCCTACACAGTTATGGTGTTTCTTAGATCTCAAATACAGTATAATTAAAGCTGTAAAGGGTTCCGACGGAAGAACGTTCGTTAACGGCACGACGGATCGAACGATCTAAAGATTGGAATCTTGGAGACAAGGCTGAAAGTTCAATCCAAAGGGCTGAGATGATAGGAAAAGAAATAAGGATCGCAACGCAAAAAGAATGAGCTCAATCGGAGTTAAAACGAGCTCAAACGGAGCATTTTAAGTTTAGGGGTAAAATGGTAATTTTGGTCAAGGGGTTGACTTTGACCGGGCCCACGGACCCCGATCAACAACATCTCGTCATTAACGACTCGATACGGATGAACGATGGAAAGAAAACGAGGTTCGGATCAAAAACACGGCGTCGGGTGCGCGTCGGCACCCGACGGGCGCGCACGGTGCGCGTTGGCTACCCGACACCCGACGGCTGCCGAGTTTTCTCGGCAGCTCTACTCGACGCTCGACCAGCTGCCGAGTTATCTCGGCAGCTCCCCTCCCGGCGCTCCCGGCGCCGGGCCTGACAAACATACCAACTTCCCGGCATCTCCTGGTGCGGCGGCGCCGCCTACAGCCACCACCACCTACCTCGCCGGATACCTCGCACCGCCGGCTACCACCTCCGGCCATCCATCGCCGGATTCCAGTGGTGAATAGTGTCCGAAATCTCGCCGCAAAATCCTTCAAAGCCATCTTTTTCGAAAAACCAAACCTTCAACAAATCTTCCGGCCGGCGACTTCCCAGTCGCCGGAAACCACCCAACTCCGGCCACCAACACACACATACAGTCATATATATACATATACACAACCCACGCTCAACACACACTCAAACCCTTGCCAAACCAACCCTTGGCCGGCGGCGACTCTCCTTCACTGCCTCGGACCCCGGCCGGCGACTTCCCGTCGCTGGCGATCATCAACAACAACCAACAACAACCAACTACACACACACAGGCAAGATACACACACACGCAGGCATATATATATGTACACACACACCCCACTGTTTCAACTTAGCCGGCGGCCAGGTGGCCGCCGGCCACCACCCCCTAGCACTCGCCGGTGACCTCCCGTCGCCGGCTCATCATTCCCTCATGGCGGTGCCACCCGGCACCGCCCACAACAGCCACCACAGCAACACACACTAACACACCTACACTCACACACACATGCACGTAATCATACATATATCCCACTGTTCCGGCCAAGCGCCGCCACCCACGGCGGCGCTACCACTCCGGCAACTCCTCACCACTCTCAGGTGGCCTCACCGGCCACTGTTCCGGCAAGAAACGGTAGAGAGAGAAAGAAAAACGAAGAGAGAGAAAGGGTGGTGGAAATAGGGTTTGCGGCTGTTTTTCGCCGTTTTCCGGCGAACGAGAAATCGGATTTGAAATCCGAGACCTATCCTAGATTCGTCTCGTCGAGACGAACGTCGTGTACGAAAATAGTCCGATTCCGACAACATTGAATTTTCCGGCCACCGGCCGGCGGCGCCGCCGCCGCGCCGGCGGTGGCCCGCCGGAGACAGAAAACAGAAAACGAAGAGAGAGAGAGAAGAGAGAGAACTTACGAGTTTTCGGCGCGTTCGGCTCGTTTGGAGAAACGGTGAAAAATGAATCGGGGAGCCCCTATTTATAGAATTTGGAAAAACACTATTCATCCAAAATATCTTGGCACTATTCATGAGTTGACTTTTCTGAGTTACTATTCATCGGAAATATCTTCCGGTTTTCCGATCGAAACTTCGAGTTTTGCCCTTTTCATCGTCGTTCGAGTTATAGGTCTCCGATTGACCTCTAGTTCGTTTCTATCTTCCCGTTTTCTCGGTACGCATCTAACGGTATATAAATATCCTATGTTCCACGTCTAATAAAATTATCGATCTCTAACGTGCACTAAACACTTATCTAAAACGCACGTATTTAATTAAACAACCAAACCATACGCACATAATTATTAAATTATAGGTTTAAATATTTAATTATTTAATTATGCTCGTTTTGATCTGGGGCGCTACAAGAGGTCAGAACAGTAAAGAGAGAGAGAGACTTACGAGTTTTCGTCGGTTTTGGCTCGTTTGGAAAAACGGTGATTTTTGAATCGAAAACGCCCCTATTTATAGATTTCCCGAAAATCACTATTCACATAAAAATCTTAAAATTACTGTTCATGGTGAAAAAATCTTGGTCACTATTCATGTAAAAATCTTTGTTACTATTCACCATAAATATCTTTCGGTTTTCCGAATCTTCGTGTTTTGCCCTTTTCGTCGCCACTTGAGCTACGGGTCTCCGATTGAACTCTAGTTCGTTTCTATCTTCTCGTTTTTTCATTACACATCTAATGGTAAAATAGTATTCTATGTTCCGCGACTAGAAAAATATTTCCATCTAAAACATGCATTAAACACGTATTTGAAACGCACGTAATTAATTTAAACAGTCAAAATTAACGCACATAATTATTAAATTATGGGTTTAATATTTAATTAATCAATTATGCTTCATTTTTTGGTCCGGAGTGCTACACTTTTAAATATATAATAACCCATAATCTTATAGAAATTATTAAATTTAGAATATCTAAAATTATGTAAATATCATTCCAAATTCACGTAAATAACCAATAAGAATTCTAAATAAATATGGATAAGGTAATCCAGATTATTTAGTTATGCATTATAAGTATGACATGAAATTAATATCTCTATTTTTCTTTTTCTTTTTTAATCAGTTTTGTTTTCAATTTTCATATTTGTGTTTGGTTTTGTGATTATATAAAACCTTCCGAATTCAAAATTATGTATTATATAATTCTGTAATATGTTAGATGTTACATTTTTTTTCTTCCAATTCTTATAATATAACGAAATTCACATATTTTTTATGATCGTCAATTAATATTTGATTTGATTTAAAGTTTCTTATGTATGTTAGATTATTTTGATAATTAATTTGGAATTTCAAATATAATTTCATTTAGTTTGATTTAATTAAATACGACATGTATGTTATACTATTTGATTAAAATTGATCGAGTTCGAAGTACAAAAATAATTTATATATGATGTTAGATGTTTAACGGTTATTGTTTTACTATATTGTTGATTGCCGAAATATATAAGTACCTCAATTAAATTAATAATTTATGCTATTAACAATATGTTGTTATTTTGATATATGAAAATATATCATTTAAATTTTGATCATAGCCTCATAAAAAAAAATTAGAAAACAAAATTTACATGAAATATTCTCAATTAAATTAATAATTTATGCTATTAACATTATGTTGTTATTTTGATATATGAAAATACATCATTTAAATTTTGATCATAGCCTCAACAAAAAAATTAGAAAAGATATGCAAAATTTACATGACATATTCTAATCTAAAATCGAAAACTATTTTTTGGAACTATTTGTGTCACGCCCCGTTTTACGTTACTGTAGAATATCAGAGTCTTTAACAAATTTCCTTTTTGGGCGTCCAACAATTAAACAAACATACCTTTAAATGAGAGTAAATTTTTTTCTTAAAAGAGATAATGACAAATAAAATAAACCATCTCAAGTATCTCTATTTTATAACAAACATAAACTTTGTTAACAGCGGAAGAAAATATGTCACTTCGTTGTAGGATAGCAAAATAACCTAACTTCGCAAAACCATACATATTAACAGTATTTAGGATCAACAAAAAGACACCTCTTTCATTCCCCGACTAGACGGCTGTCACCTGTAAAACAAAATCATTTAAGGGGTGAGTACACAAAATCACTCAGTGGGGTGGGATGGTGAACAATTACAACACTTAAAACACGTAACCATAACACTCCACAGCACATAAATGCGGTTTTAAGGCCGCCTTTTTGAAAATACGGTTCTGAGCCGCCGTGAAAACATTTTTACGTGGCTTTTAGCCACCTTGGAGTTAGTGTGGATCTGTGCCACCATGGAGTTAGTGTGGGTATAAGCCACTCCTGAAACAATCACTCCCATAACACTCCCGCTCATCTCACCCATATTGCATATTCACTCTTGTCACACAACAAACACATGACGCCACGTTTTCAACTCAACCACGTTCAACTCACATCAGTTAATTACTGCACTTTATAGCACTTAATCACTCAAACGGAAAAGCAGAAATTTTCCCATAACTTACACTACACTTCACCACTCAGAAAGTATAATACCTTTCACTTTGCACAACACATTTAGACTTTCAGGTTATAATCAAATACATACAATAATTGCACACAAGAGCGCACATTGTTCACATTATGTAATTTATAAGAATTTACCCCCACCTTAGATAAATGATGTCTCTGGCAACCGCTACTGTTCAAGAAAAACTAGGAGATTCCTCGCCGGTGATTCCTATAAAAGTATAAGAATAAAACCTATTTTAGCGGCTTAAAGAAATTGCTCACAGCTTGGCTAAAACGTGAATTAAGACATTCCTAGATAGGGTCGATGATCAAGGTTTATGAGTAAGAATCTTGAATGTAAAAGGAGAGAACTCGTACTACATGGCAAGATGGTTTTCGTGCAAACCAGGACTTATAATAGGAAAAAAAATTAATACTAAACTTACTAGAATAAAATATTTAATCCGGCTACATGAATCATCTTTGTAAAATAAATAACTCTTACATAATAAATAAATCTTGCGAAAATAAATTGACTTGGCAAAATAAATGAATCTTGCAAAATAACCTATTCTTGCGAAATTAAATTAATTTTGTACATAAATTAAATCTTGCAAAGTTGCATCTAATTTGCAAAGTTGAACTCAATTTGCAAAAATTAAAACTTAGTTTGCAAAAATTAATTTGCGAGGCTAAAACAATTTGCAGAGTATAAAAATGATCTTTCCAAGCTAGAATAACTCAACCTGTAGAGTAAAATAAAATCTTTGCCTAAGCTAAAGGAATTAACTACGAATTGCATTTTGCAAAACCATGCTAAATATATAGAATTAAATTCTGCAAACAAAAAGAAAAACAACTCTTTTCCTTATCCCAAATTTGTTCCGACTAGCCATTTTCCGTTGCCGCTACCACCGACTTCGGCGACCCGCGTCGCCGGCGACTCACACCCAACTGACCACCACACTACCACCTATCTAGACGACCCACCAACACACACCTAACCACTCTACAGCTCAAGCAAACACAGCTCGAAGGGTGGTCGCTGACCAGCCCCCGAACAGACCCAGCGCGCCCCCGGCATGCCCCAGCCAGCGCCCAGCGCCCCCTGCGCCCGCGCCCAGCGCCCACTCCCCCAGCCCGACTTCCCAACTCCCCGACTCACCCAGTAGCAGCAACAACCAAAAACAGGCAGCCCAAGCAAACCTGGAACGAGAGAGAGAGAGAGAGACCTTGAGCGAGAGGGAGAGAAGAGAGAAGCTGTATGTGCGTGTGTGTAGTGTAGGATCTTTTCTTTCTTTTTATTTTATCCCCCTTTCCCCCTTTCACACACAAACAAGTTTAAGTAGCTAGGTGTCAAAAAAACAAGGAAAAGAAGCTGGTGGTGGCGTGGGATGGAAGATGAATAAGCAACAATTTTCCTTTTCTTTTTCTTAATTTATCAATGGCTATTCTTAACCAATTAATTATTTGATTTACCTAGTTACTAATTAATTATACATATGTACACATACATATATTTATATATATAAATATGTATATACTTTAATTAATTAATTAGGGTGTTATATCCTTCCCTCCTTCAAGAAATTTCGTCCTCGAAATACGAAATTTCGATACGTACCATAATATGGCAAACTTGGGTATTTTGCCAGGATCTCTTCTTCTTTTTCCCAAGTCGCCTCTTTGATGTTGTGACGACTCCAAAGGACTTTGACCGAAACGATTTTCCGTTTTCTTAAATTGTGAACTCGTTTATCCAGGATAGCCACTGGAATTTCTTCGTATGTTAAGTCCTTCTCAAGTCCAACATTCAGTCGATCGATGACATGACTCGAGTCGAATACATACTTTTGTAACATGGATACGTGGAAGACGTTATGGATTCCTGCGAAGTTCGGCGGTAGAGCTAGTCGATAAGCCATCTTACCAACCCGTTCAAGTATTTCAAACGGTCCAATGAATCTTGGCTTTAGCTTTCCCTTTTTCCCGAAGCGATTTACTCCTTTTGTGGGTGATACTTTCAAGAAGAATTTATCTCCCACTTCAAATTTTAGCTCTCTTCTTCTTTTATCTGCGTAGGATTTTTGTCGATCTTGCGCGATCTTGATTCTTTCTCGGACTTTCTTTATTACTTCCACCGTCTGTTCTACTAGTTCTGGCCCTAACACCCTTTTCTCACCTACTTCATCCCAATAAAGAGGTGAACAACATTTTCTTCCATATAGGGCTTCATACGGTGCTATTCCAATTGTTGACCGATAGCTGTTGTTATATGCGAATTCCACTAAGTACAAATGATCCTCCCAGCTTCCATGTAGATCTATGGCACAGGCTCGTAATAGATCCTCCAAAGTTTGTAAAGTTCGTTCACTCTGTCCGTCCGTCTGAGGATGAAATATCGTACTGAATGTTAACTTAGTGCCTAACTCTCTTTGTAGGCTCTGCCAAAATCTGGACGTAAAACATGGGTCCCTGTCTGATATAATGGAGACTGGTACTCCATGCAACCTGACGATTTCTTTTATGTAGATTTGGGCCAACTTATCTAACTGAAACGTCATCTTAATCGGCAGAAAATGGGCAGACTTGGTTAATCTGTCCACAATAACCCATATGACGTGGTTCCCACGATTAGTTGTAGGTAATCCCACTAGGAAATCCATAGTGATATGCTCCCACTTCCACTCTGGTATATCCAGCGGCATTAATTTCCTTGCCGGTCGTTGATGTTCTGCTTTTATCTGTTGGCACACCAAACATTTGTTTACAAATTGTCCGATGCCCCCTTTCATGTTTCTCCACCAGAAAGTTTCTTTCAAATCCTTGTACATCTTTGTACCTCCAGGATGAACTGTATATGGGGTAGTATACGTTTCCTCTAATATTTTTCTTCTTAACGTATCGTCTTTAGGTACACAAAGTCTTCCTTTAAAAGTTAAGGCCCCATCTGCTGACATTATAAATCCCTCTACAGTTCCTTTTTCCTTGTGAGCGTTCATCTTTTGCAAAAATTTGTCCTTCTCTTGAGCTTTGATTATCTGTTCTCTGAGTGTAGGCCTAAATACTAGAGTTGCGATTCGGGCCTTAATATTGCTCGGTGGTAGAATCACTTCCAACCGAAATTCTGATATTTCTCTTATCAATTGATGCTGGTTAGTAAGCATGCTAGCTACCTCACTCTTACTCTTTCGACTGAGCGCATCGGCGACTACATTCGCCTTTCCTGGATGGTACAAGATCGTACAATCAGAATTTGCTTGCTCTTCATACTCTGGCTAACTACACTTTGGGTCCCTTAATTTATTTTGAAATAGTGCTAGTTTAAATTTCTGAAAAAAGATTAAAAAAAAAAAATTCATTTCCACTGGTCACCTAGCATGCAGTTCTACTAGAAAGTGTTTCATAACTACAAAATGGAGCTATTAGTTGTATGTGCATTTCTAATATATATCTTTAGGTCCTGTTAAGTGATTTTTAGCAACTTCTTATTGCTCATATTATATGTTTTGATGATCCTGCATGAATTAACACTCTCTTATGATGACATGACAGAAGTGTTTCAAGGAGGAATGCTATATCATGGCTGAGAGAAAACCCAAGATATATAGTCCAAATGCACACTTCTCCGATGCTTAGCTTAGAAGCAGATGCTTGTTCTCAAGAAGAAGAAGTATCAACTCAATCAAGAAGCAAAGAAGGAAGTTAGTTATACTATTAAGTTTAAATTAGTTAGTTAAGTAGTCTATTAGCTGATTATTCTCTGATTAAAGTAATGTATATATATTAGGAAAATAGGGTGTAAACTTTACTTTTTCATTTCATCTCTTCCACATCTTTAAACTGGAAATCTTTCCTCTCTCTATAGAAATCTTTCCTCTTTCTCTTCAACCTTATAGCTCAGTGATAATACTTGTTTTAGAAACAATTTATTTGGTACAACTATTGGAACACTTTACTTTTCGAAGACAAATTGGTGTTGGAACTCAAATTTATCCGATCACAAAAAATTAATCAAGGGATTGCTATCTACATGGTGTAATTCTCCATGAAACAAACAAAAGCCATCATGAAGTTCATTAAAAGAGTCTAATTATGTGTGCTTCTATTTTGAAGTTAAGTGTTCACTTGGCAGATTGAAGCTTTGCATAACCTATAGTTTGTTTTAAGCATTTTCAAAAACTCAAAGCTATTGTGCTTTTGAATCTTTAGTTTTATAGATGCAAATTCATTCACTAAATCTTATTGAAGTCCTATTAAAATCCTTCCAAATAGCACATTTTTGTTGTGTTTCCTATGAAGCGTTTTATTAGTAATTAAGTGTGGTATCTTTGACCTCCTCAGGATAAATGTAATGAATTCAACCAACATTATTATGTAACATAAGCCGTATTTGAAAATATAACATCCGTGTATGTTTAGGCGACAAATTACACTCAAACCTAATTAAAATACCTAAAAATGAACAAAAAAAAAACCTTGACTATTCGGTTGTGGTGAAGAGATAGGGATTAAAGATAAAATGATACCTTTCTTTATTTGCTTATCTTTTAGATGAAGCGGTGATTTAAAAGACAAGACCAATTGAAAAGTCCCGTGTTTGAGTCTCGTCACCATCTGTTTCAAAATTACCTTGTGAGGCTTTATGTGACATGCATACACATGAAGGAGCATTTTGAGGACATGGGATAAGAGTAGTGTTCTTGTGAACTAGGTGTACGGATCTAAATCTGTGAAACTAGACACGCGAGGTTTGATTCGATCCGAATCCACGCCCAAATTAATTTTTTTTTTAATTTATGCGGTAACTTTTATGTTATACGAATATAACCTTTATGTTATATTAGTATAACCTTTATGTATAGATATCATAACATTTAAATGATATCACTTACACTTTTTTCAGTATTATAACTTTATGTACAAATATCATGTTCTTTATAGACTTAAAGAATAACATAAAAGTTATATTATTATGACGTATAAGTTAAATTATTATAAAATAAAATGTTATACTATTATAATATAAAGATTTGAAAGGTATTATAGGTTTATAATACAACATAAAAGGTTAAAATAATATAAACATAAGGTTATGCGAACATACTAAAAATTCAGACATGCGGGGCTAAGACTAGATTTATCAAAGACCTGGTGGTGGGTTGGTTGTAGGAATGCGACAAAAAAATTGGAATTTTTTTTTAGAAAAAATGGTATAAAATCTACAACCCACCATATCATGGTTGGTTAACCAACCCCATTTACAACCCAAGTCATTGCACACCTTTATACCATGTGTCTCAATATCATTGGTTGTATTAAATTTTTATGAATTTAATTTAGATTCTTGATAAATAATATAATTTTTATTTAATTTTTTTTAAATTATCAAAATTCCTTTTATTTTATTTTTTGTCTATAAGTAGAGTCTAATATTGACATATTTTGAAGCACAATTTGAAGCTCTCTATTTTCTCTGAATCTCAAATTCTATCTTTTTTTTACATTTTGATATGATAGTAGAAGATGAACTAGACACATACCAAAACTATTATGATCCCACATAATTTATTATGAATAAACCTATAAACCAACAAGAAAAAAAAATGGAATACAAGAAGAAGATGATGATCAACATTTTCAATAATCTACCAAACACATTGCAAGCCTGTCCACTTATATGGGTAATAGGGAACAACTTCGCAATAGAGAAACTCATAACACTCTAAAAAATGACCTGATTGAGCATGTATGGAAAAAATTCATCAATGATGTTAGGAAATAATTGTTTAGATTTTGATCAGACAAAACACAAATGTAATAGGAAAGTAGAGTACCCCATTTTTCACAATGTGTAAGTGAAATTAGACTAAGTTTTTGAGTCTATAGTATAGGTTGAAGAATGGAGAAGAATAAGTTACAACAATTGGAAAAGTTCAAGTAAAGAACTGCTGCAAGCAGTAAGAAGACTGCTGCTGTAAGTTGGAAGAATGCAACACAGTAATCTGCAAGGAGTAAGATACTGTAGAAACAGTAAGTAAGGGTATGTTTGGAAGGGATTTTAGTGGGTTTGGGGAAATCCTGCCATTGAAATCTTGATTTTATAGTAAAGTAAATAGTATTGGGGAAATGTATGTTTGTAGGGTAGGATTATAGTTTAGATGTCAAATTAATGGTGGAAAATATGGGTTGATGTAATATTTTATTATGAAAAGGTAAGTTGATGTGATGTTTTATTATAAAAAATGTATTAATAATGATTAAATGATTGTATATAGGTAGTAATGATTGTGTCTGAATTTTGTAATCCTAATTTAAATACGAAAGCAAACATATTTTAGGATTTTGAAGTCTAAAATCCCGCCAGGAAAAATCCCTTCCAAACATACCTTAAAGTTATTGCACTCACTTCTCTAAAATAACAGACACGCAGTAAGTACAATTACTCCGAGAAAAAAGATACAACAGAACTACAGTAAGTTGCAATACTGCCTCAAAGATAGGTTGCAGAAATAAGTTACCGTTTTCTCAAAATTCAAGAAGACAAGAAGAACAAGTGTCAATGTTCTAACTCCTCTGTAGTACGAGAAAGATCAGTTGAAGTCCGAAGAAATATCACTTTAAACCTAGTCAGTAGAGACAAGGTGAATGAAGCAGTATAGAGAGCCAGTAAATAGTCTACACGTGGCTTGACCATTTGCTTAAAGCTGCAATCTAGTACTGCCACATTTACTACGTTGGAGTACAAGACAAGAAAAATTAAATGCAAATCTTCAGAGACAATTAATGCAAGCTCTACACATTTGAAGAGGATTTAAATTCAAAGGGTCATGTTTTTCTTCAATGGGCATAATCCTTCACCTATAAATAGAGGAAGTTTTGACTGAAATTACTACTAAAACTCTGAATATTCAAAGCTCAAGCAAGAAATCTATCAAGTTCTAAAGTACTCAAAGTCTACAAGTTTCAGTCACTCAATCTCTGTAGAAGCAGTTAAGCCTTAGTTCGAGCTCAAGAATTGTCAAGGTTGCTTCAAGCACCAGTTGAAGGAACCCTATATATTTTTACGTCAGTGATGTGTGCTTAGTTGATAGGAAGTTGTTCCTTGCTGAGCGTTTAGTCTTTAAGAGTTTAAGACATTAATTTTGTTTGAGTTTTAGGATCCTGTGTAGGTCAGTCTTTGAGACTTGAGCAACCTGTGTGGAAGCTAAGTTTTAGTAGGTGTTAACTTGTTAGGTTGAGAGTTTGTAAATTTATGTTATGTCTTTTCTACCTTTTAGTTATATTAGTCATACCTTTTAGTTATGTTAGTTATATTTTTATACATTATATAAAGGTATGACTATGTTGATATAGAAGTATAAGTAATATCACATAAAGGTATAAGTAATATCACCTAAAAGTATATATGTATAAATGTATGACTAATATAGCATAAAAGTCAGAATAAAAAAAGAGGCGCAAATTTTGGTCGGCTCGAACCCGACCCGAGTGTATGTGCATCAAGTGCATAGGAGACCTGTTAGGATGTATACTATAAGCCTAGTTTTTTGTATGAACATCGTTTATGGAATGAGAATCACATTGGTCATATGTTTGCATTTTATATTTGTTATATATGTTTATGCAATGTCCAATTAATTTATATTATAGATAACTTGGTGTGTGGTGCCACACAGAAGATCATGTTATCAGTTTCTTATAAATTATAAATAGTAGCTCACAACCAAGATGGATTTGGACAAATCATCGGAATGGTTGTAGTGTAGTTTGGTATTAGTCTGTCTTGACTATAAAACTACACTAGTACACTTTGTGTGTATTGAGCAGGACCATTTGAGGTTGTTCGTTTTATACTGACTATATAATAGAACAAGACCTCTGTTATTATGGATGTACATCTTCTTAATCCCTATATAATAACGGGCACGTATGCTCAATGTTTATTTCTTTAATTTGCCAATGGGTGAGATTTATTCATAAATCAATAAACTCGGTGAGTTGGGAGATAGCATTGTTTATATGGTGTTCTGTTGATTATAGAAGGAATCCGTGTCCTAATTATTTAGGATGATAATGTCCCCTTGAGGAGCTCATAAGGATTATCATGTAAACCCTGCAGGTGGATTTAATCCGACATGATAATAAGGATGAGTGGTACTACTCTTGGAATTAGATGTAAATTATTTAAGTTGTCAGTAACTTATTTAATTTACGGACATTCGATATCTTAAACACGGGGAAATAAATGTACACATAATAAGGAGCCCATATTAAATATGGGATTGGGATGGTAGTTCAATAATAATTCTCTAGTGGACTGAATTATTATTGATGGGCTTCAGTTATGTGTTCGGGCCGAACGCAGGATACTAAAGCCCATCAGGAGGCCCAACCCAATTCCTCCTCTAGGTCCCTGGTGTAGCCTATATATAGCTCCTTTCATCAGCGCCTCTCATAACACAGAACACAGATCACAGAAAACACGTGATAAGTGAGAGAGAGCGGAACTGATTTTTCTCGAAGGATCGTTGGCCACGCAACGTTCGAGAAGGGCTCAGAGGAATACATCAGAAGATCAAGAGGTCTACAAGGGTATGATTTCTTTCCGCTGCGATTTATCTTTGGATCCCGATTCCGATAGCATAGGGCCGGCGATCCGTCGGTTCCAACAGGGTATTCTCCGGCAACTGCCCTACCGCGCACGGTCATTTCCTCCCCGGGCACAACCGTGCGCGATTGTCCAGTAGCTCATCTCGACGCGCGTGCGACCGTGCACCTGAAAATGGAGCTTTTTGCCGGTGACCTCCCGTCATCGGCCACCACCTCCACGACTCACCGGCAACCCCGTTCCAACCTCCTCCATCTCCGGTTACCCCCAACGAACTCCGGTGTGAGAACAAACCCTTCCCAACCTCCAAACTCGCACAAACATGCATATATATATACAACACACACACATCCTTAAACACTTGGCCGGTGACCGAAGGTCGCCGGAAACCCATCGTCGAGACTCACCGGCGCATCACCAGCGCCGACCATCACTTTTCCCATGGCGACACCATCTGTGCCGCCCCCAACAGAGATCACACACACACACAAACCCAAGCTTCTCACCTAAAACCACTCACACACAACTCCGGCCACGCCGCCTCCCCCGGCGGCTCCACCACCCCAACCTATGGTCCTACACTCCGGGATGGCTATCTACCACTCCGGGAGAAAAATGAGAAAGAGAAAACAAGAAACGAGAAGAGAGAAAAGGTGGTAGACTCCAAACTTAGGTTTTTTCGGCAGTTGATCGGCAATTTGCCGGTGATCTAACCGTCGGAACGGAAAAATAAGACCAACACTAGACTCGCCTCGATAAGAGCTACAACTATGCAAAAATCGTTCGAAACCGACAACTTTGAAAAATATTCCGGTGATCGCCGGCGGCGGCACCACCGTGTCGTTTTAATTAATCAATTATGCTCGTTTTGATCCGGGGCACTACATCCCTTACCCCTTAAAATAATTTCGTCCTCAAAATTGAACACGTACTTAGAATCGACAAGACTGGCTACTTTGCTAGAATCTCATCCTCTCACTCCCGTGTCGTTTCGTTCTTTCCATTTCTCATCAAGGAAATAAAAACTCGGCTTGCAAGCCTTGAATATGTGGCCAAGCTCGATGTTCAGAACCTTTGTCAGTCCTGAGCTTCTCCAATTCTTTCTCAATCCTTTCAATCCGAAACACTAACTTCTAAAGCTTCAGCAACTACTTATCGTTCTTATGCTTCAACGGGTCTGGTGTTATAATCATAACATAGGTGAAGAAGAATAAACACGAATCGCGAGAAAAGAAGTAAACGTGGGTTCCATCGATTAATAAAAGTCAAACTGACATCATATACTTATAAGCAAAAGATGGGTCGCTCGTACATCATATCCAAAGTATTAACACCACTACAAGGTTTGAGCCACCACATATCTATCTACATATATAACACTAGGAGTCCCTTGTCCGTAAACTATCTTTCGGCAGCCTCTGTATGATTGGGAGTGGAAGCTCGAGCCTTGCCTGCCCCTGACCCTGGATTCTGTACCATTGTTGTGTTACTGAACTTCGGACATCTGATGGTGACATGTCCTGGTTCTCTACATCTAAAGCAAATTTGGGTCCTTAAAAGGCATGTTCCTATATGAGTCTTTCCACACTTGGCACATAAGTTTCTTAGCTTAGGAGCAGGGAGAAGCGGATCATTATCAGTCCTTGGAATTTTGTTTTGATCGAAGCTTTGACTTGGCTCGATCCACTTCCTTTTTCCAAGTGTCTTATCACCCTTCTCGGGCGGTTACACATCCAAGTGCAGACGAGAGGAGATCTCTTAGGCTCTTTCCACGACATTGGCATAGGTCCTGTTTCCCTGACCTGCCAAAATAGAACTGATCTCTGAACGAAGACCCTTCTCAAAACGTCGGGCCTTCTTGTCATCAGTGTCCACCAAGTGAGTGGCGTATCTGCTCAGCTGGTTAAACTTCCGCTCGTACTCTCCTACCATCGAGCTCTCTTGACGGAGGTGTAGAAACTCTGTTTCCTTTTTATCTCGGTAGGATTGAGGTATGAAGTGTTGAGTCACCACCTCCTTAAAATCCTCCCATGTCAGCTCCTCTCTTTGAGTTGGCACTAGGGTCCGCTCATACGAGTCCCACCAATGACTCACTTCTTCGGTGAGCTGGAAGATTGCACAGGAGACCTTCTGCTCCTGGGTACACGTTAAATGTCCAAATAACGTGTCGAGTGACCTTAGCCACTCTTCGGCGTCAGCTGATTCGCCTTTTCCGTTAAACATCAGCGGATTGTAATGTCGAAACTATTCGTATATCAAATTCGAATCATATCTTGTTGGCGGGGGTGTGGTTCGAGTCACCTCGAAGTGTTGTGCTAGTCCCCTAAGGACGGTCACTAAATCCATCCTTGTGACATCCACATTTTGTTCTGGTGGATTCACATTTTGTTCTGGTGGATTCGCAGTTGGCGGAGCATCCACATTTGGTTCTGGTGGATTTACATCTTGTTCTGTTGGATTTTCAGTTGGCGGATTCACAGTTGGTGGCTGGACCTTTCGTGGTTGATCTCGAGACATAATTCTAAAGATAAAAAGCGAGAACTAACCCTTATACTTTACCCCATGTAACCCAACAATCTTTAACATCAGATAAAACAATAACTGGTACTTCAGTACCAGTAAACATTACTCCATAAATCATATGATAAACTCAATAAATTTTCCATCATTCATTTGTCATCATAGTTCGGTTATCATCATAGCATAACATGATCATGTTGGATAGTGCATACCCAACTTGCATAAATTAACCAGAAAAATACAACTTAAACAATACATCATGAAACACATCACAGACATCCACACATGGTTTCCTATAGACCTCAAGTTTGAAAACCAACCTTACGTATCACAACCACGAATCGGAAAACACACCAACTAGCTCACCCTGTTGTAAACAAAGGCCAATGGTAATCTCATCTGTCAGTCACATAATCTCTACTAATGCAAATGACCATTTACGCACACGAGCCCACGTTGCTGCAGTCAGTGGCCCTTTGTGGTTACCCACATGAGCTCACGCAGCTGCAGTCAGCGGCCCTGCGGCGGCGGACAAAAGTAGTGTGTCAATTATAGTGATGTCAAGATAGTTTTTAAACGATCTTTTTATCGTGGTTGTAGTGACGTCAAGAAGGTTTTGAAAGATCTTTTTCATCATGACACTATACCCTTAACACCTCTTCATATCATAAACGATCTATATCAGATAAGCAAGATAACACGTAGCAGATAACCACTCCTGGTTAGGGTGAGACACGCGTGAGAGAGGATGGTGCTTCTCCGTTTCTTTTCGAAAAGATTTTCTCATTTAGAACCACGTTTGAAAATAAAAACCAACTTGAGCAAAGTCCTACAAAGGGTAGAACTAGGCTCTGATACCATCTGTCACGCCCCGAAATCTTTCGTTAAAAATATCAGAATTTTTCATTTTTGGGCGTGAAGAAAGAAAGGGGAAAAAAGCGGACATAATATAAAATAGAAAGAAACAGGAGAGGATAAGAAGCGGTACACTTAAAACATCGGATACAACCGATAAGGTGGAATTTAAGATCTTACGCAGTGAAAAAACATCAGGATCTTTTACAAAGAAGGAGAAATACAGTTTTCTTTTACAAACGAGCAACAACTTTTTAAAGATAAAATCGGAAGATGGACACAGCTGATAGGGCACCCCTCTCTCTACGCGTCAAGGTTCTCTTCTTCTCCTGTAGTGTGAGTACAGAATAGGGGTGAGTGCGTTGAATACACTCGTGGGGATACTTTCCAAGTTTTAATATTTTTAAACCGATCACGTATTAAACAGATGTAATAATTCGGTAATTAAACACGTCACATATAATACAAAACACAAAACATAGAGACACGTGGCATAGATATGGACCGAAGTCCCTTCGTAGCATAGATATGGACCAAAGTCCCTTCGTAGAACAGATATGGACCGAAGTCCCTTCGTAGCATCACCATCGTAAAATAAACATAGTATATAAACACAACACGTAGAGTTCAACAATTCATATATCACATAGGGAAAACAGTAAACACATAGAGTTTAGAAGTTACCCCCACCTTGTTCAGTGGTTACCACGTGAGTAGCGAGTTCCAAAGTCTCGTGTCTCAAACCTCGTGCCTCAAAGTTCAATCCAACGGATAGCCTACATACGTTACAGTGTTCTTAGATCCTTAATAACATATAAAATAAAGCTATAAACATTACCGGCGGAAAAACGATCGTTAACGACGCGGCGGATCGAAAGATCTAAAGATTGGGATTGAGGAGATAGGGTAAAAGTTCAGTTTAATGGGTTGAGATGAAAGAGGGTTCGATTAGGGTCGCAACAAAAAAAGAATGAGCTCAATTGAAGTTGAAACGAGCCCGAACGGAGTGTTTTAAGATCGATGGGTATTCTCCGGCAACTGCCCTATCACGCACGGTCATTTCCTCCCCGGGCACGACCGTGCCACCGCGCACGATCGTGCGCGATCGTCCAGTAGCTCCTCTCGGCACGCGCGCGACCGTGCACCTGAAAATGGAGCTTTTTGCCGGTGACCTCCCGTCATCGGCCACCACCTCCACGACTCACCGACAACCCCGTTTCAACCTCTTCCATCTTTGGTTACCCCCAACGAACTCCGGTGTGAGAACAAACCCTTCCCAACCTCCAAACTCACACAAACATGTATATATATATATACAACACACACACATCCTTAAACACTTGGCCGACGATCGAAGGTCGCCGGAAACCCATCGTCGAGACTCGCCGGTGCATCACCAGCGCCGACTATCACTTTTCTTATGACGACACCATTTGTGCCGCCCCCAACAGAGATCACACACACACACAAACCCAAGCTTCTCACCCAAAACCACTCACACACAACTCCAGCCACGCCGCCTCCCTCGACAGCTCCACCACCCCCAACCTGTGGTCCTACACTTCGGAATGGCTATCTACCACTCCGGTGAGGAAAACAAGAGAGAGAAAACAAGAAACGAGAAGAGAGAAATGGTGGTAAACTCCAAACTTAGGTTTTTCCGGCAGTTGACCGGCGATTTGCCGGCGATCTAACCGTCGAAACGGAAAAACAAGACCAACACTAGACTCACCTCGACGAGAGCTACAACCTATGCGAAAATCGTTCGAAACCGACAACTTTGAAAAATATTCCGGCGATCGCCAGCGGCGGCACCACTGCGCCGGTGGTGGCTCCGGCGGCCGAAAAAGAAAAGAGAGAGAGAAAAGAGAAAGACTTACTCGTAAACGTCGCTTTAGGCTCGTTCGAAGAAAGGGTGAGAAATGAATTGGGGGAGCTCCTATTTATAGAATTGGAAAAGTTACTATTCACAAAAATATCTCGTTTCACTTTTCATCGTAAATATCTTCTGATAATTCCGAAACCTCGTGTTTTGTCCTTTTTCTCGCCGTTTGAGCTACAGATCGTCGATTGACCTCTAGTTCGTTTCTATCTTCTCATTTTCTCGATACGCATCCAATGGTATAGAAATATTCTATATACCATGTCCAAGAAAATTACTCATCTAAAGCGTGCATTAAACACGTCTCTGAAACGCACATAATAAATTAAGTCATGTGTTAAATATTTAATTAATCAATTATGCTCGTTTTGATTCGGGGCACTACAGTGCTGGCCCTTCATTAATCCGCCCATGTTTCAATCCATAAGTACTTGAGTATTAGTAAGTACTTGAGTATTTGTGTTTTAGCCTAGGACGAATATTTCGATTTCGATATTTTGATTTTACGGAAATTTCGGTGAAAATTTCGGTAAAATTTAGAAAAATGATGGGAATTAGTTAAAATTGGGAATTTAGATATGGTATTGTACATAATATTATAACCAACATTAATACATATATTCAACTTAAAATTTCAAACAAAATGACATATTTACAACAAATATATGAATTAACTATCATATAAATGTTGTCTGATATAATAACATGAGAAATTCAAAATAATTGAATACATTGTTACTAATACCAAAATGAATTTTTATGATGTTCAAATGAATAAGTTGACAAGTTATCTTGATTTAAACACTATTAGTACCAACTCATGACATTGGCTTGATTTTGAATGTAATCATGAAATTATTTGATAGTATTATACATGTTACAATTATAATGTGCAAATTATAATATTATTTTGGTACAGAATACAATTTTTTCCTTAAAATTTGGTATAACTCATTATAAAATTCTATTATAATTATTTGTGGTAAAAAAAAATTTTACTAAAATTTCACCGAAACCGAAATCAAAACAAAATTTACCAAAATTTCACCAAAATATCGACATTTTCAAACATTTTCTACTATGATTTTATCGAAATCGAAATCGAAATTTATCAAAATTTCGGTGAAACACTAACGAAATTTTTATAACCCCCGTTTCTATTTAGGTAACTCTACTTTACTGAAATTTTGGTGAAATTTCGTGAATTTTTTTTTCTTGGTTTTAGGGAAAGCTTGTGGCAATGCCATTGGAGTCTAGCAAACTGTATGATGCATATTATTGTTGTGAGTAGACCTGATCGTCTCAGTTTCCTGAAAATTATATACGAGCCTCCCTTGATAAAAACTAATGATGAATAATCATGCAAAAAGACCAAGGTGTTGTTAAATTAAAATAAATAATCATAAATATAATTGAATTTTTATATACTTTTTAAAGAAAATTAAAAACTGATTTCGAAATTCTGAACTCTTTTAGTATTAGTCTAACAAACAAGTAAAATAATAATAATAATAATAATAATAATATAATTACATATATATAAATATATATTTATATATAATAAACTAATGTATTAATGTTTTCATGAAATAATTTGTTTGTTCTTAGAATTTAAAAAATATGAGGTTAAAAAATGTAAAAATAGTTCAAAGTGTTCATATAAAGCATAAATGTATTAATTTTACAACATTAGTGGTGTTATTATACCCAAATAAATCTTAAATGAGTTTATGTGTACCTATACTACAAGAAAAATAAGTATTTGAGATAAGATTTATTGCGACAACAAAAGTTGTCGTGAAAAGTTTAATTTTTGCGACAACAAATTATCGCAAAAAATTCTAATATAAATTGACAATACGTTGTCACAAAAAAATAATGAAAAATACTTATATGCGACAACATCAGCGATAACAATGTTGTCGCAAAAAAACTATTTGCAAGAAGGCTTTTGTGATAATAATTTAACGACAAATGTTGTCGCAAAATATTTTTGCGACAATTATCAATGTTTTTGCGACAACATTTTGTCGTTGCAAATATTCATTTTTCTTTTAGTGCTAGAGGTAAACAATAGTGGTGTTTTTATACAAAAAAAAAAAAAACTTTAATGAGATATATATACCTAAAGGTAAACATGAGTGAGTTATTTGACTATTTTCCCTTATTTAAAACTAAGAAGAAGTACCCATTAGTTTAGCCTATCTGCAGGTACATTACTCACCTTGAGTAAGGTCTCAGGTTCGAGTCCCTCCACCCCATTTGTAACTAAAAAAAAACATAAGAAGAAAGAAGAAAATGAATAATCATGCAAAAAGGCCCAAGATGTAGTTAAATTAAGGGATAATTTCAATTTTTGGACAACCAAGTATACGATTTTTCAATTTTGATCCTATATGTTTTAAATTTTTCCAATTTTATTCCTATATGTTGTTTCAATTTTTTCCAATTTTAGTCCTATATATTCCAATTTTTTCCAATTTAGGTCATATTTTCCAATTTTGGTCCTGTATGTTTAATTTTTTTTCCAATTTCAATCCAATTTTGCTCGGATGACCATTGAAAAATCACACGTGACATCGGCGATTTTGGGAATTGTGACCAAAATTGGACTGAAATTGGAAAACATCGAAACATACAGGACCATAATTGGAAAATTAAACTAAAATTGGAAAAAGTTGAAACATACAGGACCAAAATTGAAAAACATATACTTGGTTGTCCAAAAATGGAAAAGACCTTACATACAGGACCAAAAATGAAATTAACCCTTAAATTAAAATGAATAATCATAAATATATAATACATTTTTTTATACTGTTTTAAAATAATAAAAATTGATTATGAAATTCTGAATTTTTTTAGTATTACATGTTAAATGCCATTCAAATGTGTTAAAGAGAAATGAAGTAGGTCAATTCGTGGCAAATAAAACTACTAATGAGTATTTCCAATTTCAATACTTATTAATTTTAGTTTTGGAAATACTTTAACTCATAAAAATTAGGAAAAAACATCAAAAGCCTTCCCCTAAAAGAAACACCACAGTTGCGTCAATAAAATAAAATAAAAAGCATTAGAAAAATGAATACTTGAGTCTATAAGCCAAGTTACAGAATATATATTCCAACTTGGAAAAAAAAAGTGTAGGCATCAAGCCCCCATGGTCTTGTTATCATCAAATAAAAAATATGAAATGTAACCATCATACCACAAATAAAAAATATGAAATGCAACCATCCTACTGATTTACAGATTTACTCGTGTTTTGTTTGGATTGAATGAATTAAAACACAGGATTAAAAAAAAAATTAAAATTTCCAATTTACTCAAATTACTCAAAAATTAATTTAAAATAAAAATAATAAATTTCAAATCAATATGAATATCACCTATGTACATGTGGGTAACAACCCTGTAGTACTAGACGCCAGATGAGTTGTACCTTAACAACTAATAAATTGTACATAGATTATCAACCGACAGGCCTAATGCAGCACTCAATGTCTCATTATTCCACCCTTCCTTCATTGCTTGGTTCAACCTTCTGACGAATCCCGGCCGCCGGCGCTCGCCGTAGTTCAAGAATTCCGCCACCGTTTTAGGTTTCTTTTCCTCCCAACACGCGGTGGTGCTGGATTCTAATTGTGGTTCAATCTTTTCCCGTTTGGTCAATGAATCACCACCTAGATGGTTGACCAAGTATTCTACAATGCCATCTATTAGAGTCTTGGAGGCTTTACCTTGACCATCCCATAGCCAAATACGAGCCAAACCTCGTCTCACCGTTTGAATCATATTGCGATCGAAATTTGTACCTTCCATAATCGTCGGATTTATGTTGAGTACAAACACATCATCTATGCCCGATTCAACTATGACATTTTTGGTCAAGTTCTGATTGGACAATTTAAGAATCACATGTTTGATTGACTTTTTAGCTGGAGTATGATAATCGGGATAAAGAAAATTCTCGATAATTTTACTTGCCTTGATCACAATACGTGTGGCTTCACCATTGGACACGTAGAAGAGATTGAATCGCGCTCCCAAGAATGTGTTGTCTGATTCATTGACTATAGTTATAGCATGCCCTTTGGAAGCCTCATGATTTGCCCACACACAAACTATGCCAATAAAAAGGACCAAAGTAAGCCGGAAAATGATGCTGGGATTTGTTGAGATGAGCTTGAGGTTGTTGACGTGATCGACTGCCGGGGCGGCAGCCGCCGAGGAGGTGGTGGATGGGTTTAGAAGTGGTCGGAGGAGGTGGTGGTTCTCCTCCATATAATGGTGGAATTGTAGGAGAAATAGGTGTAGGAAATGGAAGAATTTGGTGCAGGAATTTAATGTTTAAAATAATAATGGTGCAGGAATTTGGTGGAGATAGGCAAAGGAATAATAATGAGTGGTTGATCAAATAAAATGGATGAGGGGGCCATGTGACAACTATTTAATGTTTAAAATTTGGGTAGTGCCATGTGACACGTTGGAGCTGTGTTTGTAGATATCCATAATTTGAATCGTGGTTGTCTTATTATTGTTTTTTATTGTTGACATATCTGTTGATTCTATTTTATTTTATTTAAGTTTACTTTATAACAAAGGTTGAGTTGTCAAGTGCTGCTAACCTGGTATCCAATCCAATATAATGTTTTTTTAGATAATATTGCAATATAATATTAAACAAGCTACATTAAAAAAAAAGGAGGAGAAGAAAGTGTTTGTTAGTATTTTATTGTATTAATACGAATCATGTGTACAACTCAAAAAATATTATTGAATATATGACCTACACTAATATAAGAGAAATATTCATTTACAACGGTGTAATTAGTAATATTAATTTATCCTAAATGAATTAATTAGTATTTAGTAAAATGTTCCCAAATTAAACTTAACTAAATATAAAACAAAAAAGATAAATAAGCAATAAAAAATCGTATGTTTTTTAACTTTAAATATGTAATATATAATTTATGTATTTATATATTTTCTATAGCAACACATGCAACACATGTAATATCTTGTGTTTGAACTGAGTGGTCTGATAAAAAAAAAGTTCTGTGGAGTTTTAAAATATTACTGCCTAATAATATTGTTAAAGTACTTGAAAACAACTCAGTTTATAATCATATAATAATATATTTAGGGGATCAAAATCTAAAAACAATAGTATGAGGCTAATGCAATGGATGGTTATTTCAAACCATCGTCCTACGGGAGAAGAAGGTGCTTTAATCGACAACTTAGGCTTTGTAATTTTGAAATTCCAACACAAAAACGAAATGAAATGAAAGGCTCAAAATCAACTTAATAAAATAAGGCAAAGGAAAACGAAAAGAAGAATATAGAATCACTTTAAAAGAAGAAGAAATTATAAAGGCAAAAACTTATATCCCCTGGGTCACGGATCTTAGATCCGTGCCCCCAACCAGACCCGGCACGTGGGCCGCTCCCATGTGCGTCCATGCGCCCATGCCTGCTTATATATAATGTACTAGTGTAAGACCACTAGTGTAAGACCCGTGTAATACACGGGGTATTTTTTATGATAAATAAATTTTATTATTTATGTATATTATTTTAAATTTTAAGTTTGAATGATATTTATCTTAATTTATGATTTACTATTTATTTATTTCACATGTATATGCTGATAAATGCATAATTTATTTGTCATTTCACATTGATCATATTTTTTCATCAATTTTGTAATTTTTTTATTTAAGTATATTTTTATAATTTTGGATAAAAAAATCTCAAATGCATAAAATAAATAAACCTTTCAATAATGATATATGATGTAATAATTGTAGTAAATTAACCAAAATAATATCTCTATGAACTAAAACCATTATCCTTATCAACTCAAGTTTTGGAAAACTTCCTTGTACACTACATTTGTTGTAGTATTACATATCTTCCCATCATTGTCTAAAACATAATTTTCAGACCACTCCTTATTTTAACTCTAGATATTGCAACATATACTTGACCGTGTGTGAAAACTGGTTTTGGCAAAAATAAACCAACATGAGCTAGTGACTGATCTTAACTTTTGTTTATGGTCATTGCAAAACACACGAGTAGTGGAAACTGTCTTCTTTGAAACTTTATCGGCAATCTACTATCAGATGGACTAAGGTTCATTCGTGGTATATACACCTTATTTTCAATATTTTTTCCAGATAGAATCTTGACCTCGATAATATGATTTTCAATTTGTGTAATCGACAATCTCGTACCATTGCATAATCCTGAAGATTGATCTATATTTCGAAGTAACATAACTGGCACACCAATTTTCAAACGCAACTTGTGATTTGGGATTCCAGAACAACGAATGCTATTTAGAAAATCCGTAGAGAAATTTTGCTCATTAGCATTATTGTTTTCATATGTTTTGCAAATGCTATCAGAACTCAAGAACTCCTTTTCCTCTCCAAGAAGTAAGGATAATATGTAATCATTCACCGCTTCCACAACACTATGAGTAGGTGCAAGAATAGCTCTTTTTTCTAGGAAATTTTGGGGTCGAATATAAGAAAAAACATGTGAATTTATCAAATATTTACTCACTCAGATCCACAAGTTCTATGGTTAATTTGCATGCTTTTTCATTGTCCTTCTTCACGATCTTTTCAATAGAACTTTTTGGAAAGGCCTCGCCAATGACATCTAAGAATCATCAATCAAACATTTTTAATTAAAAGTGAATTTAAACAACATAAATTGGAAAAACAATAAAGATTCATACCTACTAAATGGGTTTCTAAACCAGGACATGAGATAATTTTTTCGAAGGCAGTAAATTCAAAGCCATACAAGGGATTGGGACTTTAGGACAAAGTTTGATTGTAGTAAATTTATGGATGCTCAATCGATATACATGTTTTGTAGCCCGAACAATTCCCTGATTTTGACCTATTTGAAAGTTTTTTAACGAACAAATTACTCCCTCTTTTAGCATGTTTTTGCATCCACAAATTTGACTACGTGCAACAGTAGTCTGGATCCTTGTAAACTGAAAATGAATCATGAGAGAAAAAATGTTAGAATTAAATAAATTTGAATTGTAAGCATATTATAAGATTTTAAAAAACATAAAAAAAATTCATCAATGAAGAATATATATACCAATTTTATGTAATAATATGATGTGTTCTTAAAATACCTTATCATCCATCAAAACCATCTCCATGAGGCTATTTTCTGGTGGATAATTTCTTTAAGGTACAAACCATGATCTGATAACTCGAACTCTTATTGCACATGTCTCCTTGGATGGATCAATGTCAGCAATTGAAAGGTATTCCATGTCCACTTAAAAATGCATAAAAAGGTATTCCATGTCCACTTAAAAATGCATAAAAAATGATTAGGTTAGAATATTATGTAAAGAAAATTGTAATGTTGAATTTTGAAATACAATATCACATGAAATATACAATTCAAAAATTGAGAAGGGTTGGGGTATTGTACGAAATACAGAAGCAAACATGCAAGAATATAATAGTTAGAGGTTGAGATTTATAATGACAAATAAAATTGAAGTTTTCAAATAAGGCATATGTAAAAGTAATCGTCATTTGCATGATTATAGTTTTTGCATGATTGCATGATTTGATAATTGCAATTTGACATTAATTATCAAATCACATTAATTCTTTTGGCATGACTCATGTTACTAAATGTAGGTTTCATATCTAAATATTAATTGACTTGTTCAAGTCGATCATATGAAAATTTAGTATATTAAAATATAAAAAGTATATAATAAAAAAAAGTTTATTATGTAAGATTTAAATTTAAAAAGTATATATGTAAACAAAAATATCATGTATAACATTTAAAAAGTATATTTATAAAGTTTATATGTAAACCAATATATAAATAATAGAATTTATTTGTACAAGATATTTTAAAATTTTTATAGATGATATTTTTTATATTTATACATGATATTTTTAAAGTTTTATAGATGATATTTTTTAGATAATATTATGGTTATTAAAAATGAAAATTGTAATTGTTAAAAGTATATTCCTTCAATACTATATATTTCAAATAAAGAAAAAAGCTTACATATATAATAATAGTAGTGGCAAAAAAAGAAAAAAAAATACTTAATAAGAAAATTTAATGTGCCAAATTTGAGAATGTATTATATATTTAAATTAGATTTTAAAATATAAACAGTAGCATTTATTTTCTCTTTATCACATAATGTATTATGGTCAGGTATCACACATTTTCTCTTTAAGTATCACACATTTTCTCTTTAGGTATCACACATTTACTCTTCAGGTATCACATATTTACCCTTAACGTATTTTCTTCTTTTTCCTCTTTTGTTTTTTCTTTTTCTTTGTCCTTCTTCTTCTTAATCTCTTTTCTTATCGATTTGTTATTCTTCTTATTTGTTTGTATATTCTTCTTTTCTATCTTTTTGTTATTATTCTTCTTCAAATCTATTTTTCATAACTTACATATCATTAAACACGTAATTATGTAATACCTATAGTTAATGTATGTAATACCTATAGAATAAATCTGTAATATCTCAAAACTATTTTTTATAACTTACATATCATTCAAGCATGTAATTTATGTAATATCTGTAGTTCATGTTTGTAATACTTATAGAACAAATTTGTAATACCTCAAAACTATTTTCCATAACGTACATATCATTCAAGCATGTAATTATGTAATACTTGTAGTTCATGTTTGTAATACCTACATAACAAATGTGTAATACTTCATATCTTAAAATTTTCACTTGCAGCTGAGGGAAGGAAAAAAAAAGTATATGTATGCGGTCAACTAGGATCAAAGCGGGTTGGGGGCACAAATCCAAGGATCTGTGCCCGGGGGCACAAGAGACCTTCTCAATTATAAAAGGATTTAAGAATCAACAAAAAGAAAAGCTTTCAAGTAACTTGAAAAAATAAAATAAAAATAGAATAATGATTTCTTAGGATAAAAGGAAACATTGAGCGCAATGTAATAAAATAAAAAATAGGGTAAATTGCGCGAAACTCTTTTGTATTTTGGAAATATTGCGTCGGTCCCACTCTTTTAAAAGAATGAAAAGTTTTACACTTCTGTTGTCATTAAATCTGCATCAAATCCTTATTCCGACTTACTTGATGAAAGTGTGCTTCACTTACCTAATGTGCACATTTTTATGGAATTTTCTTACTTTTTCACTAGTGTATTGACTATAATATCCTTCCATTGTTTGCTATAATATCCCCTATTTCACCTAATTTTCAACTGCAAGTTTTTTTCTAATTGTTTTTTTTAATTTTTTTTAATTTTTATGTTTATGTTATTTTGTTTATTTTAATTGCTTATTTTAATAGTTAATTTTTTTATTGTGTGCAATATTTTATTCCACCTTGTTACAAATGTGTAAAGATATATTATTTGAGTAGCATTCCTATGCATCTGATGCACAAATGCACGCGGGTCGGTTTCGGGTGTGGGTTGACCCGAATTCGTGCACTTTTACTTTTTTTTTGTCTGACCTCTATGTTATGTTAGTCATACCTTTATGTTATATTAGTCATACATTTATGTTATATTAGTCATACATTTATGTCCAGATATCATACCTTTATTTAATACTTTTAACTCTAAAAAAATCTTAATTTTACCACAATTTGTACATGTTTACCTTTATATGATATTACTTATACCTTTATATCAACATAGTCATACCTTTATGTAATATATAAAGGCACAACTTACATAACTAAAAGGACATAACTAAAACGTATGACTGTTATAACTAAAAGGAATAAAATGTTAATATGTCTATTTAAAAAAATGCTAAGGTACAACAAACCTTACAAAAGGTATGACTAACGTAACTAAAAAGTATGACTAATACTACTAAAATGTATAGTTAACATAACATAAAGGTCTGGCATCTATGAGCACGTTTGGGTGAATTTTCTCCTTGTGTGGGCGTGTGGTGGGCCGGGTCGACTTGAGTGCACGGATCTAGGGTCCGTGAACCAGGTGCACTAAAGTTTTTGTCATATTATTTTTAAGAGTAAATCTCTTGTGAGACTGTCTCATGAATTTTTATTGTATTGCGTAAGACGGGCCGACCCATAACCAAATCACCTACAACTCAAACCCTATAATTCACATGTTGTTTGTAGGTGATAGAGCTCCGTCTCATGGTAACTATCCATGAAATCGTCTCACATGAGTTTTTGTGTATTTTTAAACCTTATTTCTTATATAATTTTCCATTTATTATCTGTGAGCCTTATTTATTGTCTAATATATTTTATATAAATTTTTAAAGTTAAATTAGTTTATATATATATAAATATGTTATGCTCACTTTATGTACTATACTCATCTTTATATATATATAAGTAAGACCAAAATTGTCATGTGTCAATCATACAATGTTTGGACATTAATTGCTTGGACATTAATTTCTATTATTAAGTTTTTTTTAGATAATCTATCATTATACATGTAAGTTTTTTTATTTTATTACAAATATATAGTATTGAAAGAATATATTTTTAATTTTTTTAAATATCATGTATATATAAATCTTTATATATATATAAGTAAGACCAAGATTGCCACGTGTCAATCATACAATGTTTGGACATCAATTGCTTGGACATTAATTTCTATTATTAAGTGTTTTTTGTTATTTTTTTGTTTTTTGTTTTAGATAATCTATCATTATACATGTAAGTTTTTTTTATTTTATTAAAAATATATAGTATTGAAAGAATATATTTTTAATTTTTTTTTAAATATCATGTATATATAAATACTACTATTTATATTTTAAAATCTAATTTAAGTTTATAATACAAGCTCAAATTTTGTACATTAAGTTCTCTTATTAAGTTTTTTTTTTCTTTTAAGATAATCTATCATTATACTTTTAAGTTTTTTTCTTTATTACAAATATATAATATTGAAAAAATATACTTTTAATAATTAAAATCATGATTTTTAATAACCACAATATTATCTGAAAAATATCATGTATAAATTAAAACTTTAAAAATATCATGTATAAATAAATGCTACTATTTATACATGATATTTTTCATATAATATTGTGGTTATATAAAGATTTGAATTACACTAGAAACATGCAAATTAAAACTAGAATCATGCAAAACTATAATCATACAAATTGTAGTTACTTTTAGATATGATTTATTTCAGAACATAAAATTTATTTGTCAGTATAAAATTCAACTTCAAGTATTATATCACTGCATTCTTACTTGCTTATTTCATACAACATCCCCAACTAATCCCTCTCAATTGTTCAATTGTATATTTAATGAGATATTGTATTTCAAATTTTACCATTATAATTTTATTTATGTAATATTCTAATCTAATCACTTTTGATGCAGTTTTAAGTGGATATTGAATATCGTGCAATAGCTGACATTAATCCATCCAATGAGACGTGTGCAATAAGAGTTTGAATTATCATATATCATGGTTTGTACCTCAAAGGAATTCCACACCGAAAAATAGCCTCATGGAGATGGTTTTGATGGATGATAAGGTATTTAAGAACACATCATGTTATTACATAAAATTGGTATATATTCTTTAACGATGAGTTTTTTTTTTTTTGCTTTTTATAATTTTATAATACGTTTACAATTCAAATTTTATTTAATTCTAACTTCTTTTTTGTCAGGCCCCATTTTATGCTACTTTAGAATATCAGAGTCTTTAGAAAATTACCTTTTTGGGCGTCCAACAACTAAACAAAACATGCCTTTCTACGATAATTTTTTTTTAAAAAGAAATAATTGCGAATAAATTAAATCATCTCAAGCATCTCTATTTAATAAAAACATAAACCTTTGGAACAGCGGAATAAAATATTTACTTTGCTGACATTGAGATAAAACTGTATAGATTTACAGACGAGGTTTTCCAAAATACTTCAGTTAACACTTCTTGTTTGAACAAACAAAACATTTACCCTATCTCTTTCACCCTCCTTTCGACCGGCTGCACCCTGTAAAAACAGAATCACTTAAGGGGTGAGTGCATAAAGACACTCAGTGGGGTGGGGATGGTGAGCAGATAAAATACTTGAAGAAAAATCCAGGCATATCACTCAAATGCACATAGATATAATTATAAGCCGACTTTAAGAAATGAGGATCCTTTTCATGATGTTAGTGTGGTCCTGAGCCACCGTGCAAACATAACCTTTTCATGATGTTAGTGTGGTCCTGAGCCACCATGCAAACATCTCCTTTTCATGACATCTCTTTTTCATGATAATTTCTTTTCATCTTGCAAACATTGCACATTCATTTTCGTCACGTAACAGGCACATAATGCCACACTTACAAATTAAACAATTTCATCTCACATCGGCCAACTATCTCACGTTATAGCACCTGATCACATAATTGGGAAAGCAAGAATGTCACGCCCCGTTTTTTTTTTCACTTAAAATATCAGGGTTTTTCTTTTTGGGCGTGAAGAGAGAAATGGGAAGAAGACGTACATGATATAAAATAGAAAGAAAAAGAAGAGAATAAGAAGTGATACTCGTAAAATATCGAATACAATCGATAAAAGTAAGTTTGAAACCATACGCAGCAGAAAAACATCAGGATCTTTTACAAAGAAGGAGAAACAGAGTTTTCTTTTACAAATGAACATCATAACTTTGAAAGTCAAAACAGAAGATGGACACAGCCGATAGGGCACCCCTCTCTCTACGCGTCAAGATTCACTTCGTCTCCTGTAGGGTGAGTACAGAATAGGGGTGAGTGCGTTGAATACACTCGTAGGGATACTTTCCTTGTTTAAATATTGTTAAGCCGATCACATATTAAACATATATAATAATTCAGCAAATAAATACATCACATATAAGGCATAACATGTAATCGTTTCCTTAACGGATGATTTAGTCATATCCCAGCCCATTCCCAGCTAGCAGTGTATTCACGGACCACCCAGTCCCTTCCTAGCGGTGTATTCACGGACCACCCAGTCCCTTCCTAACGGTGTATTCACGGACCACCCAGTCCCTTCCTAGCGGTGTATTCACGGACCACCCAGTCCTTTCCTAGCGGTGTATTCACGGACCACCTAATCCATACCTATCGGTGTATTCACGGACCACCCTATCCATACCTATCGGTGTATTTACGGACAACCCTGTCCCTTCCCCAAATAAAACAGTACACTCACAATATACATAGTACAAAGGGTTCAATAATAAGATTCAACATTTCATATATCAAATAGGGACAACAGTAAACACATTGAGTTTAGAAGTTACCCCCACCTCATTCGGTGGTTACCACGTGAGTAGCGAGTACCAACGATCGGATATCTCAAATCTCACGTCTCAAATCCCATGTCTCAAACCTCGTGTCTCAATGTTCAATCCAACTGATAGCCTACATACTTTACAGTATTCTAAGATCCTTAATAATGCATAATTAAAGCGATAAAATACTCCGGCGGAGAAACGATCGTTAAATACGCGACAGATCGAGAGCTCTAAAGATCGGAGTTGAAGAAACGAGAATGGATATCCAATCCATATGGCTGAGATGATAGAGAATGAAATTTGGGTCTCAACGGAAAAAGAATGAGCTCAATCGGAGTTAAAACGAGCTCAAACGGAGCATTTTAAGTTTAGAGGTAAAATGGTAATTTTGGTCAAATGGTTGACTTTGACCGGGCCCACGACCCTCGATCAACAACGTCTCGTCGATAAAGACTCGATACGGACGAATGATGGAAAAAACGAGGTTCGGATCGAAAACAAGGCATCGGGTGCACGTCGGCACCTGACGGGCGCGCGCGCGGCTTCCTAACACTCGGCAGCTGCCGAGTTTTCTCGGCAGCGGGACACGACGCTCGGCTGGCTGCGGAGTTTTCTCGGCAACTTCATTCCCAGCCCTCCCGACGGTGGCCTGCTCGACCAGGCCACTTCCCGGTGTCGCCCAGCGCGGCGGCACCGCCTCCTGTCGCCACCCCCAGGTTCGCCGGAAACCTCGCACTGCCGGCTACCACCTCCAGCCATCCTTCGCCAGATTCCGACATGAATAGTGTCTGAAAAGTACGCCGCAAAACCCTTCGATACTCAGATTTTCGAACCCAACCCCAAATTTTCAAAACTCCGGCCGGCGACCGTTCCCCACCCCTCCGCCGGCGACCCCCCGTCACCGGCAACCTTTCCCGGCCAACCCAAGCCACACACACAGCCACATATACATACATATACACACCCTCACTCACATACACACTCATATACACACATACTGATCCATTGCCTCACCGACGGCCACCTGCCGCCGGCGACCACCACCAACCACCGTCACCTTGGCCGGTGACCCCCAGTCGCCGGCCACCACCAGCTGCCGCACATACACATACACAGGAGCATACACACACATATCGAAAGGTGAATCACACACACATACCCACTGTTGTTGCTTGGCCGGCGAACACCAACCACCGGCCACCCACTAGGGCACCTCGCCGGCGACCTCCCGTCGTCGGCCCACTTTTCCCGCACGGCTGCGCCACCCGGTGCCGCCTCCAACAGCATGCAACAAACACACACACACTAACACACCTAAATACACAAAGACATGCACGTAACATACATATATACATACTGTCCTTCTCTGGCGCCGCCACCCACGGTGGCGCCGGCCCTCCAGCGGCTGACCCTGACCTCCGGCGGCCTCCGACATCAGCTCTGGTGCGGTGGAGAGAGAAAACACAGAAGAGAGAGAAATGGTGGTGCAAGGGTTAGGGTTAGGGTTTCAAGGTTGTTTTTTGCTGTTTTTCGGCGAACGAGAAGTTGAAATTGAATTCCGAGACCTGTCCTAGATTTCGCCGCGTCGCCGGCGACTCACACCCGACTGACCACCATACTACCACCTATCTAGACGACCCACCACCACACACCTAACTACTCTATAACTCAGCCAAAACCAGCACGAAGGGCGCCCATCGGGTAGCCCTGGTGCAGACTTGGTGCACCCCGGCGCACCCCAACTCAACATAGCAGCGCCCCCAGTGCCTCTGCCAGCGCCCTGCATACAGTGCCCAGCACCCTGCATACCGACACCCAGCGTCCCAGCACCCCGGTGTTTCTCCCCCCAGCCCGACACCCCGACTCACCTGGTGGCAGCAACAACCAAAACAGGGCACCCCCAACAGACCTGGAAAGAGAGAGAGTGAGAGAGAGAAACCTTGAGGGGAGAAAGAGAGGAGAGAATCTATGTGTGTGCGTGAGTGTTGTCCTGTATTTCTTTTCATTTTTACCTTCCCATTCCCCATTTCACACCTTAACCAGTTAACGTGACAATAAAAAGAAGAAAAAGAAGTTGCAGGTGGCGTGGATAGAGAATAAATAAACATGACTCACATTTCTTTCCTTAAACTTATTAATTACTATTCTTAACTAATTAAATACTTAGGTTACCTAATTAACTAATTAATTATACCTATGCACATATACATATATTTATATATATGTAAATATATATATCTTTACACTTTAATTAATTAAATAGGGTGTTATATTTTTCCCTCATAATTCATTTTCAGTTTACAAGGATTCATGCTACCGTTGCACGTAGTGAAATTAGTAGATGTGTAGCACCTCGGATAAAAACGAAGCATAATTTATTAATTAAATATTTAAACACAGGACTTAATAATTATGTGCGTATATTTTGACTGTTTACATTCATTACATGTGTTTCAGATACGTGTTTAATACATGTTTTAGACGGATATTTTTCTTAGACATGGGACATAGAATTTTTTTTATACTATTAGATGCGTAACGGAAAAATGAGAAGATAGAAACGAACTAGGGGTCAATCGAAGACCCGTAGCTCAAACGGCGACAAAAAGGGCACAACGCGAAATTTCGAAAAACCGAAAGATATTTACGGTGAATAGTAACAGAGATTTTTTTTATGTGAATAGTAACTTGGACTTTTCACCCGTGAACAGTAAATTGAGATTTTTATGGTGAATGGTGATATTTGGATATCTATAAATAGGGGTGTTTTCGATTCGAAAATCACCGTTTTTCCGAACGAGCCGAAAGCGACGAAAACTAGTAAGCCTCTCTCTCCTCTCTCTCTTTCCGATTTTTCTACCTCCGGCGCGCCGTCGCCGTCGCCGGTGGTCGGAAAATTCCAATGTTGTCGGTTTTAACTGATTTTCGCACATAACGTAGGTCTCGACGAGACGAATCTAGGATAGGTCTCGGAATTCAATTCCAATTTCTCGTTCGCCGAAAAACGGCGAAAAATGGTTTCCAAACCCTAAACCCTGGGTTTTTGCCAACCTTTCTCTCTCTTCTGATTTCTCTCTCTCTCTTCCTCCTCTCGCCGGAGTAGTTACCGGAGAAGCTGCTGGGTGTGAGGGTGAGTTGCTGGGGAGGTGGCGCCGCCGTGGGCGGCAGCGCCGGGGCTGAGTCAGTGTGTGTGTGATCGTGCATGTGTGTATGTTTATTGTGTGTGTGTGTTGTGAGCTGATGAGGACGGCGCAGGTGGTGCAGCCGTGTGGGAACAGTGGGCCGGTGTTGGTGATACGTCGGCGAGGTCTGAGTGGTGGTAGCCGGCGGTAGGTGGCCGCCGGCCAAGCTGTCTATGTTTATGCGTGTGTGTATATATATATGCATGTGCATGTGTGTTTTGGGGTTAGAGGAAGGGTTGCTCTCACGCCGGAGTCCGGTGGGGTGGCCAAAGATGGTGGAGGTTGGAACGAGGTCACCAGCGGACCAGGAGGAGGCGGCGCCGTGCGGCGTCGGGTGGCGCCGCCGCAGCAGTAAACAGCTGGGAAAGCTGCTGGGCGCGATGCTGGGCGCATGAGCACACACTTTCGTGCCCGGTGAGCACGGTCGTGCGCGCATCAGGATGAGCTACTGGAAGTTGGTGCACGGCCGTGTCGGGTGGGCACCAGCGTGCGCTGGGTGCGCGTATCGGGAGCGAGCGATGGGTACCGGGCGCACGCGACGTCGGGAGACGTGAGGTGCGCGCGACGTCATGTTTTCGATCCGAATCCCATTTTTTTTTCCATCATACATCATCATCGAGTTGTCGCTGATGAGATGTCGTTGACCGGGGTTTGCGGGTCCGGTCAAAGTCAACTCTTTGACCAAAATGACCAAAATACCCCTAAACTTAAAATGCTCCGTTTGAGCTCGTTTCAACTCCAATTGAGCTTATTCTTTTTTCGTCGTGATCCAAATTTCATCCTCTATCATCTCAGCCATATAAACTGATTATCCACTCTCGTTTCTTCAACTCCAATCTTTAGATCTCTCCATCCGTCATGTCTTTAACGATCGTTTTTCCTTCGGAATCTTTCACAGTTTTAATTATACATTATTAAGGATCTAAGAAATACCGTAATTGTGTAGGCTACTTGTTGGATTGATCCTTGAGTTATCTGATCTTTAGTACTTGCTACTCGCACGGAAAACCATCGAATAAGGTGGGGGTAATCTCTATTTCTTTATCTGTTTACTATTTTCCCTATTAAATGCATGAATTGCGGAATACTAAATGCTGTGAATATAATTGTTGTGCCATACTTTATACTGTGAAAGGACTTCGGTTCACATTGCATGTTCGGAGGGTCTTATAGACCTTAAAAAACTGTCTCCCACCCCTTATACTACTCTGATAGGTTTTGTGGTCCTTGAAATGCACCAACAGTATACGAGACCATTTTATAGGGTAAGATGGGGAATACCCACACCTATTCGTCCCTTACCATTTCTAATATCTGCTTTGCATTTTATGTGCGGTGACAATGTGCTGATTGATACCTTTATTTTCTTTCTGTTTTATATATCTGTCGTATGTTATAAGAGGCAGATTTCATTCCCACGAGTGTATTCCACGCATTCACCCCCTATTCTGTAATTCACATTACAGGAGATGAAGAACATGATAAACCCTAGAAGGAGAGAGGAGGTGCTATATCTGGGCCTGTATGTTTAGGACGTTGACACACAAACATTTTCAAACAATGTTTTATTTAATTCACGTTTTTGTAATAATTTGGTGTATGTTTCAAATGTGAGATCCTGATGATATTGTCCGCTGTGAATGTTGAGATTATTGGTATTGAGACCGATTGTTGATATGTAAATGATTCACATCGTCCCTTACCTCATTCTTCTATCGTCTCCTACTACTTCTTTTGTTTGTGATATGTGTCCCTTGCTATTTCTTTCTTCACGCCTGTGTTAAAACTCTGATAATTTTATGAAAGAAAACGGGGCGTGACAAGATGTAAAAACATGCTAAAAGAGATTTTGTTGAAAAACTTTCATAAATTGTAACTTTATTATGAAAATATCATAAATTAAGATAAATATCATTCAAACATAAAATTTAAAATAATATAGATAAATAATAATATATATTTATTTATCATAAAAAATAACCCGTGTATTACACGGGTCTTAGACTAGTTATTTATATAATATTGTTTATTTGTAAACCATTTATATGTAATATGCTCATTATTTGTGTGATATTGTAATAATATTATTTATTTCTATGTTACTGTTTATTTATATACTTCTACATTGATGCTCCCGAAATACAATGATCACTCAATGAAGATGGAAAAACTCAACAAAAATCAAGCTCACATTGTTCACTTTTGTTCACTATTTGCAATCGTATCAATATGAAAATCAAGTCTTATCATTGCATTATGTAATAATCTAAAAACTTAACACATTCTATTATTTACACATAATAAAACAATCACCTAACTCATGTGTAAACTGTACACAAGAATGAACACAAAAGATGGAATGCCAACTAGCAAAAGTATATGACTTCCATATAGCAAAAGTAATTGTTTGTTATCATTGAAGATAACATGACTGATCACAAACCAAATACCAACTATACATCATATACCCCAAAATATACTAGCTATTGATGCTTTTTAAACCACAAAAAAATATACCACCTATGTACTTTTCACAACATTCACAAAACAATTCACAATATACCATCTATGCACTTTTCACAACAAAATCAATCTTCCAAAACTTAGTAAAATATCTACCCAAGGTCTTGCCCTAAAAAACTTTGTTGGTCCAAAGTGGCACAAAAGTTTAGAGGGGGTGAATGAACCTTTATCGATTTTCAAAAAATCTTTTGAACTTGTAGCACTGTATTCTATCGCAGAATACAATACAAAAAAAATAGTACAGTTCACTAGACTAAAATGCAGCCCAACTTACTGTACCAGAGTTCTTTTGCAGCGAAAACTTTAAGCTTTCATAGAGTTTCTTTTGGAAATTTTTTCCAAAAAATAATTTTTAGCAAAATCTAGATATTGTATGAAATGATGTAGAATGCAGTATAAAATAAACACAGAGATGATAAAAACAGGAGACAAACACACAAGGCTTATAGTGGTTCGAAGATGGTGTAATCCTTCTACGTCCACTCTACTCCTTTATTGAGGAGAAACTTTGTTAAGTAAGATTGTTATACAGGACTCGACCTTACAATCTATCAACCTAACAAGTTTTCACCTACTAAGATTCAGCTTCCACACAGGTTATTTGAATCAAACAGGCCGACCTACACAGGATCCTAATCTCACACAGAGTTACAACCTTAACTCCTAATGCTAGACACTCTCAGCAAGGATCAAAATCCTATTAACTGAGGACACCAATAAAACAACCTAAGCACACAACATAATGGTTAAAAGTATATGGTTTTTTCTTCAACTGGTGCTTGAAGCAACCTTGATGATTTTTGAGCTCAAATGCTTTGAAGGCTTGACTGCTTCTCTTGGAGGTTGAGTGACTAAAAACTTAGAGTGTTGAGACTTTGAAGGTTTGTTCTTGCTAGAGCTTGTGTGTTCAAGATATCAGATTTTTCAGAAGTAGCTTCAGTCAATTCTTCTTCTATTTATAGATCTGAGAATATGTCCGTTGAAGTGAGACATGCTCCTTAGAATTTGAATCCTCTTAAATGTTCTTTGAGCTCGCATTAATTATCTTTGAGAGGTTGTATTTAATTTATCTTGTCTTGCATTCCAGGTTATTTAATGTGGTTGTACTAGGTTGCAGATTTTTTGCAGTTTGGTAGTCCATGTGTCGACTGCTTACTGGCTCTCTGTACTGCTCGATCAGTTTGTCTTTACTGGCTAGTTTTGAAGTGATATTTCCTCAGACAATATTGATCTTCCTCGTACTGTATTGTTATGTATATGAATGTCAATTAATTCTTTCTATCTCTTTGACTTTGAATGTGGTGCATTACTTGCAGTTTCTGCAACCTTTGTAGTGATGTGGTTTCTATTGGCTTGCGGTATATGTTTAGCTTGCAGTTTTAGTACACTAGGCTACTTACAATGATCAAGCACTGTTTCATTACTGCATCCAGTAGCGGTTTTCCTGCTGCATCTGCCTCCTAACTGGAACCTTCTTGCTACTAGTTTTGAGATTCTCCATTCTTGAAACCGACTTTTAGACTCAAAACTATTCTAAGATTCACTTAAACAGAATAAAATATGGGGTGCTCTAAATCCCTATTACAATAATATTTTATCTCATCAAAATCTAAACATAAATTTCCTAACAAACTTCATATTTGTTTTCACAATACTATAACAAGTCTTGAACACATCAAAACAATCTCAATTCAACCTCTTCTAGATCTTTGAGCTAGATTCTTCTATTTTCTAGGTCTTTTTTTTAGGGGCCTGCAACTTCAACAAAATGACATTACTCCTTAACTAATAACTAGTAACCAGGATATTGCATCACTTGAACTTGTGCAGATTGTTAGGTAGGATTTTGGACAATTGATTCAGAAGTAGATTGTTGAGTAAGATGAGATAGTGGCTGCAAAAAAAACTTGCATTGGACTCTACTATACTAAAACAAATTATAAAACACACAAAAATCTAAAAAAGGAGGGTTACATGATCTTCATGTAGAGCACAACCAAACTACTCATTAAAATCTTGATTGTAAGCATCTTGTGGTGGAAAATCTAAATAAAAAAAGGGTTACCTGATCTTCATGTAGAGCCTAACCAAACTACTCATTAAAATCTTGATTGTAAGCATCTTGTGGTGGAATTATTGAAAACTAACTTCTTCACCATGCTCACATTGATTCACTTGAGAAGGCACCATAGTGGTGGAATTATTAAAAACTATGTATAAGACAAATAATAACAATAAAAATAGAAATTTGATTATTTTGGTGTGAACCTGTTTTTGTTGTTCTTGTACAACTCTTCACTGCCAAAAAATTGTTTATTGATGCAACTTCTTTTGTTATGGCCTAATTACTTGAAAATGCTATAAGTGTGAGTGAGCCCTTCAAAAAATGCTACTTTAACAACACTTGTAGGTAACCTGTCATGATTGGTCTGAAACGGGTGCTAAAGCCCACTCTTTTTGCATCATTCATCGGTCTTGTTAAACCAAAAAGAAGTTGATGGGCGCACATCCTTTTGTAATAGGATCGATCACAACCATCCCAAAATGATAATCCACATCCAAGTAATGGGACCTGAGAATGATGATGATGACGGGGTTTGAGCACTATTTTTATTGATTATGTTGATTATGATACCTTCCCTAGATTCCTCTAATCATCTCAATCTAGCTTTCTCATTTTCTTTGGTCTGTCCCTTCTCACTCTGACATTAGGGGGTGCCACTGGACCCAAAGTGAACTCCTTAAACTTATATATCTCAGGAACATGATTTACCATGAAGCTATACACCTTCATATACATTATCTTTTTAAAGAAATCATGCACACAGTCACCAATTTCTAGCCTGTGGTAGCCTATGCAGGTCATATCATGACAACATGGGTACCCACACAACTGAAAAAATCATAAGTGCAGACCCCTTCCTTCCAATAACTATGTGGTTTTCTAGGTAATGCATCACCTCATATTTGTCATCTCCTGCCCAACTTGAAAATAAATTCCTACTATGTCCTTTGTTATTCTATTTTCTTAATAATGTTTGGACATATATATATTCTCCCTGTAGCCCATCATTCATTCCCTCTTAACTTATATTCTTGTCATGCACCTCTTTCTAATCGACTCAAACATATCAATAATACGAAGATCTCTGGCTAGTAATATGAAGCTATTAAATGACTCAGAAAGGTTGTTCATTATGACATCACATTTTGGTACGGTGAAAAAGAAACACCTAGCCCAATGTTGTGTGTTCATTCCTGTCAACCACTCATATGTAGTGACCCAATCACCTACTTTAAGAGAACTTTTCAATCACTTTTATGATCCTATGATAAGATTTGACATTATATGTATTTGTTGCTTTCTAGAAAAGCTTCTTTAGTTCTAAACCTAAAAAATTTCAACTTGAAATTTTAAAACAAACTAAAATTGAGTTCACTATCAAGTGTAAAATAAATTAATAAAACAGAAAGCTTCATTTACCAATATTCTAAATAAGAGTAAGGTTAAGTTTTTACCTGTGTTCATTGTTAGGCGATAACTCATTAACAACCTCAATCAGCCCCTTTTACCTGACACTCACAAATGTTCAGTTCTTATCTTCATCTAATCTAATATCCTTCAATAGCAACTCCAAAACTCATTGCCAGCTTTCTTACTTTTTAACCTCCACATAGACAATGACTATTCGGTACATGTTATCATTTTCATCTCTCCCAACAGCTGATAGCAGCTGAACACTATACAATCCTTTTAAGAAACACCCATCTAAGCCAATTATAGGTCTACACCCAATCACAAACCCATCCTTAATTGGAAACAAAAAACAATACATTCTTTTAAACATTGGGGGTTAGGTTCCTATTAACTTTTAGCACTAGGGAACTCCCAGGATTATGCCTAACTACTATAGCATGGTAATCATACAGTCTATTGAATTACTTAGTTATATCCACCGTTAATAGGGTCGATGCATATCTCTTGGCCTTATACACCTTATGCAAGCTACACTCAACACCACAATGTCTTATAATTTTATTTTTCAAGCCATGAACTAACTCATTTGGATTATCTTTCACAACCTCTACACTACAAGAAAAATGCAGAAAGATAATCCACCAAAGACAACCCTTTTCATGAATTTGTGTTGTCTACTCTGAAATTTACATACGAAAAACGTTGTCTTTCTGTGTTGGGTTATGTTGAAAGACAACGCAAATGAGCAGAAAGACAACGCTTATAACAAAGGGTTGTCTTTCAGCGCATTTTTATGCTAATAAACAACATTTTTGTGCAACGCTTTTTTGTGTGTGTTGTCTTTCAGTGGATTTTTTCGCTAATAGACAACCCTTATTTGCAATGCTTTTTGAATGTTGTCTTTAAGCATATTTTTTTACTTATAGACAACCCTTTATGCAACACTTTTTAGTGTGTTATCTTTGTTCACATGTTTTCGCTAATAGACAACCTATTTGTGCAATGCTTTCATGGGGTTGTCAAATTGCAATATTAATATTATTTTATAATTAAATTTAAATTTTCAAAGTTAAAATATTTTATGATGTTATCTTATATTATTTGCATTATTATTATCTTGTATGAACTAACTCATTATTTAAAAAAAATTAATTAAAAATATTTAGATATACACATTAGTAAATTTTGTAATATTTTTAAATTGAAATTAAATTAAACATTAATAAATGTATTAATGATTCAATTTGCAATTTTAATATTATTTTATAATTAAATTCAAATTTCACATGTTAAAATATTTTATTATATTATCTATATATTATTTGCATTATAATTATCTTGTATAAACTAACTCATTACTAAAAATATTTTTGAGGATATTAAAAATATGCACATTTGAAGATTTTATAATAGTCTTAAATTGATATTAAATTAACATGAATAAATTTATTAATCATTAATCTCCCTATTATTAGTATTTTAGTTTTTTTAAATATATATTAAATAAACAAATATTAATAATAATACCTCAATATTGTAGGTATTGAAACACATATATATAAGGAAAAATAAGAAGCTATATGTAAATAAATCTATGTAATATGACTAAATAGTCAGAAAAAAAGCAAAGGAGTCAAACTTTAGACCTTCTGGAAACTATGTAACCATTATGCCATTTAATATTCATTGATTCTTATTCACACAATTAATATTTAATTAAAACTATTAGAAATTAAAAAACTAATATTTAATTAATATTAGAAATTAATATTCATTGATTCTTATTCACATAATTAATATTTAATTAAAACTATTAGAAATTAAAAAACTACCCTTTTAATATTACTATCTCATTTTTACACTTGGTAAAAAAACAAGTATGAAAGAATTCCCCAATTTTAGCCCTAATTTTGATTTAGCTTCGATCGACGAGCGATGGTCGGTGAATCCTCTAGTTTCTGTATTTAAAGCAATCCATAAGGCTATGTTTGGATTGGGGCGTGACTGGATTTTGCAAGTCCAGATTTGGGATTTGGGAGGATTTGAAAAAGGTGGATTTTGATAATCTTGTATTTGTATTGGGATTTTATAGGGTAGGGTTATAGTTAAGATGTCACCGTCATATTGGAAATTGTGTAAAAAATAGATGTAATAATTTTTTAATTTTTAAAAGGGAGATGTCACTTTCAATTTCAAAAGTTGTATGTACTTTTTTGCATGAATTGATACTCATGTGTTATATCCAATAACATGTACATATATTATACAATTTAATATATGTATTATAATATATATATATATATATACTTTATATGTATAAATTCATAAATATAAATTGATGTATTCACCAAGGGCAAAGTGGGTTATATATATATATGGTAAAATTTTCTTTTGTAAATATATATATATATATACACACATATAAGTTAATTCCATGTAAAAAAAGTCTAATTATTACAATCCATGAAAGAAAAATTTTTTAAAAAAAAGTTAATACATGTCATGAAATATAACATAAGAAATTTAAATAGAATGCAACTCATACTAAAGTGACAAATATTCTACAAAACTATAGCTATGAATTATGAAAGGTACAGTAGATAACTCTTCAAACAAAGATTAGATTCAACAAGCATCTTGTTCTTATACAAATCAAGTCTCACGATTATGCCACATAGTATTTGCAATTGTATCTTTGAACTCAGCTTGAGCTTGAATTTCGGGTTGTCCGGGGTTACACCTTGCTGAAAAAGATCACCATCCTCTTGATAATATTGTGAATTTTTGTTGAATAATTCATCATCTATGTCAAACCTTCTAATGAAATTGTGCACTACACAACATGCAATGACAATGCTCACTTGATTTGATATTTTATAACTTGGCATACCCCATCACAATATTGGGAACTACTCTTCAAAACTCTAAAACACCTTTCAATTGAATTTCTCAATCAAGAATGATGATTGATGAATAGTTCATTAGGTGTGCGTGCTTGTTTACCTGTGGCGTTGAACTTCTTTAAGTGATAACGTGTTTGTTTATATGGGGTAAGAAAACAATTGTAGTTTGTGTATCTCGCATCAACCAAATAGTATTTTCCTAAAAGAGATTTATACGGTCACATATAAAAAATACAATGTATTGCATGTTAAATGTAAGAATGATTAATATGGGAATATTTAATTTTACCTTCAGGCAGCCACGAAAAAGTTGCATCTTTCTGGATGGCATCCAACAACACATGTGCGTCATTAGCACTTCCCTCTCATCCCATATATACGTAAGTGAAAATTAAATTAGAGTCACAAATTGCTAGGACATTTTGCGAGATAGTTGTCTTACGAGATTGATATGTATTTTGAAGATTTGAAGGGACCCATGCTGGAATCAATGTGCCTTGTCATCCATAGCACCAAAACATTCTAATACCAATAGTAAAAATGATTATAGTCCAAAATCACCGATGCTTACAAATTTTGTAGAGAATTTTGTCATGCCCCAGAATCTTTTAGTAAAAATTATCAGAGTTTTTCTTTGGGGCATGAAGAAAGAAAAGATAAGGGACATATTTTTTTTATACACAGAAAGAAGTAGTAGGAGACGACAGAAGAAAGAGGTAAGAGACGATGTGAATCATTCACATATCAACAATCGGCTTCTGCCGATAGCAATCGGTCTTAATACCGATAAAATATAACATTCACGGCGGAACAATTCATCAGGATCTATAAAGAGAAGGAGAAGAATTTATCTTTTACAAACATGAATTATTAAAACAACGTTTCAACGTTAAGTTTTGAAAAAGAAACAAAGGGCGAAGACTTGATATGGCACCATCCTCTCTACGCACCTTGACTCTCGTAATTTCCTGTAGTGTGAGTACAGAATAAGGGGGTGAGTGTGTTGAATACACTCGTGGGGATACTTTTCATGTTTTAATATTTATTATGTAGTTACACAAATCAATCATAAATATATGTTCGGCAAATAAACACATCACAAATAAAACATAGCATGTAATCGTTTCCTTAACGGACGACCTAGCCATTTCCCAGCTCATTTCCAGCTAGCGGTGTATTTACGGACCACCCAGTCCATCCATTGCGGTGTATTTACAGACCACCCAGTCTATACCTATCGGTGTATTTACGGACCACCCAATCCATCTCCAACGGTGTATTTACGGACCACCATGTCCATCTCTAACGGTGTATTTACGAACCACCCTGTTCCGTCCCCAAAATAAAACAATACGCTCGCAATATTCATAATAAATAGGGTTCAATAATAAGATTCAACATTTCATATATCAAATAGGGAAAACAGTAAACACATAGAGTTTAGAAATTACCCCCACCTTGTTCGGTGGTTACCACGTGAGTAGCGAGTACCAAAGATCTCGAGCCTCAGATCTCGTGTCTCAAATCTCGTATCTCAATGTTCAATCTGACTGATAGCCCATATATGTTACAGTGTTCTTATATCCTTAATAAAGTATAAATAAAGCTATAAATGTTTCCGGCGGAAAAACTATCGTTAAATATTGGAGTTGAAGAAATGAGAATTGATTGTAGCGCCCCGGATCAAAACGAGCATAATTGATTAATTAAATATTTAAATCTATGATTTAATATATATGTGCGTATGTTTTAACTGTTTAAATATGTGCGTTGCAGATAAATGTTAAGTATAATTATGAGATGGATATTTATCTAGATGTGGAACATAGGATATTTTTATATCACTAGAAGCATTTTGGAAAAACGAGAACATAGAAACAAACTAGGGGTCGATCGGAGACCCGTAGCCCGAACGACGATAAAAAGAGTAAACCACGAGGTTTAGGATATATCAGAAGATATTTACCGAGATATTTACGGTGAATAGTAACTTCTGAAATCTATAAATAGGAGCTCACCCCAGTTCATTTTTCACCCCTTTCTTCGAACGAGCCAAAAAACGACGTTTACACGTAAGTCTCTCTTCTCTCTCTTTTTTTTTTCGGCCTCCGGCGCGCCACCACCGGCGCCGCCACCGGAGCCACAGCCGGCGCGGTGGTGCCGCCACCGGAGTTCGCCAGAATATTTCTAAGTTATCGGTTTCGGCCGATTTTCACACACGACATAGGTTTTGATGAGTCGAGTCTAGAACAAGTCTCGGTTTTCTTTTCCGACTTGTCGTTCGCCGGAAAACGGTGAAAAACCATATCAAAACCCTAACCCTAGCCAACTTTTCTCTCTCCTCGGTTTTCTCTCTTTTCCTCCGTTCTTTTAACCGGGGATGTTGTCGGAGGTTTGCATGGAGACGAGGGTGAGTTATTGGAGGGACGGCGCCGCTGTGTGGAGTGGTGCCGGAGTTATCTTGATTTGGTTATTCTGATATTTGCATGTTTGCGTGTGTGTGTGTTTGAGTATGATCTCTGTTGAGGGCGGTACGAGTGGTGCCGCCATGAGGAAAAGTAATGATCGGCGCTGGTGATGCGCCGACGAGTGTGACGATGGGTCTCCGGCGACCTTGCCAAGCGTTTTTGAGATTTTGAGTGTTTATGTTTAAATATATATGTTGGTGTATGTGAGATGGGTTTGGAGAAGAATGGGTTGGTATCAGAGAGATAATAGTTGGGAACGAGAAGTTGGAACGAAGTGGCCGGAAACGCCGGGAAGAAGCCGGACTGCCGGGGGGAGGCTGCTGGGCGCAGGCCACTGGCGCGCGGTCGTGCCGTGGGGCACGGTCATGCCCCAGCTGGCAGAAGCCGCTGAGGGCCGGCGCACGGTCGTGCGCGGCCAGACAAAACTTGCTGGAGGCTGGCGCACGGTCGTGCGCCAGTGCACGGTCGTGTGCGGCCAAGGCGCGCCGGGAGTGAGCACCGGGTGCGAGACGCGTGTCGGGTAACGCCGTGTTTCCAATCCTTTCCCGTTCCTTTTCCTTTATATCCTCTATCATCGGATCTTAGCCGATGAAGTGTCGTTGACCGAGGGTCGAGGGCCCGGTCGAAGTTAACCCTTTGATACCAATATACTTTCAACCTTGATATACGTTGTTGAGCTCGTATCAACACCGAACGAGCTCGTTCCTTATCCAATCTTTAGATCCTTCGACTCGTCGCGTATACGTTTATCGCTTTAATTATAATTAATAAAGATCTAAGTACAACGTAACTTGTGTAGTCGATTTGTTGGATTAAGACTAAGTTACTTGATCGGATTAAGCTTGTGTTATCGGATCCTTTGGTACTCGCTTGGGAAATCTGATCCGTCGGTACTCGTTGATCACGTGGTAACCACCGAACAAGTTGGGGGTAAATTCTAACTCTTCTTCTGTTTACCATTTTCCCTAAGTAAACGCTTGCATGAATGAGGAATACTAAGTGCTGTGTTTATACTTGCTGTGCCATAATATAACTGTGAAAGGACAGAGGTCCTCCGCTCATGCATTCTGTGGCGGTGTCGTGAGCCTCTTTAAATGCACAAGCGGTGAAATACCGATATAGGATAAGACGGGGGAATCCCGCACCTATTCTTCTTATATACCATTTCTACTACTCTGTGGCGGTGTCGTGAGCCTCTTGAAATGCACAAGCGGTGAAATACCGATATAGGATCAGACGGGGGAATCCCGCACCTATTCTTCTTATACACCATTTCTAATATCTGCTTTGCATCTATACGTGCCGTGACAATGTGACTGTAGGATAGTTTTTCGGTATTTAATTATGACATGAGTTGTGCGAGGTGGATATTATCCCCACGAGTGTGTTCCACGCACTCACCCCTTAATCTGTACTCACACTACAGGCGATGACGAGCGGGAGGAATCCTAGTTGGAGAGAGAGGAAGTGCTGATCCTGTTTTGTTGTAATGAGATGATGTCTCTTAAACATTTCTTAGACAATGTTTTGTAACATTCTTTTGATGTATATATGGATGAGAGATCCTGAAGGTTTTTCCGCTGCGTACGATGTTTATATCGGTAGTGAGACCGATTGTCTAGGATAAAGGTCGTATGTTGTAATATCGGTAGTGAGACCGAATGTAATCGACAGAGGTCGGTTTTGATGAGTGAAAGATTCACTTTGTTCCTTACCCCTTTCTTCTGTTTTCCCTTGCTTCTTTCTTTCTGTCTTCATAAGCTTTCTTGCCCTTTTTCTATCTTCACACCCGAGTAAAAACTCTGATAAAAAGTAAAAAGATTTCGGGGCGTGACAAATGGTATCAGAGCCTTTCTAACGTTGAGAACGTGCTCGAGTTGGTTTTAAAAAGGAGAAAAATGTGATTTTAAAGATGTGATTTGGGAACATGAAATGGTTTTTGAAAAGATATAGATAAACACTATCCTCTCTCCATAGGTGACCCTCCCTGATATAAGTGTTGTGGAGCATGAATGTTTGCTTGTTAAGTGTTATTTGCTTGAAACCGTTGGGTTTAGAAGGAAGTGTTGCGAGTATGAGTATACGAAGCTTGCGTTTATGCCTTATCACGAGTAACGTGTTATAACGTTATTAATAATCCCAACGAACTATACGTATATACATAACGTAATAGATTTATGTCGAGAGACAGTCCTCGAAGGAAGCCACAACAACCGGTTAATCAATCGGAACGTGACGAGAACACCAATGTGGGAGATTTGGTTACCGTGCTACGAGGGTTGGCACAACACTTTGAAGTTAACCAAACCATTCCCCAGTCAACAAGGAATGACCAGAAATCAATATACGAACAGTTTCGGCGATTCAACCCGCCGACCTTCAGCGGAAAAGGAGAACCGACTGAAGCGGAAGAGTGGCTAAGGTCACTCGACCGACTGTTTAGGTAGATGATGTGCTCAAAGGAACAGATGGTCAATTGTGCCATCTTTCAACTCACGGACAAAGCGGGTCACTGGTGGGACTCGTACGAGAGGACATTGTTGCCGGCTCAAAAAGAGGCAATGACTTGGGAGGATTTCGAAGAAGTGGTGACTAGTAACTTCATACCTCAGTCATACCAAGATCAGAAGGAGACAGAATTCCTTCACCTTAAGCAAGGGAGCTCTACTGTCGGGGAATACGAACGACGGTTCAACCATTTGAGCCGGTACGCTCCACATCTGGTGGACACTGATTTGAAGAAGGCTCGAAGATTCAAAAGGGCCTTCGTCCGGAGATTGGCATGATCCTAGCTGGACAGGAAGCGATGACATATGCGAGTGTCATGAGAAGAGCCCATGAGATTGCCTCCCGAATGAGTTTGAACGTTGCACCCATTAAGAGGGTTTTCCCTATTCCTGCCAAGAGGAAATGGACTGGCCCGAGCCAGAGCTTTGTCCCGAATAAGTTTTCGAGGGCAAGCAACATTCCACTCCTTCCGATTCCCCGACCTAGAAATCCGTGCCCTAGATGTGGTAATGTGCACATGGGACCGTGTCAGCGAGAGACACGGAGTTGCTTCAATTGTGGAGTGCCGGGGCACGTAGCGGCCAATTGCTGGAAAGCGAGGAATGCGCCGGCTACGGGGCCGAACACGAGGCCGGTGGCCGGTAGAGCGAGGGCTTTCGCTCTTACTCGTCCACAAGCCGCTGAGGGAGCGGAGACGATGGCAGGTATGTTATCAGTATCTGATATACCTGTTTTCATCTTATTCGATACTGGAGCGACGCACTCCTTTATATCTGTCAACTTCTGTAAACTGCTGAAGCATGTTGACGGTAGGATAGTCGCTCGAACATTAGAAGTTAGTATTTCCTCGGGAAAAACGGTAATGACAAAACACCTTTACCGTCATCTTAAGTTTGCGTTTGAAGATAAGATCCTTCTCGCTGATCTCCACGCATTGGAGATAAAGGATTTCGATATCATCTTAGGAATGGACTGGCTAGAGTCCAACTACGCGATAATCAGGTGCCACGAGAAAGAGATAATCTTCCAAGCATCGGGTGAGTCGGAGTTTACATTCCACGGGACACGAGTTAAAGTTGACTCAAGGATTGTCTCGGCCATGAAAGCAACCCAGATGCTTAGCAAAAGAGATTGCGAAGCTTGGTTAGTCAACATGGTAAACACCAAGAAGGAATCGACCATTATCGAGAAGGTGCCGGTGATAAAGGAATTCACGGATGTATTTCCAGAGGACTTACCTGGTCCTCCATCGGATCGACAAGTGACCTTCGAGATAGAGCTCGTCCCAGGATCGGCACCGGTGTCTAAGGCTCCTTATCGAATGGCGTCGAAGGAGTTGCAGGAATTGAAGGTCCAACTATAAGAACTACTGGACAAGGGCTTCATCAGACCAAGTGTGTTGCCTTGGGGAGCACCTGTACTGTTTGTGAAGAAGAAAGATGGCAGCTTTCGGATGTGTATCGATTACCGAGAGCTGAATAAGAGAACGATAAAGAACAAGTATCCACTGCCTCGGATTGAAGATCTCTTCGATCAATTAAGAGGTGCTAGTGTGTTCTCAAAGATTGACTTAAGATCTGGATATCACCAGATGAAAGTCAAAGACGCCGATATATCCAAGACAGCATTCAGAACGAGATACGGCCACTACGAGTTCGTAGTGATGCCATTCGGACTAAGTAATGCTCCGGCTGTCTTCATGGATTTAATGAATCGCGTGTTCCATCCTTATCTAGATCTCTTCGTCATAGTGTTCATAGATGACGTTCTCATCTACTCGTGCGACAGAGCGCACCATGAACAACATCTCAGAATCGCACTGGAAGTACTAAGGAAGGAGAAGCTTTACGCCAAATTCAAAAAGTGCGAGTTCTGGATGGACAAAGTGGGTTTTCTAGGCCACATCGTTTCATCGCGAGTGATCGAAGTAGATCCTGAAAAAGTAGCAGCTGTCAGCAAGTGGGAAACTCCAATGAATGTGAAGGAAGTTCGGAGTTTCATCGGCCTAGCTAGATACTACCGAAGATTCATAGAAGGATTTTCAAAGATTACTACTCCAATGACTCATTTAACACGAAAGGATATGAAGTTCCAATGGAGTGAGCAATGCGAACGTAGTTTCCAGGAACTGAAGAGAAGATTGACAGAAGCACCAGTCTTGATAGTTCCAAATGTGTCTAAAGACTTCGTTGTCTACAGCGACGCATCCAAGCAAGGATTGGGATGTATTCTGATGTAGGAAGGAAAGGTAGTGGCGTATGCATCACGCCAACTGAAGATCCACGAACAAAACTATCCGACTCACGATCTGGAGTTAGCAGCGGTAGTACACGCCCTCAAGATCTGGAGGCACTACCTTTATGGCGTGAAGTGTGAAATCTACACCGACCACAAAAGCCTGAAGTACTTCTTTGAGCAAAAAGAGCTCAATATGAGGCAAAGAAGATGGCTAGAGTTGGTGAAGGATTACGATATCACGATCTACTACCATCCTGGAAAGACGAATGTGGTAGTTGACGCCCTTAGCCGAAAAGGGAAAGGAGTGGTGACGATGATGATCACCAATCAGTGCCAACTGATTGAAGAAATGTCAAGGCTAAACCTAGAGATTATCTCGTCTCCAATTAGCATTGAATCCAAGATGGCAGCATTATTCGTAAAACCTACGCTGCGTGACCGAATTATGGAAGCTCAGAAAAGGGATAACTTTCTAATGAAAATAAAAGCCCTTATGGATAGTGGAAGAGCTGAAGGTTTTGCTTTAGCTACAGACGGAGCTCTGATCTTCAAAGGAAGAGTGTGCGTGCCTAAGAACGAATAACTAAGGGAAGAAATTCTCAAGGAAGCGCATTGCACGCCAATGTCTGCCCACCCCGGAGGTACAAAGATGTACCGAGACCTAAGGGTGAGCTTTTGGTGGAGGAATATGAAGAGGAGTATAGGGATGTTCGTCAAGAGGTGTCTCACCTGCCAACAAGTGAAAGCAAAACATCAACGACCGGCTGGAATGCTAACTCCTTTAGAGATTCCAGAGTGGAAGTGGGAGCACATAGCCATGGATTTCGTGGTTGGGTTGCCGACAACCAGACGAGGAAACCACACTGTATGGGTAATTGTTGATAGACTAACAAAGTCTACCCATTTCCTACCAATTAAGATGACTTTCGGACTAGATAAGTTAGCACGAATATATCTCGAGGAGATAGTCTGACTGCACGGCGTACCAGTTTCTATCGTATCCGATAGGGATCCACAGTTCACCTTCAGATTTTGGCAAAGTTTGCAAAAGGAGTTAGGAACCAAGTTTTCTTTCAGTACAGCTTTCCATCCACAGACTGACGGACAATCGGAAAGAACCATACAAGTCTTGGAGGATATGTTGAGGGCTTGTGTTTTGGATTTCCCTGGGAGCTGGGAAGACCATCTATGCTTAGTAGAATTTGCCTACAACAATAGCTATCAGTCAACCATTGGTATGGCGCCTTACGAAGCACTTTACGGAAGAAAGTATCGATCACCCATCTGCTGGGATGAAGTGGGCGAAAAGAAAATTTTGGGACCCGAATTAGTGGAGCAGACGGTCGAAGTAATAAAGAAGATTCGGGAAAGGATACAAGTAGCCCAAGATCGACAGAAAGCGTATGCGGATAAGAGACGGAGGGAACTGGAATTTGAAGTGGGAGATGAAGTTTTTCTCAAGGTATCTCCTACTAAAGGAGTTTATCGTTTTGGAAAGAAAGAAAAGCTGAAGCCGAGATACGTAGGACCATTCGAAATTCTAGATCGTGTTGGAGAGGTCGCGTATCGTCTAGCTTTACCTCCAAACCTCGCTGGAGTTCACAATGTATTCCACGTTTCTATGCTACGGAAGTACATGTTCGATCCGCAACATGTAATCGAGCAGAAAGGCATAGAACTGGAAAAAGATCTGACGTACGAGGAAGTCCCGATAGCTATCTTAGATAGAAAGCAACGACAACTAAGAAATCGGGATATGTCTATAGTAAAGATCCAGTGGAGCTGACATGGGAAAGAAGAAGCAACCTGGGAATTAGAAGATGAAATAATGAGGAAGTACCCCGACTTACCTTTCGTGGGTACACGTTTATCTTCCTTCTTATAGCATGCGTTTAATTTCGAGGGCGAAAATATTTTAAGGGGTAAGGGATGTAGCGCCCCGGATCAAAACGAGCATAATTGATTAATTAAATATTTAAATCTATGATTTAATATATATGTGCGTATGTTTTAACTGTTTAAATATGTGCGTTACAGATAAATGTTAAGTATAATTATGAGATGGATATTAATCCAGACGTGGAACATAGGATGTTTTATATCACTAGAAGCGTTTTGGAAAAACGAGAACATAGAAATGAACTAGGGGTCGATCGGAGACCTGTAGCCCGAACGACGATAAAAAGAGTAAACCACGAGGTTTAGGATATATCAGAAGATATTTACCAAGATATTTACCGAGATATTTACGGTGAATAGTAACTTCTGAAATCTATAAATAGGAGCTCACCCCAGTTCATTTTTCACCCCTTTCTTCGAACGAGCCAAAAAGCGACGTTTACACCTAGGTCTCTCTTCTCTCTCTTTTTTTTTTCGGCCTCCGGCGCGCCACCACCAGCGCCGCCGCCGGAGCCACAGCCGGCGCGGTGGTGCCGCCACCGGAGTTCGCCGGAATATTTCTAAGTTGTCGGTTTCGGCCGATTTTCACACACGACATAGGTTTTGACGAGTCAAGTCTAGAACAAGTCTCGGTTTTCTTTTCCGACTTGTCGTTCGCCGGAAAACGGTGAAAAACCACATCAAAACCCTAACCCTAACCAACTTTTCTCTATTTTCCTCCGTTCTTTTAACCGGGGATGTTGTCGGAGGTTTGCATGGAGACGAGGGTGAGTTATTGGAGGGACGGCGCCGCTGTGTGGAGTGGTGCCGGAGTTATCTTGATTTGGTTATTCTGATATTTGCATGTTTGCGTGTGTGTGTGTTTGAGTATGATCTCTGTTGAGGGCGGTACGAGTGGTGCCGCCATGAGGAAAAGTAATGATCGGCGCTGGTGATGCGCCGACGAGTGTGACGATGGGTCTCCGGCGACCTTGCCAAGCGTTTTTGAGATTTTGAGTGTTTATGTTTAAATATATATGTTGGTGTATGTGAGATGGGTTTGGAGAAGAATGGGTTGGTATCAGAGAGATAGTAGTTGGGAATGAGAAGTTGGAACAAAGTGGCCGGAAACGCCGGGAAGAAGCTGGACTGCCGGGAGGAGGCCGCTGGGCACAGGCCGCTGGCGTGCGGTCGTGCCGTGGGGCACGGTCGTGCCCCAGCTGGCAGAAGCCGCTGAGGGCCGACGCACGGTCGTGCGCGGCCAGACAGAACTTGCTGGAGGCTGGCGCACGGTCGTGCGCCAGCGTACGATCGTGTGCAGCCAAGGCGTGCCGGGAGTGAGCGCTGGGTGCGAGATGCGTGTCGGGTAACGCCGTGTTTCCAATCCTTTCCCGTTCCTTTTCCTTATATCCTCTATCATCGGATCTTAGCCGATGAAGTGTCGTTGACCGAGGGTCGAGGGCCCGGTCGAAGTTAACCCTTTGATACCAATATACTTTCAACCTTGATATACGTTGTTGAGCTCGTATCAACACCGAACGAGCTCGTTCCTTATCCAATCTTTAGATCCTTCGACTCGTCGCATATACGTTTATCGCTTTAATTATAATTAATAAAGATCTAAGTACAACGTAACTTGTGTAGGCGATTTGTTGGATTAAGACTAAGTTACTTGATCGGATTAAGCTTGTGTTATCGGATCCTTTGGTACTCGCTTGGGAAATCTGATCCGTCGGTACTCGTTGATCACGTGGTAACTACCGAACAAGGTGAGAGTAAATTCTAACTCTTCTTCTGTTTACCGTTTTCCCTAAGTAAATGCTTGCATGAATGAGGAATACTCAGTGTTGTGTTTATACTTGTTGTGCCATGATATAACTGTGAAAGGACAGAGGTCCTCCGCTCATGCATTCTGTGGCGGTGTCGTGAGCCTCTTTAAATGCACAAGCGGTGAAATACCGATATAGGATAAGACGGGGGAATCCCGCACCTATTCTTCTTATATACCATTTCTACTACTCTGTGGCGGTGTCGTGAGCCTCTTGAAATGCACAAGCGGTGAAATACCGATATAGGATCAGACGGGGGAATCCTGCACCTATTCTTCTTATACACCATTTCTAATATCTGCTTTGCATCTATACGTGCCGTGACAATGTGACTGTAGGATAGTTTTTCGGTATTTAATTATGACATGAGTTGTGCGAGGTGGATATTATCCCCACGAGTGTATTCCACGCACTCACCCCTTAATCTGTACTCACACTACAGGTGATGACGAGCGGGAGGAATCCTAGTTGGAGAGAGAGGAAGTGCTGATCCTGTTTTGTTGTAATGAGATGATGTCTCTTAAACATTTCTTAGACAATGTTTTGTAACATTCTTTTGATGTATATATGGATGAGAGATCCTGAAGGTTTTTCCGCTGCGTACGATGTTTATATCGGTAGTGAGACCGATTGTCTAGGATATAGGCCGTATGTTGTAATATCGGTAGTGAGACCGAATGTAATCGACAGAGGTCGGTTTTGATGAGTGAAAGATTCACTTTGTTCCTTACCCCTTTCTTCTGTTTTCCCTTGCTTCTTTCTTTCTGTCTTCATAAGCTTTCTTGCCCTTTTTCTATCTTCACGCCCGAGTAAAAACTCTGATAAAAAGTAAAAAGATTTCGGGGCGTGACATTGATAATCAGCCCAATAGGCTGAGATGATAGAGAATGAAATTTGGGTCACGACGGAAATAGAATGAGCTCAATCGGAGTTAAAATGAGCTCAAACGGAGCATTTTAAGTTTAGGGGTATTTTGGTAATTTTGGTCAAAGGGTTGACTTTGACCAGACCCATGACCCTCGGTTAACGACGTCTCGTCGGCGACGACTCGAAAAAGACTAGTGATGGAAAAAATAGGGTTCGAAACGAAAACACGGCGTCGCGTGTGCGTCGGCACCCGGCGGTCTCGGTAGCTGCCGAGTTTTCTCGGCAGCTCAGGTCTTCGTCTCGGCAGCTGCCGAGTTTTCTCGGCAGCAAGGTTACCCGACTCGGCAGGCTACCGAGTTTTCTCGGCAGCGGGTGCGTGGTCTCGGCGGCTGCCGAGTTTTCTTGGCAGCCCGGCACCCGACGTCTCCCGGCGTCGCCCTGCTTGACCAGCCACTTTCTCGGCGCCACCAGCCGCGGCATCGCCGCTGTATGCCACCACCACCAGGTCCGTCGGAAACCTTGCACCGCCGGCTACCATCTGTGGCCATCCCTTGCCGGATTCCGATGGTGAATAGTGCCCAGAATTCCGCCGCAAAATCCTTCATTACCACATTCGCAAAACCAAAGCTAGGGTTTAGGGTTTTTGGGGTTGTTTTTCACCGTTTTACGGCGAACGAGAAATCGAAATTGAATTCCAAGACCTATTCTTGATTCGTCTCGTCGAGACGAACGTTGTATGTGAAAATCGGCCAAAACTGATAACTTTGATATTTTCCGGTCACCGACGGCGGCGGCTTTGGTGGCGCTCCGGCGATGGCGGAAAGAAAAATAGAGAGAGGAGAGAAAAACTTACTTGTTCGCGTCGCTTTCGTTTTCATCGGAAAATGAAAATTTTGAATTGAATGAGCCCCTATTTATAGATTTTAAAAGTTACTATTTACCAAGTAAATTTAAATTACCATTCATTAAATTATTATTTTTCCTTTTTACCGCTACTCAGGATTTTACCCCCTTATTTTACCTAACCTTCGTATTTGACTCTTTTCTTCGCCATTTGAGCTACGGGTCTCCGATTGACCCCTAGTTCATTTCTATCTCCTTGTTTTCTCGATACGCACCAAAAAATATTCTATGTTCCAAGTCTAAGAAAATTATCGATCTAAATCGTCCATTAAACACATATCTAAAACGCACGTAATTAATTAAATAGTCAAAACGTACACAAATAATTATTAAATGATAGGTTTAAATATTTAATTAATCAATTATGCTTTGTTTTTTATCCGGAGCGCTACATCCCTTACCCCTTAAAATAATTTCGTCTTCAAAATTAGACGCGTACTAAGAATGGCGAAACTGGATACTTGTCAAAACTCTCGTTCTCTTATTTCTGTGTTGCTTCTTTCTTTCCATTTCTCGTCAAGGAACTAGCAGGTCTCGATCATTTGGCTAAGCTCGATGTTTAGAACTTTTGTCGGTCCTGAGCTTCTCTGATTCCTTCTCGAGCTTTTCTAACCGAATCGCATTTCTGCCCTTTACTCTTCTCATTAGTGATGTATTTGCGTCTTTGACTTTTATCTGGTGATACCCAGACCTTAAGTCAATCTTCGAGAACACACTGGCACCTCTTAATTGATCGAAGAGATCTTCAATCCAAGGCAGTGTATACTTTTTCTTTATTATCCTCTTGTTCAGTTCTTGGTAATCCACACACCTGAAAGCTTCCGTCCTTTTTCTCTTCCCAAAGACCACTGGAGTTTCCCAAGGCGACATGTTCAGTCTATTGGAGCCTTTGTCCAAAAGTTCTGTTAGTTGGACTTTCGGTTCTTGTAATTCCTTTGGTGTCATCCGATATAAAGCTTCCGACACCGGTGCTAGATCAGCTGAAAGAACTCCATTCTCACAGGTGATCCTTAGACTACGGCTAAGGTGTTTTGTCTTTACTATCTTTCCCAATGGAATACTAATTTCTAGGGTTTCAGCAATTACTTATCGTTCTTATGCTTCAACGGATTTGGTGTTATAACCATACCATAGATGAAGAAAAATAAGCACAAATCGCGGGGAAAGAAGTAAACGTGGATTCCATCGAATAGCAAAAGACAAACTGGTATCCTTTATATATATAAGCCGAAAGGTGGGCAACTCGTACATTATACAAAAGGATTACGTACACTATTATAAGGTACAAGCCACTACATATCCTTCTACTAATATAATACTAAAGGTTCCTCGTTTATAACCTATTTGTCAGCAGCCTTTGTGTGATTAAGAGTGAAAGCTCGAGCCTTACCTACCCCTGACCCTGGATTCTGTACCGTTGTGGTGTTACAGAACTTCGAACATCTGATGGCGACATGTCTTGGTTCTCTACATTTAAAGCAAATCTGGGTCCCTAAAAGACATGATCCCGCATAAGCCTTCCCACACTTGGCACATGAGTTTTTTTAGCTTAGGAGTAGGGAGAAGAGGATCATTGTTAGTCCTTAAAATTTTATTCTGATCGAAACTTTGACTTGACTCGATCCACTTCCTCTTTCCAAGTATCTCATCACCTTTCTCGGGCGATAACACGTTCAAGTACAGATGAGAGGAGATCTCTTGGGCTATCTCCACAACATTGACATAGGTCCTGTTTCCCTGACCTGCCAAAATAGAACTGATCTCTGAACGAAGACCCTTCTCAAAACGTCGGGTCTTCTTGTCATCAGTGTCAACCAAGTGAGTGGCATATCTGCTCAGATGGTTAAACCTCCGCTCGTACTCTCCTACGGTCGAGCTCTCTTGACGAAGATGTAGAAACTCCGTTTCTTTTTTATCTCGATAGGATTGAGGTATGAAGTGATGAGTCACCACCTCCTTAAAATCCTCCCATGTCATCTCCCCTCTTTGAGTTGGCGATAAGGTCCTCTCATACGAGTCCCACCAATGACTCGCTTCTTCGGTGAGTTGGAAAATTGCACAGGAGACCTTCTGCTCCTGGGTACACGTTAAGTGTCCAAATAATCGGTCGAGTGACCTAAGCCACTCTTCGGCATCAGCTGCTTCGCCTTTTCCATTAAACATCAGTGGATTGAAACGCCGGAACTGTTTGTATATCAAATTCGGATCGGATTTTGTTGGCGGGGGTGTGGTTCGAGTCACCTCGAAGTGTTGTGCCAGTCCCCTAAGGATGGACACTAAATCCACCATTGTAGCATCCACATTTTGTTCTGGTGGATTTACATTTTGCTCTGGTGAATTTACAGTTGGCGGATTTGCAGTTGGTGGTGGGACCTTTCGTGGTCGACCTCGAGGCATAATTCTAACGACAAAGGCGAAAGCTGACCCTCATAATTTACCCCAGGTAATCCAACAATCTATAACAACAGATAATCTAATAACAGGTATTATGGTACCGATAAACATTACTCCATAAATCATATAATAATCTTAACAAATTCTCTGTCATCCATTTATCATCATAGCATAACATGGTCATGTTGGATAGCGTATACTAAACTTGCATAAACTAGCCAGAAAAGCATAACATATGTAGAACATTATAAAACACATCACAGACATCCACACATAGTTTCCTATAGACCTCAAATATCAAAACCAACCTTACGTATTACAACCACGAATCGTGGAAACACACCAACTAGCTCGCCCTGTTGTAAACAAGGGCCAATGGTAATCTCAACTATCAGTCACACAACGTCTACTAATGCAAATGACCATTTACGTACACGAGCTCACATTGCTACAGTCAACGGCCCTTGTGGTTGCGCGCATGAGCTCACTCAGCTGTAGTCAGTGGCCTTTGTGGCAGCGGCAAAAAATAGTGCGTCAATTATAGTGACGTCAAGATGGTTTTTAAAGGATCTTTTTATCGTGGTTGTAGTGACGTTAAGAAAGTTTTGAAAAGATCTTTTTCATCGTGAAACTATGTCTTTAACACCTTCTCAATCTTAAACGATCTTTATCAGATAAGCAAGGTAACACATAGCAAATAAACACTCATGATTAGGGAGAGACACGTATAGAGAGAGGATGGTGTTTATCCGTTTCTTTTCGAAAACATTTTCCCGGTTAAAACACAGTTTCCTCATTTTAAAAACACGTTTGAAAATAAAAACCAGCTTGAGCAAAGTCCTACAAAGGATAGAACTAGGCTCTGATACCATCTGTCACGCCCCGTTTTCTTTCACTTAAAATATCAGAGTTTTTCATTTTGGGCGTGAAGAAAGAAAGGGGAAGAGGGCGAACATGATACAAAATAGAAGGAACAAGAAGAGGATAAAAAGTAGTACACTTGAAACATCGGATACAACCGATAAAAATAAGTCTTGAAACCTTACGCAGAGGAAAAACATCAGGATCTTTTACAAAGATGAGAAATACAGTTTTCTATTACAAGCGATCATCATAGCTTTAAAAGACAAATCCGAAAAATGACACAGCTGATAAGACACCCCTCTCTCTACGCGTCGTGATTCTCTTCATTACCTGTAGTGTGAGTACAGAATAGGGGTGAGTGCGTTGAATACACTCGTGGAGATAACTTCTAAACGCTAATACCTGTGTTTATATTATTAAATGCTTGAATGACGGTTACATGTTATGTGAAACTACTGTTTATGAAACGATTCTTAATCGTTATGCTATATGAATATAAGATTTGTGAAATGTTGAGGTTCATGTGTCGTGCTTACATGTGATGGTTTATATGGATATACACACATGTCATATTGTGCTACGAAGGGACTACGGTCCATATTGTGCTACGAATGGACTAAGGTCCATATCTATGCTACGAAGGGACGACGGTCCATATTTATGCTACGAAAGGACTACGGTCCATAACTGTGCTACGAAGGGACGATGGTCCATATTTATGCTACGAAAGGACTACGGTCCATAACTGTGCTACGAAGGGACGACGGTCCATATTTATGCTACGAAAGGACTACGGTCCATAACTGTGCTACGAAGGGACGACGGTCCATATTTATGCTACGAAAGGACTACGGTCCATAACTGTGCTACGAAGGGACTACGGTCCATATCTATGCTACGAAGGGACTACGGTCCATAACTGTGCTACGAAGGGACTACGGTCTATATCTATGCTACAAAGGGACTACGATCCATATTGTGCTACGAAGGGACTACGGTCCATATTTATGCTACGAAGGGACTACAGTCCATATTGTTCTACGAAGGGACTACGGTCCATGCCCATATTGTTCTACGAAGGGACTACGGTCCATTTCTATGCTATGTGTCTCTATGTTATGCATTATACATTCTACGCGCTATCTTTATTTCTTGTAATTGTATATGTTCGAAAGACTCAACTGTTTAATGAACGTTAAAACATGAAATTATCCCCACGAGTGTATTCAACGCACTCACCCCTATTCTGTACTCACACTACAGGTAATGAAGAGAATCACGACGCGTAGAGAAAGGGGTATCTTATCAGCTGTGTCATTTTCCGGATTTGTCTTTTAAAGCTATGATGATCGTTTGTAATAGAAAACTGTATTTCTCATCTTTGTAAAAGATCCTGATATTTTTCTGCTGCGTAAGGTTTCAAGCCTTATTTTTATTGGTTGTATCCGATGTTTCAAGTGTACTACTTTTTATCATCTCCTTGTTCCTTCTATTTTATATCATGTTCGCCCCCTTCCCCTTTCTTTCTTCACGCCCAAAATGAAAAACTCTGATATTTTAAGTGAAAGAAAACGGGACGTGACAAATTTAGCTTGAAGTATGGAAAAAAATGAGGATTGTGAAGGATTTGAGGTGGAGTCTCATTAAATTTGGTCATTAAATTTGGTCGGCCCTATAAAATCAGCAGATAGACGATTGAGAGTGTTCATAACAACAATGACATGACAGTTAATTGTCTCAAGTGAATGATGGAAGCTCTCTATGCTATCTCATTGACTTGTATGCATTACCACAGTTCGCATAAATATGATGACTTTTTCAATAGCCGATACTCTAGTTTGTGGGCACTCAATGAAGAAACCTCTAGATAGTAGCAATTCAACTAGTGCATAAAATGTTGGTTTATTCATCCTAACATTATCATAAAACCTCTGAGGTGTTCCATAAATTAATGAACTCCCCAACCCAGTTATTCCTTGGCAATATTGAAGTATTACGTGGTACCTTTTTATTATTACCAAAAATAGGAATAATGACATCATTTAAGAAACGAAATTCCATTTCATCGTCAAAACCTCCGGATCCTAGAGTATCATCACTGTTCAATTCAACTTCCGAAATATGTTGTTCAGGTGTGGTAGACATTCTTCTGTTGAAGAGTCAAGTAATTGTTTTAATATTTTCAACAAGTCAATTCTGAATTGTAATATATATGAAAGAAATAAGGCATCCAACATAACATGTTAAAGAAATTAAACAATTTCAAAAATAAATAATATAATAATAGTCTTTGTTATATCGTCTATGATCCGAATAACCAATTACAAAATGACATAGTATGTTAATAATCAAAATACTAACACATATTACTTAAAATTCAAAGATAACTAAGATAAAACAAGTCTAATATTCTTTGATTTCAACTTCAAATATAATAGGCAAGACAAGTCTTCATCCATTATCTAGACCCCGTATCCACAAGAGTTTGTCATCTTCGTCGAAGTCAAGAAACATTTGCCTTGTGGCATATCTTTTCAGCTTTTCCCCAGCCTTAACACGAAGCATTGGAGGGACATCTACCATGGCTCGAATGATGTTTATGCAATTCTTGAACTCAGTTTTTACGGCGTCCCTTGTCTTAGCCCTCTTCTCCATTATGTATCCACCAAAGTTGTTCAATATCCATATAATGACATTATCCTTCTCAGAGGCAATAGAGGACCTCTTCTGAAATGTTTAAGTATCATCCCTTTCAAAGAAGTCGTTGGTTGAGTGATGTGTTCCAGTTGGTTCTGACACCATGAGAGAACTATCACACTCTTCATCAACTTCAGGAATATGTGGTTGTACACTAGATCGGGCATTACCACCAGTGGCCACAATTCTGTGGAATATCTCCGTACAAAGGTCAAAAAGTGGCTAACCCCGGCTGATTATTCTCGGATTATCATGATGCTCCTACAACAAAATGAATCATGATTTTAATTTTGATGATTAAAATATAAATATATTATATCTGATAATTTAAAATCATTAGATATATATATGTACTTTAATGATTGTATTAATCATGTCTGCAGGATCAGTAATAGTCTCTCGCGTATAATCCCACCCCAAACTAGATCCACGATTGTTCTTAAGATCATATAAAACCCTCCATGCCTTTTTAATATTATTGAACTTGGTCTTGCACTGTTCGACGTTGTAAACACAACGATCTATAGCAATGGCATTAAGTTTTCGCAAATATTCTGCATGACAGGTCTTGAGAAAGATGTCGTGAGAAGTTGACCGTTAAGAAATTCTTGATGTAAAAGGATGATGAACTGTGATTCATTCTCACGAAGCCAACAAACCTTATCAGCTCGATCTCCATTTGTATTTCCTCTAAACATCTAATGAGTTTATTCAAAGTATAATAAGTATATAATTACATTATAATTATAATATAATTACATATTATGAACTGAATTTTAAAATAAATTTCAAATATATTATATTCAAATATTAGTTAAAGATTGTCGATAATCAAAATATATTTTTGACGAGGGTGCGTTTGGAATTTTTTTTCGTTTTGTTTTGGAGAACCTTTGTATTCCTAATATTTTGGTAAAAGTTTTTTAAATAAGTTATTTTGCAACCCTCGTATTTTTAATTTTTTTGTATAAGTTTTTATAATTAATTATGTTATGTGATAATTTTATTCAACTTTAACTAAAAATAGATGACTATCAACTGAAGATCTATGGTTAAAAATATTTATTCAACTAAATATCGCTATATTCCAATGTTAATAAAATTATATTCCAATAATAATGAATGTTGTACATCATTTAAGCCACTATCAAACTTGGATATATATATTATCAAAACTGAACAAGAATATATGCACATACAAGTAATAATATTCACATAATCATAGTCAAACAAAAATATATATACGTAACACATTTTTCAAAATAAAAATATATACAAAACACAAAAACATAACCATCAAACATATAATATACAATGAAATCAATAAAAAAACTATACTCAAAGTTTGTTTTAGTTTTCAAGATAAGAAACCACAAACATTGTAAACCAGCAAAATATATATATTGCAATGTATACGGAAGATACACTCAAAAAATTTCCTCTCAAAAATTTTCTTTTAGAAGATATAAATATAAATATTTCTTCTATAAAAATTTACTTTCAGAATATATACTTTCAAGAAAAGAAAACACAAATTACAGTTGAACTAAATAGCAAAATAGATTCCAGTTTTCAAGAAAAGAAAAGTCAAATATTATAAACTAGCAAAAATACAGAAGATATACGCAAAAGATATAAAAAACACAGAAGATATACTCAAAAAAATTCTTCTAAAAAAACACTCAAGATATACTCAAAAGTTTCTTCAAAAAAATTTTCTTTTCTTGAACTGAAATTATACAGAAGATATCCTCAAATCTCTATTTCCAGTTTTCAAGAAAAAAAACACTTGTTAAGTAGCAAAAATAAAAATCTCTTCAAATACCTTCAGAGGATTCTTTATGGGTACATGAACGTTGTTAGAACCAACTGACTCTACACAAGAACTAGGACAACTCGTCTTCCTTGCCACATAAGAACTAGAGCATCTTTTCATTCTTGCTATATTCTGTTTGACGCAACGGAAGCTATAGCTAAACAATTGTGTTTTTGATTTATTGTACAGTGGGTGAGAATGTTTGTTTTTCACCACTTTCACTCCACTTAAATATACAAAGATATAGATTTGACAACCAAGAAAATCAACAATTAATGCTCTAACTTAAAAAAATACATTTTTCTACCTACAAATTGAAAAGGTAAACCTAAAAATACAAAATATATAAAATCATCATAAAAGTACAATTGAAGCTGATGTTGTGAGAAATGCTGATGGGAGTGGAGGTTGGTGAGAGAATTTAACCCACTAAAATAAAAAATACAAAAAAAAAAGATGAAGAGAGGGAAAGGTAAAGAATTACAATATGATGGAAGAGATTGAGAGAAATGCTGATGGGAGAGAAATTGATGAGAGCATTTAACCCACAATACAATAAAGAGAGATGAAGAGATGGTGAGATAAAGTGAGATTGTGTGCATTTACATTTTACAGTATGATGAGAGTGATAGAGAGAGAAAATGGAAGAAATTGAGATGAGAACAGAGTGATGTTGACGGTAGCACATATCATAGATATTTAATAAGGATGGAGGGGACCACCATGATTATATTAATATGGATTTTGAGGGTGGATTGGGGTTAGATCCAAATACTAGCCCATCCCAATACAAACATGGACTTGGATTTGGCCCATCTAAAATCCGGATGGGCCAGTCCCACTCCAAACACCCCCAATAGATTTGGGGATTGAAATCCTAATCGATAGATTTGGGGATAAAAAAATTGAATTGATATCCAAAGCTCGTTGATTCATAATCGATACCCATTAGTGATGGCCATAACCACACTATCATCACAAACATCAACTCTTAATTTGGGAACCCTATTCTTAGGAGGCGATAAGGTAATTTCTTTGACTGAACTTTACATCTTGTCTCCTCTCTAATACGGAGCTTGCTTTATTTTCTATTTTCTGAACTTGAAACTATATTCTCTTAGATTTTTTGTTAGAAATTTGAAGTGTAAGTTTTACTTGGTAGTGTTGTTTGTTGAGTATGATACTGTTGGGAATCTGTTTCTTCCATCACCAATTCCAATTCTTATCTACATATTCATACCAATTGAAGAATACAACCTGCATAGTAGATTTGATAGTGAGTAGTGTTATATTGCTGAAAAGGCTATGGAATTTTGCTCAAACTATCTTTCTAGTGTTCACACAATTGGAATCCTGTCAAAGCATCGACAAATAGATAAGACTAAGCCATTGTCAACTGCACAAGTGGTCCAGGCTAGTCCTGATGATTTGAGGCAAGCACATTTCTATGTTTTGACAAATGACATTGAGATTGACCCATATATAAGGTGATCTCTCTAACTCTTTAAAATTGATATTTACTAATTCATATAGTGATCTCATTAAACTTTTTTAGTCGACATATAGCTCACTTGAAGTCAAATTTTGGAAGAAAGACAGAGAAACAACTATTGGATAAACATAACAAAATGTTTGTTTTTTAGCTGCATGATCAAGTAAATATTATAACTCCTAACATGTCATCTTGAAGTCTAAAATTCAAAATAAAAATATTAACTCCAACATGTTGAATTATAGGTTGCAAATGAAATTAACCATTCAACTGTTCAAGTATCAGAAAAGTTAAAGTGCATTGCAAGTGGTCCCGAGAAAAATATGATAAAGCACTGTAGTTACATGATTGATGGAGTTACCTATCATACGAAAGAGCATGATAGTGTATGAGCTATCAAAACTTGGGAGTCAGTTTAGTTGTAAAAACTATGCAAGTGGCTAGTGCAAAGGATAAAAATCCAATTGTGACAGACATGGTGTATTATGGAGTTATTAAAGAAACATAGGAACTCGATTACCACTATTTTTGGATTCCAATGTTCCAATGTAATTGGGTTGAGCACAATAGTGGAATTAAAGTAGATGATCTTGATTTTACAATAGTGAACCTTAACAAAATTGGATTCAAATCTGATCGATTTATTTTAGGTAGTCAAGCTAAGCAAGTCTTCTACATTGAAGACTTTCTAGATCTTGTATGACATGTTGTACTTTCAACTCCTAGTAGGGAGTATTTTGATAACATTAATGGTGATGATATAGAAGAATCTAACATCCATCACCAATGTTTTACAATGCGGATGCCCCCATTAGAAGTTGATGATATAGATGAGAACGAAACATCATGTGTAAGTGAAGATTGTGATGGGATTTGGGTTGACAATTATATTTTCTAGTTCTATAATTGTCTTTTTGGTATATCTATTGAACTTATTACTTTTCTCTTATGATATTCTACTTGTTTCTTAAATATTTGCCAACTAACCTATTCTTATTTGTTTCACAAGTCTGAATCATGGTGTCTCATATAAGGGCTTTAGCAAAGGTAGACAAAGTAGCTGAGAAGAGTAGAATAAACTACAACAGAATAAAAATATAGTCAGTTCAAATGAAGTTGATTTGAGTTGGGAAGTGAGGATAATGAAGACAACTCTATGTTTGGAGAGAAGAGTACACACACATCAAGAATGCCGAGAGGTCCTACACATATGCATGCTCTTGGACCTTATGGTGCTGAAATGCAGAGTTATATTGGAGTGTTGGCTTGGGAGAAGGTTAAAATAACATTTGATGATTGAAGGGAGGTGTCAACTAAAGTTAAGGACTCGATATAGGAATCTGTTAATGTAAGTAGAACATCTTGTCATCATGTTTTTTTATTCAAAATAACTTTTTTTTTGCTTACATGGTTCTTACTATTGGTACTTTCTAGTTGTTCGAAGTTCCTCCTTCATGGAAGAAGAGGTGTTTGTCTTCGGCTAATAAAAAATGGTATCAATACAAGACAAGACTCACCTAGAAGTATGTTTTTAGATATATCAATGAGCCTGGTATTAAGCAAGTTTATTGTAGTAATTTTGTGATTAATCGCTTATTTGAAGAGTTCAAGGTAAGATTCAACTTATGATGTTTAATTTATATTTCCTGTATTTAGTATCTTATGTTTGTTAATCAATTAATGTAGAAAAAGAGTGAGGAACAAAAGAAGTCAATTGCAATACCCTCATAAGCTTTCTCGTAAAAGATATGCAGGTTTAGCTGAAGAGATTGTAAGTATTTGATTCTAATGTTAATTATTTGTATCATCATACTCATAATTAATGATCACTTTATATAAAATTATAATTTTATTGTAGGCTGATGTATTGGGCGATGATGATGAAATCAATAGAGCTATTTTATGGATTAAATTATGAATGCCTAAATAAGGGGAAATAGCAAAAGAGAGTTTGAAGGAAACAATCACGAAGATTGTGAGTTTTTTATTCTTGATTATGACACTTTAAGCTAACACTTATTCTTCTTATAATAAAACTACTACTTCTTCTTACAATTTTCCTTGTTCTAATGTCGTCATCATGTAGGATGAGTTCATAAAATAAAAAAGGAGGGTAAGTTCAAAGTGGAAGGAAAAAGAGATGACATCCTTGCAAAAACACTTAATTCACAAGAATACACTGGATGTATAAGGGGTACTGGAGGTTATGTCACTTCGTCGATATACAATCATGTTTTGTCTAAGTATATGGTGCATAAAGATTTCCTTTTGGAAGAGCGAAAGAAGATAAATTCAGAACTCGATGCACGAGTAAGGAAACTAGAAGCAATGATTTTGAAGAATGCATCTAGACATGACATTAAAAAAGAAGATAAGGGCAGTTGTTCAGTGAAAATCTCAAGTCCGTCAAAGGAGAAGGTTGAGAGAGTCAACGATGGTGAACCATAAAATTTGAGAAACCTCCATCAAAATGAAGACTTGGATGATGATCTGAAAATTGTTGATGATAATTGGTCATCAACGCTAAAATTATGTTGCATATTACACAAACAATATTTCTTTAACTATATATGAATTACCTCTGATATTTCTTGTATTGTAGGGTGAACCGGTTGAATTAACATTGGAATCATAAGTAAATATTGCAGCTTATGGCACAATTATAAAATTGGGTGATAATCTTTTACCTAAAAATTGAGTGTGTCCACTGATCAAGCATTGGATGAGGATGTCTCTTTACCGATTCTAGGAGATTGCAATAGTATCGGTGGTGAGATGGTAGACACTCATGTTGCTTGGTCATCGCATTTGATAAAACCAAAAGTTAAGATAATATTTTTATACATTGTCTTTTAATAGTTATCGAAATATAACATATCTACTTATATATCGTACTTATACAATTTTTAGAAACCTGGAAAAAAGAAAATCATGCATAAAGACTTGCCTACTATTGATGTATCAAGTGTGCCAAAGTTGTTACATATGCTATATTGTTATACTAAGCTTGTTATTCAAAATAGAGACAATGTAGAGATAGAGTTTGATCGTGACGTATTTGGTCGTGAATTCAAAATCTTTGTTAACATTAAAGATATGGTTTCATTCTGTCAGTTGGAGCCAATCTCATACGTATGGGTGGTTGTTTATATGTGGTAAGTATTATAGTTACTTTATTATTATTATTATTATTATTATTATTATTACTACTACTACTACTACTACTACTACTATGTATGGCTAGCATCTCTATAAAAGGTTGATAAGAGAAAACAAGCTTCAAATTTTTTGATTAGTGAATCCATATGAAATAGGACATTTGTCATCAACAAAAGGTGATCAATATTTTTGTGGCAATGAGATGGAATGAAGGGCACGTGCTCAGCAAAAAGGTTGAATGGTACATTGCCTAGCCAATTAGTTTTGGCATCTTGTAATGTTGGGTAAGTTATGATTTGCTTTAATGTACTTTATATTATGTTAACTTGACATTGTGTTCACACTATTTGTTTACTCTAGCTTTCATTGGATTCTAACCGTCATCAACCCCCACAAGGAGACTGTTCATTTGTTGGACCCTCTTTATCATCATTTGCATTATCACACTTGGAAAAAAATTATTTGTAAGTCTCAATTTAATAAATTTAGTACATTTACTATCATATTTTATGTTGGACAAACGATTTTTGTGTATGATTATCTTTTTTTACATCATGAAGGACCATGAAATTGTTTAATACGGATATTGGAAAGAATGTGAAAATGCAACCTACATGGGAAGTAGTTAAGATATGTACGTTTAATAAGTTTGTGGTAATTGCATTGTTGTTTTGTGAGTATTGATTTTCCTATTATAAGTTATTGAATTGTTTCTTTGGTAATTGCATTGTTGGGCACAAGAAGTGTCTTTAAGCTGCTCTATGAAGCAACTTTTATTTTTAGGTTTATTGTTGCTCAATCAAGGATTACTGATTAGCTGCAATATTTGAGTCAATACTTGTTTTTATTGTTTAGTTCAGAATAGAGTTGGTATGTTTATTTTGAATGAAGTTTAGATGATGTTATTATGGCAAAATAGGCAGTGCTACATCTGTTTGAAATCTTATTTAACATTTACCATGATTGCATTTAACTAAAAGAGTGGTTGAAATGTAACATAGAGAGTTCAGTAAAGCATTAGCATGATTGCATTTCATCCATTCAGGTAAATATGGTAAATAGAGTTTGACTTTGTAGAAATACAAATGGTTATTGTATGGAATTGTACATAATCTATATTGATGTTCTTTGCATTCGAACACAGGTCCCATTAAATAAAGAGACATCATGTCACACCCCAAAATCTTTTCATATTTTATCAGAGTTTTCACACGGGCGTGAAGAAAGAAATAGCAAGGAAAACATCTCATAAACAGAAAGAAGGAGTAGGAGACGCCAGAAGAAAGAAGTAAGGGATGATATGGATCATTCACATATCAACAGTCGGTCTCACTACCGACACTATTCGGTCTCAATACCGATAGTTCCAACATAATAAAACAGCGGAATCAAACATCAGGATCTCACATCCATAGTATACTCAGAAATAATTACAAAACGTGAATAAACTTAAAATATTATTTTGAAAATGTTTGTGCGACACATCCTAAAATCACAAGTTTAGAAGCGGCACCGCCTCTCTCCATCTAGGGTTCATCATGCTCCTCAGCTCCTGTAGTGTGAGTACAGAATAAGGGGGTGAGTGCGTGGAATACACTTGTGGGGATAAAGTCTGCATCTTATAACATTCGACAGATTTATATAAATCAACAATATGTGATAATCGGCACGAAGTCATAGCAACTAAAATGCATAGTAGATATTAGAAATGGTAAGGAGGATAGCTGCAGGATCAGCCCGTCTTACCCTATAAAACGGTCTCAATACCGCTGGTGCATTTCATGAGGACCACCAAACCTCAATAGAGTAGTAGAAGGGAGGGAAACGATTTTTTACAGTCCCGTAGGACTCTTCGAACATGCAATGTGAACCGAAGTTCTTTCACAGTATATAGTATGGCACAACACGTATATTCACAGCATTTAGTATTCCTCATTCATGCTTTACAATAGGGAATACTGTAAACACATAGAGTTAGAAATTACCCCCACCTTGTTCGGTGGTTACCACGTGAGTAGCGAGTACCACAGATCTGATAAATCAGAGCTCGAGTAGCAAGTACCAAAAGTCAGACAACTCAACGCTCAATCCAACAAGTAGCCTACATATATTTTGACGTTTCTTAGATCCTTAATAATGTATAATTAAAGCGATAACTGGTTCCGACGGAAAAATGATCATTGAATACGTGACGGATCGAGAGATCTAAAGATTAGGGTCAAAGAAACGAGAAGGGCAGATCAGTCTAAGTGGCTAAGATGATAGAGAATGAAATTTGGGTCACGACGGAAAAAGAATGAGCTCAATCGAAGTTGAAACGAGCTCAAACGGAGCATTTTGGGTTTAGGGGTATTTTGGTAATTTTGGTCAAAGGGTTGACTTTGACCGGGCCCACGTACCCCGGTCAATGATGTCTCGTCAGTGATGTCTCGAAAAAGATGAGCGATGGAAAAAATGGGGTTCAGATCGAAAACACGGCGTCGCGTGCGCGTCGGCACGCGCGAACCCGGCGTCGGGTGAAAAAACCCGGCGGCTAGGTATCACCCTCGGCAGCTGCCGAGTTTTCTCGGCAGCTGGGTTACCCGGCTCGGCAGATGCTAAGATTTCTCTGCAGCGGGTCACGGTTCCTCGGCGGCTGCCGAGTTTTCTCGACAACCCGGCACCAATCCTTCCCAACAGTGGCCTGCTCGACCAGGCCACTTCCCGGCGCCACCGGGTGCGGTGGCGCAAGTCTCCGATTGACCTCTAGTTCGTTTCTATTTTCTCATTTTCTTGATACGCATCTAATGATATAAAAATATCCTATGTTCCACATCTAGGAAAATTATCGATTTAAATCGTGCATTAAACACGTATCTGAAATGCACGTAATTAATTAAACAATCAAAACATACGCACATAGTTATTAAGTCATGCGTTAAAATATTTAATTAATAAATTATGTTTTGTTTTGGTCCGGGGCACTACACATCAACCTGACATCTACTCATGCATCACCAGTCTTATCCTAGTTCAATTGTTTAAATTGGCTAATTATCATTTATTCATCCAATTGCAAATCTGAAATTATATTTTGCTTGGATGTGATTCTCATTAACTGTCTATTTCTGCAATTTAGGCTCCATTACAACCTGATAGTAAACAATATGGTTTTTTCGTATTGCGGTACATGAAGCAACTTCTTGATGAGGATGCAACTACAGACATGGCTTCATTGCATTCAATTATGAGTAAATTAATTCTTATCTAATTAGTTTGCATATTTTATACTTCATCAAAATAAAATACAGTTGATTTTTATGAATATTTCTTTTTTCAAAGTTTGCGCATCTTCAGTGCACTAGAGCTGATATTGATGAAGTGCATGCTGAATGGGCTGGATGCATTCACGAACATAGAAATGGGTTAGAACAAGGTGATTGTTAGCTTCTAAATTGTAATGTTGTTTATTTTATTTTTTAATATATATGTCTTCATGTTAACTTTTTTCGTACCTTTGACAAATTCTGGGAAAATAAGACTAATTTTGAAGTTAGTGATGCTATTTTTGTGAAGGTTCTATTGTTATCGAAACTATTAGATTTAACTTTTGCTAACATATTACTGTTGGAGTGTTATTATTAGATGTATTGTTGGGAGGATTTGTGAATGTATTGTTTGACATTAGTGATGTTATTTTGAAATTATATATTCTTTTAATGCATTTTGTTCATATAATTATTGAAAATTAATATATAGTTATTACAGGATTATAGAAAATGTGAAATATTTGTAAAAAAATGGTTAACAAGAAAAACAACTCTTTAAAAATAGAAAGACAACGCTTTAAAAAAGGGAAAGACAACACTTTTTTAAAAGGAAAAACAATGCTAGAAAAACGTAGCATAAAAATGACGAACTAATAAAGACAACGCTTGTAAGGGTTGCATATTGATGTGTCGTTATTTTTATATATTTTATCATCATAATTACCTTCGATTATATTTCTTTTGTGCCTAATTGATTGAATTATTGTTCTAATTTGTAGGAATTAACTTTGGTGGACTTCGAAGAGAAATGAAGTTAAAAGAGTGCATTTTGGGCTTAAGTTATGAAGTGGGCTTGGAAAAGATATATCAGTTGGGCTCAGATGAGTTGATGGTGGAGGAATGTCCAATAAGAGTTTTAATCCAATTAAACTCTTATCTTTGTAATAGATATGCATATCTTTTTAGATTTATGAGTTTTATTAGGAGTAGGAAAGAGAGTATTATAAATATGCGATATTCCAATACGCGATATAATAGACATAATATACATCTCTTCTCTCTCCTCTCTCAGACGCTAGTAGCGCCACTTTTCTCTATAGTTTTATCTTTTTCGTTCGTATCTCTAATTTAAGGGTCGTTTAATTCGATTGCTATCACTGTGAGGTTTTGTTCTTAATTTAATTTCTTGTTTTATTTCAAGTATCTGTTAATTCATGATTTTATTCCATAAAGTGAATTATAATTTAGATTGATCTGACAATTCGATTAGAATTATATTTTACTAATGTTATCCATGAGTTCTCTTTTATATGTTGTTGGGATGTATAACTGTTGAATAATTGGTACTTAGTAGCAATAGGTTGATTATTCTTTTGTTGGGATTGTGTAATTGCCTAATGAATTAACAGGACTAACAAAATCATAGGCTTAGTAATTTCAACTATCTCGAGTATTTAGTTCTAGGTTTCAGTTTAGGTTTAACTGTTTTCACAAGAGCTTAATGCAGTTGTTAATTAATCTGGAAAGCACGCACCAATTAGTTAATGATTAGTATTGATTGGATGTTGGGTTTGATCAATTAAAATGGGAAAATGCGGACTTCTCTACGGCTTCATGTTTAGTCTAAGTTTAAATATTTGAATGTGCAAGATGATATTTGTAGCCCGGGATCAGTGATGCAATTGAATGTTGGTACCCTTGAATCGGAGTCTGGTAAGATAATCTCTCTCCTATTTATTTTCGTAGTATGTTGATTGGTTAGTTTTTAGGTTAGTTTAGTTTTAGGTTAATTAATTAGATAATTCAAATCCCTCTTTGGTTCGTTCTCTCTCTCTCGAAAGAATTAAACCCTATTCCCTAAGGATCGACCCTACTCACCATTGTACTCATATATTTTGAAGTTGGAATTATTTTTGTTGATTTAACACCCATCACATATGTTTGTGATGTCGTTACCGAGAAAGCCAACATTTTATAAGCATTGCATGTATTTTTGCAGAATCCTATAAAACACATTATGTGCATTGTCGTATCTGATAAAGACAACGCATTTTGAGCATTGTCTTTTAGCACGACTTTTTTACTACGCTGGATACAACAACCCTCTTTCTCTGGGAAAGATAACTATAACGCCCGTTTTCTTTTTAAAGGTAATTTTTTTACTAATGTGCTACTTACGTACAAAATTTCCCTTTTTTAGAATAATAAAGACAAATAAAATTAGGAATAATTATGAAATACATGTTTCTAAAATTTATGAAATAAAACTCTTTAAAGAAATCCTTTTACATCCTTTAGAATATTGGCTACCAGCATCCATCACTCACGCTCCCCGCCCTAAACTCTTCGCACTGAAAATATTTTAAGAGATGGTTTCATCTCATTTTTTCCACTATTTAATTTTTTTAATATATCTACGCGAAATGTATATGTGGATCCTTACAAGTTATACTTTATTTGGTTCAATTTTATACTTTTACTTGTAAATATTGAGCTTTTTAAACTACATTGAACTTAGGGATATGCAATTATTTGTAAAAATAATGTTTTTGCCATTTTTTTAAATCAAAACCAGGTTTTATGTTGTATGAATTGATAATTAATAAGTACAATCAATATCCAATTTAAAACAAAAGAAAGAATAAATGTCCAATGATTAAAAAAATTTATGTAGCGCCCCGAATCGAAACGAGCATAATTGATTAATTAAATATTTAACACATGACTTAATTTATTACGTGCATTTATTTTGACTGTCTCATTAAATACGTGCGTTTCAGATAAGTGTTAACGCGAGTATGAGATGGATAATTTACTTAGACATGGGATAGGAGATATTTTTATATCATTAGATGCATAATAGAAAAACGAGAGGATAGAAACGAACTAGAGGTTAATCGGGGATCTGTAGCTTAAACGGCAATAAAGAGAACAAAACACGAGGTTTCGGAAATATCAGAAGATATTTACCAAGATATTTACCGAGATATTTACGTGAATAGTAATTTAGAAAAGTCAACTGGTGAATAGTAACGAAGATATTTTGGATGAATAGTAATTTTCGGATTTCTATAAATAGGGGTAGTTTCGATTTAAAAATCATCGTTTCTTCGATCGAGCTGAACCCGACAAAAATACGTAAGTCCTTCTTTCTCGTCTTTTAATTTCCGTCTTTCTGTTTTCGGCGCGCTGCCGCCGGGCGGTCGCCGGAAAATTTCAACATTGTCGGAATCGGACGATTTTCACACACGATGTTCGTCTCGACGAGACGAATCTAGGATAGGTCTCGGAATTCAAATCCGATTTCTCGTTCGCCGGAAAATGGTGAAAAACAGCCTTGAAACCCTAAACCTAACCCTTACACCACCCTTTCTCTCTTCTCTGTTCTTTCTCTCTCCACCGCGCCGGAGAAGCTGCCGGAGGTTGCCGGAGGTCGTGGCCAGACGCTGGAGTGCCGGCGCCGCTGTGGGTGACGGCGCCGGAGATGGAAAGTGGGTGTATATATATGTATGCATGCATGTGTGTGTGTTGTGTGGTGTATGAGTGTGTGTTTATGTGTTGCATGTTGTTGGGGCGGCGCCGGGTGGCGCTGCCGTGCGAGGAAGGTAGGTCGGCGACGGGAGGTCACCGGCAAGGTGGTCTGGTGGGTGGCCGGCGGCTGGTGACCGCCGGCCAAGGAAAATGGGTGGTGTGTGTGTGTAAACACACCTTACGTTGTGTGTGTGTGTGACTTGCCGTTTGTGTGTGTATGCACGGCGGTGGTGGTGGCCAGCGACTGGGGGTCGCCGGCCAAGGCGACGGTGGTGGATGGTGGTCGCCGGCGGCAGGTGGAATGTAAACTCCGACTCGCCCGGTGCTTGGAAGATTATCTCTCTCTCGTGGCACCTGATTATCGCGTAGTTGGACTCTAGCCAGTCCATTCCTAAGATGATATCGAAATCCTTTATCTCCAATGCGTGGAGATCAGCGAGAAGGATCTTATCTTCAAACACAATCTTAAGATGACGGTAAAGGTGTTTTGTCATTACCGTCTTTCCCGAGGGAATACTAACTTCTAATGTTCGAGCGACTATCCTACCGTCAACATGCTTCAGCAGTTTACAGAAGTTGACAGATATAAAGAAGTGCGTCGCTCCAGTATCGAATAAGATGAAAGCAGGTATATCAGATACTGATAACATACCTGTCATCGTCTCCGCTCCCTCAGCGGCTTGTGGACGAGTAAGAGCGAAAGCCCTCGCTCTACCGGCCACCGGCCTCGTGTTCGGCCCCGTAGCCGGCGCATTCCTCGCTTTCCAGCAATTGGCCGCTACGTGCCCCGACACTCCACAATTGAAGCAACTCCGTGTCTCTCACTGACACGGTCCCATGTGCACATTACCACATCTAGGGCATGGATTTCTAGGTCGGGGAATCGGAAGGAGTAGAATGTTGCTTGCCCTCGAAAACTTATTCAGGACAAAGCTCTGGCTCGGGCCAGTCCATTTCCTCTTGGCAGGAATAGGGAAAACCCTCTTAATGGGTGCAACGTTCAAACTCATTCGGGAGGCAATCTCATGGGCTCTTCTCATGACACTCGCATATGTCATCGCTTCCTGTCCAGCTAGGATCATGTCAATCTCCGGACGAAGGCCCTTCTCGAATCTTCGAGCCTTCTTCAAATCAGTGTCCACCAGATGTAGAGCGTACCGGCTCAAATGGTTGAACCGTCGTTCGTATTCCCCGACAGTAGAGCTCCCTTGCTTGAGGTGAAGGAATTATGTCTCTTTCTGATCTTGGTATGACTGAGGTATGAAGTTACTAGTCACCACTTCTTCGAAATCCTCCCAAGTCATTGCCTCTTTTTGAGCCGGCAACAATGTCCTCTCGTACGAGTCCCACCAGTGACCCACTTCATCCATGAGTTGAAAGATGGCACAATTGACCATCTGTTCCTTTGAGCACATCATCTACCTAAACAGTCGGTCGAGTGACCTTAGCCACTCTTCCGCTTCAGTCGGTTCTCCTTTTCCACTGAAGGTCGGCGGGTTGAATCGCCGAAACTGTTCGTATATTGATTTCTGGTCATTCCTTGTTGACTGGGGAATGGTTTGGTTAACTTCAAAGTGTTGTGCTAACCCTCGTAGCACGGTAACCAAATCTCCCATGTTGGTGTTCTCGTCACGTTCCGATTGATTAACCGGTTGTTGTGGCTCCCTTCGAGGTCTGCTCTCGACATAATTCTATTACGTTATGTATATACGTATAAGTCGTTGGGATTATTAATAACGTTATAACACGTTACTCGTGATAAGGCATAAACGCAAGCTTCATATACTCATACTCGCAACGCTTCCTTCTAAACCCAACGGTTTCAAGCAAATAACACTTAACAAGCAAACATTCATGCTCCACAACACTTATATCAGGGAGGGTCACCTATGGAGAGAGGATAGTGCTTATCTATATCTTTTCAAAAACCATTTCATGTTCCCAAATCACATCTTTAAAATCACATTTTTCTCCTTTTTAAAACTAACTCGAGCACGTTCTCAACGTTAGAACGGCTCTGATACCATTTGTCACGCCCCGAAATCGTTTTACTTTTTATCAGAGTTTTTACTCGGGCGTGAAGATAGAAGAAGGGCAAGAAAGCTTATCAAGACAGAAAGAAAGAAGCAAGGGAAAACAGAAGAAAGGGGTAAGGAACAAAGTGAATCTTACACTCATCAAAACCGACCTCTGTCGATTACATTCGGTCTCACTACCGATATTACAACATACGGCCTCTGCCCTAGACAATCGGTCTCACTACCGATATAAACATCGTACGCAGCGGAAAAACCTTCAGGATCTCTCATCCATATATACATCAAAAGAATGTTACAAAACATTGTCTAAGAAATGTTTAAGAGACATCGTCTCATTACAACAAAACAGGATCAGCACTTCCTCTCTCTCTAACTAGGGTTCCTCCCACTCGTCATTGCCTGTAGTATGAGTACAGATTAAGGGGTGAGTGCGTGGAATACACTCGTGGGGATAATATCCACCTCGCACAACTCATGTCATAATTAAATACCGAAAAGCTATCCTACAGTCACATTGTCACGGCACGTATAAATGCAAAACAGATATTAGAAATGGTGTATAAGAAGAATAGGTGCGGGATTCCCCCGTCTGATCCTATATCGGTATTTCACCGCTTGTGCATTTCAAGAGGCTCACGACACCGCCACAAAGTAGTAGAAATGGTATATAAGAAGAATAGGTGCGGGATTCCCCCGTCTTATCCTATATCGGTATTTCACCGCTTGTGCATTTCAAGAGGCTCACGACACCGCCACAGAATGCATGAGCGGAGGACCTCTGTCCTTTCACAGTTATATCATGGCACAACAAGTATAAACACAACACTTAGTATTCCTCATTCATGCAAGAATTTACTTAGGGAAAACGGTAAACAGAAGAAGAGTTAGAATTTACCCCCACCTTGTCGGTGGTTACCACGTGATCAACGAGTACCGACGGATCAGATTTCTCAAGCAAGTACCAAAGGATCCGATAACACAAGCTTAATCCGATCAAGTAACTTAGTCTTAATCCAACAAATCGCCTACACAAGTTACGTTGTACTTAGATCTTTATTAATTATAATTAAAGCGATAAACGTATACGCGACGAGTCGAAGGATCTATAGATTGGATAAGGAACGAGCTCGTTCGGTGTTGATACGAGCTCAACAACGTATATCAAGGTTGAAAGTATATTGGTATCAAAGGGTTAACTTCGACCGGGCCCTCGACCCTCGGTCAACAACACTTCATCGGCTAAGATCCGATGATAGAGGATATAAAGGAAAAGGAACGGGAAAGGATTGGAAACACGGCGTTACCCGACATGCGTCTCGCACCCGACGCTCACTCCCGGCGCGCCTTGGCCGCACACTACCGTGCGCTGGCGAACGACCGTGCGCCAGCCTCCAGCAAGTTCTGTCTGGCTGCGCACGACCGTGCGCCGGCCCTCAGCGGCTTCTGCCAGCTGGGGCACGACCGTGCCCCACAGCACGACCGCGCGCCAGCGGCCTGCACCCAGCAGCCTCCTCCCGGCAGTCCGGCTTCTTCCCGGAGTTTCCGGCCACTTCGTTCCAACTTCTTGTTCCCAACTACTATCTCTCCGATACCAACCCATTCTTCTCCAAACTCATCTCACATACACCAACATATATATTTAAACATAAACACTCAAAATCTCAAAAACGCTTGGCAAGGTCGCCGGAGACCCATCGTCACACTCGTCGGCGCATCACCAGCGCTGATCATTACTTTTCCTCATGGCGGCACCACTCGTACCGCCCTCAACAGAGATCATACTCAAACACACACACACGCAAACATGCAAATATCAGAATAACTAAATCAAGATAACTCCGGCACTACTCCACACGGCGGCGCCGTCCCTCCAACAACTCACCCTCGTCTCCATGCAAACCTCCGACAACATCCCCGGTTAAAAGAACGGAGGAAAAGAGAGAAAACCGAGGAGAGAGAAAAGTTGGTTAGGGTTAGGGTTTTGATGTGGTTTTTCACCGTTTTCCGGCGAACGACAAGTCGGAAAAGAAAACCGAGACTTGTTCTAGACTCGACTCGTCAAAACCTATGTCGTGTGTGAAAATCGGCCGAAACCGACAACTTAGAAATATTCCGGCGAACTCCGGTGGCGGCACCACCGCGCCGGCTGTGGCTCCGGCGGCGGCGCCGGTGGTAGCGTGCCGGAGGCCGAAAAAGAAAAGAGAGAGAAGAGAGACCTACGTGTAAACGTCGCTTTTTGGCTCGTTTGAAGAAAGGGGTGAAAAATGAACTGGGGTGAGCTCCTATTTATAGATTTCAGAAGTTACTATTCACCGTAAATATCTCGGTAAATATCTTCTGATATATCCTAAACCTCGTGGTTTACTCTTTTTATTGTCGTTCGGGCTACGGGTCTCCGATCGACCCCTAGTTCATTTCTATATTCTCGTTTTTCCAAAACGCTTCTAGTGATATAAAAATATCCTATGTTCCACGTCTGGATTAATATCCATCTCATAATTATACTTAACATTTATCTGCAACGCACATATTTAAACAGTTAAAACATACGCACATATATATTAAATCATAGATTTAAATATTTAATTAATCAATTATGCTCGTTTTGATCCGGGGTGCTACAAAAGGTCTGAGTATCTTATCTAACTATAAGTTCGTAACTTAAGGTCACAAGTAATTAAAATACGACCTTTAAGGTTTTCCTTGTTTACAAGGGAGGTTGAAGCGACTTTCTGATGACGTTGTAGTTTAAAGAATAAATGAATGATTTTAAGGTAAATGTAGGGTTTATGTGGAATTATAATGAAAATGCATTTTTTACAACATTAGGGAACTTATTTAGTCTTAACTTAAATCTTGAAGGACTCAAATTTAATTTTAGAAACATTAATTATAAAATTTAGAACTTAAATTCGATATTAGACTACTTAGAAATAATTATTAGAGAGACCAATTATGGGAATTGGAGTTTAAATTATAAAGTCCATAATATCTTTAGGTCTATGTGTCATTTCTAGGTCACTAGGGGTTAAAATTATAAAGTCCCTAATTATTTCCAGGTCATGTGCTATCTTACAAACATGAGGGCTAAATTGAAAGGTTAAATACTTATTTTTAAGTCCTTAAATTAAGTCTAAACCTCAAAGTCAAGTCTTAACTCCAAAATCAAAACTTAGCTCCAAATCGGTCATCCGTTCCTAATGGCCGACGGCACCATGCCCTTGTCAACATGAACCAATTCACACCCTTGCATGCATAGCCCAAACCCGTTCAACCCGCTATACACGCCCTCACTTGTTTCCCGTACTACAACCAAACACTTTCATATAACAACAAAGTTGTCCCCGTGCCCGTCACCCATCTCAGTAGCTTCATCCCAAGCACACAGCATACCCTGTAGCCCCTACCCCCGGCACCCAGCCCCTGACGTGCCTAGCAGGCCCTGTCCCTGTCCTCGGTGCCTAGCCATGCCCAACAACCCCATCCCCATCAATATTAAACAATTAAATACAAAACTACTCATACTGCAGGTGAGAGATACTTACTTGAAGTTTTCAAAATTTAAAATATCTCAAAACTGTTAAACTCTTCTAAGTCTTCTCAAGAAAATCTAAAACATAATTATCGCTGACATTAGAATTAATTAGTTTCATATATAATAAATATATAGTCTTATAACTTTTGACATCAGAATTAATTAGTTTAATATATATTAAATCTATAGTCTTATAACTTCTTGTAATTATAATATGACAGTCCTAAACGAGCCAGTTAGCAATATAATTAAAAATCAGGCCTTGAGAAGCAGATTTGCAATTCAATCAATTAATAGTTAAATCACCATAGTCAACTTATTTTGATTACCTAACCAACTAACTTAATACCATAGTAAATATTTAAGTTCCTTTCTAACCTTTATTAATAAAATCTACTGCAACAGACCAATAAATTAATAAAGCTAAATAAGGGTTTAACTAAAAATTCCTTTTAGGGTAAATATATGTTGGGTTCAATTTGCTACTGTCACTTTTCTAAAATAATTATATTATCAAACTCGAACATTATTTATTTACATTTTCCCATTCTAAAATTTGTTCGTCACTTTATAAGAATTATGAAAGGTGTAAATATGTTCTTGAACTATGAACTAATTAATTAATTTAATCAATCATATCATAAATCAATGTTTTTATGATATACTATGTAAATATTATCGTCACATTCATCCTCATTCTTGCAATTTAATTAATTTTCATGTAATCATTATCTTTATAACTAATATCATGAATTATGAAGAGACATTTAGAATAGTACTAAATCCTAAACTCATCAACTTATTCATTATCTACCTAATATAATAATACATGGCCTCAGTGAAATTGCTAATAAAATAAAGTCTTAAGTTATAGAAATTGGAAAGTACACTGTTGGCGCAATAGAAAGTCTTTAAATAATTTGCTAACCTTAATTAATATTAGACTGCAAAAGAAAACAAGTCCTAAAACTAATTAATTAACCAAATGGGTTTAATTATGTTTATTCAAATAAACATGAGATCTCATTTCTTTATGCAGCGTGATATCGACTTTCCTAAACTAAGCAGATTAAACAAAAGGTCTTTGTCTAATAATTAATAACTTAAAAGAGCCGAACACATCACCCAATTCTCAATTCTATAAAGTGAATAAATTAATTAGTCGATCTATTTGCAATATTGAAGATAAGTGATTTTCCAGTAAGTTCCATTACATTAACAATCATAATGGAATTCATCTTCCATAGCAATTTTAACATCAGTACAATATATTTAATCTTTTATTTTAGAACTTTATATGTATACTTGTATATCTTTATTAGTATTCTCCACCAACAACAAAAATCAAAAGCCATAGACATACAAAAGACTCAATTTCTCAGTCAAAGATCATAAATATAAACTATCAAATGAAGAAATTATGGAAGGAAAGTTGACGAAATAAATGCGCCGCTTCTAACTTCAAATATCTTTTGTTCTTGCTTTTCAAGAATTTACTAGATAGAATCAACGATGATTGCACATATATAGATAGGGTTTAGATCACCCCTATTTTTAGGAGATACTAGGTGGACTCCTAATTTATCTCAACCACCTAAGGTTTTTTTTTTTTTTTTTTTTTTATCTCAATTGAAATTATTTAAAATCATATTCTAAAGTTCCATATATGATCTTGTTTTTTTTTCTCTAGGAAACATGGTCCCCTATTATATCTCAACAACTTAATTCCTTATCTCCACAAATAAATTTCAATTCTAAAATCCTATATCTAATTTAATATGATTATAAGTCTACTAGTTATTTAAGAGTTCTAATCACCTCACATTACTAATTTACTATAATTTATTATGAGATCATGATAAATAAATAAAAAGTCTATTATTCATAAAAGAGATTTAATTTAAAAGTCTGGGGTATTACAATCCCTTCTACCTTATAAAAGTTTCATCCTCGAAACTTTGAATAGCTCGGGATACTTTTATTTCATATCCTCTTCACGCTACCAAGTTGCCTCTTCAAAACGATATGAATTTGCACTGTCTGTGGTTGAATTATATGACTCAGGTTGGGAACATATTTCTTTAACATCAAGACATGGAAAACATTATGAATAGCCGACATCTCTTTAGGTAGATCTAGCCGTAAGCTACTTTACCAATTCTCTCTGTCATCACATAAGGTCCAACATATCGAGGACTAAGTTTCCCTTACCCAACCTCATCACTCCTTTCATAGGAGCTACTTTAATGAACACTACATCTCCAACTTCAAACTCGAGTGGCCTCCGACGGACATCTGCATTACTTTTTTATCGATTTTGAGCTGTTTCAATCCTTTGACGAATGGTTCTAATAATCCTAGTCGTCTCATCAATGATATCGGTTCTCTGTTCTACTCCAGACTCCAATTATTTCTTCTCCCTTAGCTCACGCCAATATATAAGTGATCTATACCCCCTCTCATACAAAGCCTTGTAAGGTGTCATTCCAATTGTAGACTGATAGCTATTATTGTATGCAAACTCTGCCAAACACAAGTATTTGTACTAACTCCATTTAAAATCCAATGCACAAGCTTGTAGCATATCTTCCAAAATTTGATTTGTTCACTCTGTCTATCCATATGTCTGAGGATGAAAAGTTATACTGAATCGTAGCTTAGTTCTAAGAGCCATTTGGACACACTCCCAAAAATGTGAAGTAAATCTACTATCTCGGTCCGAAATAATTGTCTTGGGAACTCCATGCAGTCTAACAATCTCCTTAATATAAAGCTAAGCTAGTTGTTCCATCGAGTGTGTCATTTTGATCACCAAGAAATACGCAGACTTCGTCAATCTATTAATAATCACTCAAATCGCATCATAGCTATTTGTTGTTCTCGGTAACCCAACAATGAAATCCATGGTAATGTCCTCCCATTTTCATTCTGGTATCTGAATAGGTTGCAAAACTCCTCCAAGTTTTTGATGTTTTGTTTTGACTCTTTGACATGTAAGACATGCACTAACATATTTCGCTACGTCTTTCTTTATTCCAAACCACCAAAAAAGATCTTTCAGGTCGTGGTAAATCTTAGTAGAATCAGGATGCATTGAGTACGGTACTGTAGCGCCCCGGATCAAAAATGAAACATAATTTATTAATTAAATATTTTAACACATGACTTAATAACTATGTACGTATATTTGGACTATTTAATTTATTACATGCGTTTCAGATACGAGTTTAATGTGTGTTTTAGATCGATAATTTTCTTGGGCATGGTATATAGAATTTTTTTTATACCAATAGATGTGTATTGGAAAGATGAGAAGATAGAAACCAACTAGGGGTCAATCGGAGACCCGTAGATCAAAAAGCGACGAAAAGGGCAAAACCCGAAGTTTCGGAAAGCCGGAAGATATTTTCGGTGAATAGTAAAACGAAGATTTTTCCGGTGAATAGTAATGGAGACTTTTCAACCGATGAATTGTGATGGGATATTTTTGGATGAATACTGATTTTGGAAAATCTATAAATAGGGGTGTTTTCGATTCGAAAATCACCGTTTTTCCTAACGAGCCGAAAGCAATGAAAACTCGTAAGTCTCTCTGTCTTCTCTCTCTCTCTCTTTCTGATTTTCTATCTCCGGCGGGCCGCCGCCGGTGGCCGAAAAATTCCAACGTTGTCGGTTTCGGCCGATTTTCGTATATGACGTTCGTCTCGACGAGATGAATCTAGGATAGATCTCGGAATTCAATTTCAATTTCTCGTTCGTCGAAAAACGATGAAAAATAGCCCCTAACCCTAGTTTGTGTCACCCTTTCTCTCTCCTCTGTTTTCTCTCTCTATCATTTTCCTCTCACCGGAGCAGCCGCCGGAGAAGCTGCTGGTGGTGTGGTGGTGATGCCACGGTGGTGGCGCCGCCGTGGGCGGCGGCGCCGGAGCATCAGTGTATGTATATATGTAGAACGTGCATGTGTGTGTGTTTAGAATATGTAATAGTGTGTGAGTTTCTGTGGGCGGCGCCGGGTGGCGTCACTGTGTGTGAACCGGTGGCCGGCGCTGGGGATGCGCCGGCGAGGACAGGCGGTGGTGGTCGGTGGTTGGTAGCCGCCGGTCAGGCTATGTTTGTGTGTGTATATTATCGGGCATGTGTGAGTATGTTGTTTGAATGTGTATGCGCGACTTGCAGGTGATGGCCGGCGACGGGACGTCGCCGGCCAGTGTTTCCGGCAGCTGGGGGTGGTGGCCGGCGGCAGGTGGCCGCCGGCCAAGGGCTGGGTTTGGTTAGGGTTTGTGTGTGTGTGTGTGTAAGCATGCACGTGTGTATATATACTGTATGTATGTGTTAGGGTGGCCGGAGAAGGTCGTCGGAGATGAGGGGTAGCCGGCCGGTGTGCCATGAGGTCCGGGAAGGGGTGATCGGCGACTGGAAGTCACCGGCCGGAGTTGAAAAAGGGTGGGGTTTGGTTTTGCATATGTGATGACGAAGGGTTTTGCGGCGAAGTTTCGGGTACTGTTCATGGCCGGATTCCAGTCGGGTGCAAGATTTCCGGTGGACCTGGTGGTGGTGGCATACGGCGGCGCCACCGTGGCTGATGGCACTGGGAAGATGGTTGGTCGAGCAGGCACGACGTCGGGAGCGCTAGGTGACCACTTGCCGAGAAACCTCGGCCCCTGCCTAGTGATGCGTGCCTAGCTGCCGAGAAAACTTGGCAGCTGCCGAGAGCTACCGAGCCGTGTCCGCCGGGCTGCCGAGAAAACTCGGCAGCTACCGAGAGCTGCCGAGACGAGACACCGGGCTGCAGAGAGCTGCCGAGACCACACGTCGGGTTGCCAAGAAAACTCGACAGCTGCCGAGAAATGTCGGGGTCCGCGCGTGCCCCGTCGCTCGTGACGCCGTGTTTTCGATCCGAACCCCATTTTTTCCGTCATACGTCAACATCAAGTCATCGCCGACAAGATGTCATTGACCGAGGGTCGTGGGCCCGGTCAAAGTCAACCCTTTGACCAAAATTACCAAAATACCCCTAAACTTAAAATGCTCCGTTTGAGCTCGTTTGAACTCCGATTGAGCTCATTCTTTTTCCATCGTGACCCAAATTTCATTCTCTATCATCTCAGCCATATGGATTGATTATCCATCCTTGTTTCTTCAACTCCAATCTTTAGAGCTCTCGATCCGTCGCGTAGTTAACGATCATTTCTTTGCCGGAGTCTTTTACAGCTTTAATTATACTTTATTAAGGATCTAAGTACACTATAACTTATGTAGGCCACTTGTTGGATTGAGCCTTGTGATATCCGATCCTTTGGTACTCGCTACTCATATGGTAACCACCGAACAAGGTGGGGGTAACTTCTAAACTCAACACATTTATTGTTTTCCATAATTGATATTTGAACTGTTGAAACTCTATGTGCTGTGAATACATGCTGTGATTATTATGTACATGCATACTTTATGATTACTGTTTTCATGCAAAGCTTATGATACGATGAACGTGAACGGATGTCCTAAGTCATGATAGGGATGGACTGGTGGTCCGTAAAAAGCACCATACGTCATGTTAGGGATGGACTGGTGGCCCGTAAAAAACACCATACGTCATGTTAGGGATGGACTAGTGGCCCGTAAAAAGCACCATATGTTAGGAATGCACCGAGTGTAGCGCCCCGGATCAAAACGAGCATAATTGATTAATTAAATATTTAAATCTATGATTTAATAATTATGTGCGTATGAGTTAACTGTTTAATTTATTTCGTGCGTTTCAGATACGTGACTACTGCACGATTAGATCGATAATTTATCTAGACATGGAACATAGGATATTTTTATATCACTAGAAGCGTTTTGGAAAAACGAGAACATAGAAACGAACTAGGGGTCAATCGGAGACCCGTAGCTCGAACGACGATAAAAAAAGTAAACCACGAGATTTCGGAAATATCATAAGATATTTACCAAGATATTTACCGAGATATTTACGGTGAATAGTAACTTCTGAAATCTATAAATAGGAGCTCACCCCAGTTCATTTTTCACCCCTTTCTTCGAACGAGCCAAAAAGCGACGTTTACACGTAAGTCTCTTCTCTCTCTTTTCTTTTTCGGCCTCCGGCGCGCCACCACCGGCGCCGCCGCCGGAGCCACCGCCGGCGCGGTGGTGCCGCCACCGGAGTTCACCGGAATATTTCTAAGTTGTCGGTTTCAGCTGATTTTCGCACACGACGTAGGTTTTGACAAGTCGAGTCTAGAACAAGTCTCGGTTTTCTTTTCCGACTTGTTATTTGCCGGAAAACGGTGAAAAACCACATCAAAACCCTAACCCTAGCCAAATTTTCTCTCTCCTCAGTTTTCTCTCTTTTTCTCCATTCTTTTAACCAGGGATGCTGTCGGAGGTTTGCATGGAGACGAGGGTGAGTTGTTGGAGGGACGGCGCCACCGTGTGGAGTGGTGCCGGAGTTATCTTGATTTGGTTATTCTGATATTTGCATGTTTGCGTGTGTGTGTGTTTGAGTATGATCTTTGTTGAGGGCGGTACGAGTGGTGCCGCCATGAGAAAAAGTAATGATCGGCGCTGGTGATGCGCCGGCGAGTGTGATGATGGGTCTCCGGTGACCGAAGGTCGCCGGCCAAGCGTTTTGAGATTGTGAGTGTTTATGTTTATATATATATGTTGGTGTGTGTGAGATGGGTTTGGAGAAGAATGGGTTGGTATCGGGGAGATAGTAGTTGGGAACGAGAAGTTGGAACGAAGTGGCCGGAAACGCCAGGAAGAAGCCGGACTGCCGGGGGAGGCTGCTGGGCGCAGGCCGCTGGCGCGCGGTCGTACCGTGGGGCACGGTCGTGTCCCAGCTGGTAGAAGCCGCTGGAGGCTGGCGCACCGTCGTGCTAGGGAAGCACGGTCGTGCGTGGCCAGGCAGGACTTGCTGGAGGCTGGCGCACGGTCGTGCGCCAGTGCATGGTCGTGCGCGGCCAGGACGCGCCGGGAGTGGGCACCGGGTGCGAGACGCTTGTCGGGTAACGCCGTGTTTTTCCAATACTTTCCCGTTCCTTTTCCTTTATATCCTTTACCATCGAGTCTTAGCCGACGAGAAGTTGTCGACCGAGGGTCGAGGGCCCGGTCGCGGTCAATCCTTGATACCTATGTTCTTTCAAACTTCATATACGTTGTTGAGCTCGTATCAACTCCAAACGAGCTCATTCCTTCTCCAAGCTTTAGATCCTTTGACTCGTCGCGTGAACGTTTATCGCTTTAATTATAATTAATAAAGATCTAAGTACTACGTAACATGTGTAGGCTATATTTTGGATTGAGTATTCATTGGATTAAGCTTGTGAGCTTCTTGGATCGAGCTTGCATTATCGAACTTGTGTTTTATATCGACTCACGTGGTAACCACTATACGAGGTGGGGGTAATTTCTAACTCTGTAACTGTTTACAGTTTTCCCTATATTGAAGTATGAATGAGGAATACTAAATGCTTCGAATATACGTGTTGTGCCATACTATATACTGTGAAAGAACTTCGGTTCACATTGCATGTTCGGAGAGTCCTACGGGACTGTAAAAAATGCATCTCCCTCCCTTCTACTACTCTATTGAGGTTTGGTGGTCCTCATGAAGCGCACCAGCAGTATTGAGATCGTTTTATAGGGTAAGACGGGGTGTTCCCGCACCTATCCTTCTTACCATTTCTAATATCTGCTATGCATTTTACATGTTATGACTTTGTGCCGATTGTTATATATTTGTTAATCTATATATATGCCTGTTGAATGCTATAAGATGCAGACTTTATCCCCACGAGTGTGTTCAACGCACTCACCCCCTTAATCTGTACTCACACTACAGGAGCTGTTGAGCATGATGAACCCTAGATGGAGAGAGAGGTTGTGCCGCTTTTGAATCTGTTTATTTAGGTTGTGTCGCACAAACATTTTCAAACAATATGCTATAAGTTTATTCACGTTTGTATATATTCTGAGTATTCCGTTAATGAGAGATCCTGATGTTAGTTTCGCTGCGTATGATGTTTATATCGGTAGTGAGACCGATTGTCTTCGGTAGAGGTCGATTGTTGTATATATTTTATCGGTAGTGAGACCGATTATCTTCGGTAGAGGCCGATTGTTGTATATTTTATCGGTATTGAGACCGAACGTTATTGGCCGAGGCCATTGTTGATATGTGAAAGATTCACATCGTCCCTCCCCTCTTTCTTCTGTCGTCTCTAATCCCCTTCTTCTATCGTCTCTTTCTCCTTCTTTGTTATGGATCCTGATGTTTTTCCACTGCGTAAGGGTTCAAACTCTTTTTTATCGGTTGCATCCGATGTTCCAAGTGTACCACTCCTTGTTCTTTCCTTATTCTTTCTTTTATATATCATGTACGCCTTTTTCTCCTTTCTTTCTTCACGCCCAACGGTAAAACTCTGATATTTTAAGTGAAAAGAAAACGGGGCGTGACACCGAGTATAGTTGAGTGCTCTTAGAGCCGTGTGTTCTTAAAATTGTGTGTTATGCATTTTATATGCTTGGACTACTTGTCGAACTAGTATATGTCTGATTTGCTATGCTCACCTAATAACTGTTAAAAACAAGGAAAGTATCCTCACGAGTGTATTCAACGCACTCACCCCTATTTTGTACTCACACTACAGGAGACGAAGAAAATCTTGATGCGTAGAGAGAGGGATGCCCTATCAGTTGTGTCCATCTTCTGGTTTTGTATTTTAAGGCTATGTTGTCCGTTTGAAATAGAAAACTTTGTTTCTCCTTTGTAAAGGATCCTGATGTTTTTCCGCTGCATAAGGGTTCAAACTCTATTTTATCGGTTGTATCCGATGTTTCAATACCTCTTCTTATCCTCTCCTTTTTTCTTTCTATTTTATATCATGTACGCCTTCTTCCCCTTTCTCTCTTCACGCCCAAAAATGAAAAACTCTGATATTTTATGAAAAGAAAATGGGGCGTGACAGGTACACTGTGAGCTTCTTCAAGTATCTTTTTCTTTAATTCCACATCATTTGGAACACATATATGATCCCCAAAGTAGAGTACTTCACTGTTAGATACTGTAAAATCCTCATTTTTCTCTTCTCGTACTTCATGCTTTATCTTTTGGATAGATCCCAAATTCTAACACTTCTTTTTGTAGTGGTTGAGATAGTTCAAACAAAGACATCAATATGGCACAAGACTTCCTACTCAAAGCATCGGTTACTTTATTTGCTTTTCCCGGATGATATAGAATCTCAAAATCATAGTGCTTAACTAGCTTGAGCCATCTACGTTGTCGAATATTCAAATCTTTTTGGGTAAAGAGGTACTTCAGGCTTTTGTGGTCTGTGTAAATCTTACATTGAACTCCGTAAAGATAATGCCTCCAAATCTTGAGTTCAAAGACAACTGTTGCCAGCTCTAAGTCGTGAGTAGGGTAATTCTTCTCATAATCTTTGAGTTGTCTCAAACCATACGCGATCACTTTTCCCTTTTGCATAAGTACAACTCCAAGACCCATCGTTGATGCATCACTATAAATATCAAAGCCCACATCTCCTTCTGGAATATAGTAAAACCTCTATAAAATAATACTCGATAAATTAATAACCTCGATAAAACTAATAATTTGTCCGGTCCCAACTTGGGACCAGTTCAAATTTGGACACTAATCAATTAAATAATAAGATAATATTTTTTTTGGAAATCCTAGTGTATATTTAAGGTCCCGATGAAACTATAAATTAATAATTATTAAAAAATTCCCAGATACAATATATATGTTATCCACTTGAACATTCTAAGATAATTTAGTAAAATATGAATCTACTATTACTTGTTTTTTGTTGAACTTCAAATTTGCATTGATCTTATCTTTAAATCTCCTAATTGCACCCAAGAGTTGCGGTGTTATCTTCTCGTATTGCAATAAAAAGTTATGAAGAGTTGTTGCCGCTTGCAATGTTTCTTTTCGAGTGATCGGTTGCATTCTTTGAATGGTAATTAAAATTTATGTTTTAATTTATTTGTCATCAATAACTAATGTACATTGTGTGTGGATTATACAACCCCAAAATTTTGAAGGTCGGTTATGTATATACGTTAAAACCTCTCTAAATTAATAAAATTCTCCGATCCCAACAATATTAATTTATAGAGGTTTTACTATAGTCAGAATTGGTGTGCTTGTCAATCTTCTCTTAAGTTCGAAAAAACTCTTCTCGCAATCATCAAACCACTCATATTTTTTATCTTTTCTTGTAAGTGGTGTTAAAGGTGAGGCGATTTTCAAAAAGTCAACCACAAATCTTCTATAGTACCTGCTAACCCTAGAAAACTTCGAATTTCACCAACATTTTGTGGTCACTTCCAGTTACTAACTGCTTCAATCTTCACAGGAACTACCATGATTCCATCCTTCGATACAATGTGACCCAGAAAACCCACTCTATCAAGCCAAATTTTGCACTTTGTGAACTTAGCATACAACTGATGTTTCTGAAGGGTTTGTAAAACAATCTCTAAGTGTTTAGCATGTCTTCCTCTGAGACTTCGAGTAAATAAGTATATCATCAATAAACATTATAACAAACTTATCAAGAAATTTCTTGAATACTCGATTCATCAGATCCATAAATGTTGCTGGGGTATTCGTCAGTTCAAAAGGCATGACCACAAATTGACAATGCCCATATCTTGTCCGAAAATCTGTTTTAGGTATATTGCCCTCCTTAACTCTTAGTTGATGGTAACCCGACCGTAACTCAATCTTGGAGAAAATGGTTATCCCTTTTAACTGATCAAATAGGTCATCGATCCTTGGTAATGGTTACCTATTCTTGATAGTCAACTTGTTCAGCTCCCGATAGTCAATACACATCCTCATAGATCTATCATTCTTCTTGACAAAAAGAACCGGTGCTCCCCATGATGAGTGACTAGGTCGAATGAATCATTTCTCCAAGAGCTCTTGCAATTGTTCTTATAATTCCCTCAACTCAACTAGAGCCATACGATACGGTGCCTTTGAGATCAGATTTGTACCCGAAATAAGTTCAATCTCAAACTCAATCTCTCTCTTAGGTGGTAACCCTGACAGATCTTCAGGAAATACTTTAGGGTAGTTGCAAACAATTGGCACTTTCTCAATACTCTGTTTTCCTACTTTCTTTTTATCTACTAGATAGGCTAGAAAGCCGGAACAGCTACTGGCTAGCATCTTCTGAAACTTTAAGACTAATATAAATTTTCTAGTTCTTCTCTTCGGCTCACCGATGACTTCAAAATGAGGCTCACCTTCAGGTTCAAACAACTTCCGCTTACGACATTCAATGGATGCTCCATACTTACTCAAGAAATTCATCCCCAAAATAAGGTCATAATCATACATATCAAGTACTACTAAGTCACTAAAGAGTTTTCTTTCAGCAATGTGTATTGGTATAACATGTAAGCAATGTGTAGACGTCATCACTTCTCCAGAAGATAATGTCGTTAAGAAATTATAATCTAACTCATTCAAAGATATATCTAACTTCTTTATAAATGCACTGGATATGAAAGAATGCGTAGCTCCAGTGTCAAACAATATAGTAGCAATATGATCAATGATAAGTATATGTTTGAAAGAGTTGCATGGCCTTTGATATTAATCTAATTGAATTGCAATGGAAACAATATTTTAGAAAGATATGAGATCCTAACTGGATGATTGATAAATTGAGAAATTAAGGTGACTCGCATAGTAGTAATTTTATTTTAGTTTAGGAGACTCTAACTAGATGAGCTCATTTATTAAATATTTTTATTTTTATTTTTGTGTTGATAAGCTTATGTGTATGGTTGACTTTTGTATTTATGGCATATAAGGGATTTTATTTCATCATATTATGGTTTATTTTGAACACCTATCTACTAGAGCACCCTTCATGAAATTTCGTTCTCCCTCACTTTACACTACTATAATAAAATAAATCTGATTTGACATATAAAATATTAACACCTTTAAGATGTATGTGCAATCATTGCAATGGAATGAATGAATAAACACCATATTGTCCCTTAGCAGAATGAATGTCATCCTTTGGGTTTAGCACACTCTATCAACTTACAAAGATTTTTTGTCAACAAGTGCCCTAATGTATACAAATTGAACATGTGGAAATATGTTCAAAAAATCCACTATTAATATAACATGTTACCTTCTGTAATACTTCACATAGCTAACAACTAAAATACAAGGCACGTATCTCGTAACTCATCCATTAGGTGCGGGAATTTCCCGTCTTACCCTACAAAATGGTCTCAAATACCGCTAGCACATTTACAGGACCGTCAAACCTTTCAGGTAGTAGAGGGGGTAAGAGACAGTTTTTTTTATGGACCATAAGTCCCTCCGAACATGCAATGTGGACCGTAGTCCCTTCACAGTATATCATGAACACATATACAAAGCATATAATCACTGCATTTAGTATTTCTCAATCATGCTTTAAAATAGGAAAAACTGTAAACAGATACAACTCAAATCACTTTCACAAGTTACTATTCATTTTGGATTGTGGTTTGGTATGTCTCACGAAATTAGATTCATGAGAAAGTCTCATAATAGTACTACCCCTAATTAATTAATGAAATCATTTAAGAATAAATTTCATTATAAGATTCAATTTATTTGTTAGTTCCTAATACTAGACCGACCCTTTAAGATTTCTCCATAGAAGGTCTGATTCAATTTTTTTTCATTTTTATTAATTCAGTGTTGTAAATTAGAATCAACTCTCAAAAGATCTAATATCTTTTATTTTTCAAAAGATTTAGTATTACCACGTTTTTTATTTTCTTATACAATTTTTTGATTTAAAATAAAAGTAAATAATATAATCAAATTTGAGAAGATATATATTTAATTATATTATGTGTTTGTACCCACAGATATTATGTGTTTGCAATGACATTGGGGCTCTGCGGATTTGTACCCACACAATGTTGAATAAATTATGATTTTTATGGTCCAATGTCATTTGTACCAATAATGTCAATAATAGGAAAATTAATGATGACATTAATGGAAACAAAAATAGAAAAGCATTTCTGTGAACAAAGCATTTATGTGCACATCTTCTTTATAAACATAGACCATTGGCAAATTAGCAGTACAAGAAATTTTGCTTTTTACAACGGGTAATACCCGTTGTCGTTTCCATTTTTTGAGCGTTGTCGTATCCAGCGTTGCAAAAAAAAATCACCATTTGACAACGGAAGGAAAGCGTTGTCTTATCTAGATACGACAACACTTTTTAACCGTTGCACGAAAGGGTTGTCTTTTCGGATTTTGTGCAACTATATATGCAACGCTAAAAAAACATTGTCTTTTTTGACTACAACAACACAAATATATGTAATGCTTACAACCATTGTCTCTATTGCATATAATTACATTTATGCAACGTTTTTTTAGGGTTGTCATTTTTTAAAATAACAACACTAATGCAACGCTTTTTAGGGTGTAGTCATTTCTTTATGACAACCCTTTTTGTGTTGTCTTTTCTGTTTATTCACATTTTTTTGCAATAAATTGATATATTTTTGCATACATAATTCCCACATATATTGCAAAACATATGTTGCCAAAAGGCACGCAGTATTGCAAGTTAGATAAGTTTACATAATTACATAATACTTCCAACATAATACCTACCAAATGTTTTATGTGACATGTTCTACTAAATCCTGATGTATGAAGTGAGAACATCAAAAGATCATGCCTACAACAAGATTTGAAAGAAACATGTTTTGATCATTTTGCAAATCATTATTGTCAAAAGTGTTATCTCCAACATGGTGGATTAAATAATAGATAATTTTGAAGGGTAGAAGGCCGACTTCTTTTTACGCCCGGGGAATTGTCGATCCCAATTATCCACAACATTAACGTCAAAAGACTCCTCCTTGATGATGATGAGAATATCGATCGAAGACCCAACCTCTCCAAACAAGACATCTCCAGTTCGGTGTGCTTTAATGATTGTCGACCATGTATCAAAGTTCGGGAATCCACACTCCCAAAACACATGTTAGTATTGGTTTTCCTGTGATACAAATATGGTGTGTTATAGCAAGACATATAATGAAAATAGGTATTGTCAAGATAATGATCAAGAAATGCACAAACACATGCACTGAAAAACCCTAATCTTTGAATATGAAGAAGAAACCGAAAATGACCCTAAACAAATGATCAAAAACACAAAAAGATTTTAGAGTGGTTCGGCTTAAAAATGCCTACATCCACTTGAGAGCACTTCACTAATCAACCAAACAAGAAACCAATCGTTTACATGAATTTGAAAGAGAAACTGAGACTGAAAACCCTAAGCTACCTCGCTCTGTTCACAGCTATATTTCTCTCTCTATGGTGATTGATTTCAAAACTGATAAACTAATGAAACACATTCTGATATATATAGATTACAACACAACAAACTGTGCTCAAATCCGTTAAGTATACTGTGAGATATAGCTTCTGCAAAACGGCCGCGCAAATCCGCTGTAACAACCTGCAAACCTGCAAAACTCAAATTAACTGATATAACTAACTTGAAGTCGTGTTTCCAAAACACGACTTAGTAATTAAAATGCGACTTTCTCTACCCTTAGCCAAATTTCCAGATTTCTTACTCCAGCTTATTTTTCTTACTTTCTTCCTTAATTTTCCTTCTTTTATTCTTGATCCAATGCTTACATATCATCAAATCTCCACCTTAAGCATGATCAAGAACTTCCATCTTAATGCATCTTTAGGTGTGTTTGTAGCTGATCTTCCTCTCAATCCAATTAAAGACATACAAAGCTGAAACTTTGTTGTTGGTAAGGCTTTAGTGAATGCATCTGCAGGATTCTCCTCAGTTGGAATTTTCCTAACTTCAATTACTTCCTTTTCTATGACATCCCTGATAAAATAGAGCCTGATATCTATATGTTTTATCCATTCATGATAACCTTGGTGCTTGGATATATGAATAGCACTAGAGTTATCACAATGCACTGCAACTTTGTCTTGATCATAACCAAACTCTTTCAGTATTCCTTGCAACCATATTGCTTCCTTAATAGCCTCAGTTAAAGCAATGAATTCTGACTCAGTGGTTGACAATGCTACAACTGATTGATGTGTTGATTTCCAACTAATGGTCGTGCCAAACAAAGTAAACACATAACCAATAAGAGACTTCTTTGTATCCACATTTGAAGCATAATTTGTATCAACATATCCAACAATTGGATTTATCATATCTGTAGACTTCTTGAATAACAGACCATGCTCCACAACTCCATTTATGTACTTCATTATTCCTTTAGTAACTTCCCAATGAGCTGAACCTGGATTTGCCATATACCTACTGATCAAACTCATGCAATGAGCTAAATCTGGCCTGCAATGACCTACTGATCTTTTGGACACTGATCTTTGGATACCTTGACATGCTGACCAACAGGTACAAGAGCACTCTTACTTTGATTCATTTGATACTTTATCAAAACCTTCTTTAGATAAGTACTCAAATCCAGAAACACTTCATCTTGATCTCTATTTCTACTGATGTTCATACCAAGCATTCTTTTGGATTCACCTAAATCTTTCATCTCAAACTCAGAATTAAGCAAGCATTTGATATAATTCAAATTTGAAATAGAAGAGCTAGCAATTAGCATATCATCAACATATATAACAAAGGATAAGTGTGTGAAGTGTCACTTTCATGCTTGAAATAAACAAATTGATCATATTTGCTTCTAATGAAATTAATCTTCTTCATGTAATCATCAAACCTGAGATACCATTGCCTTGGACTTTGTTTGAGACCATAGATAGACTTCTTCAATAAACAAACTTTCTGATTTTTGTTTTCCACCTCCAAACCTTCTGGAATTGTCATGAATATCTTCTCTTTCAATTCACCATGTAAGAATGTTGTAGTAACATCCATTTGATGAAGTTCTATATTATGCTGAGCCACCATAGCAAGAAGTAATCTAATTGAGCAATGTTTTACAACAGGAGAGAAGATTTCAGTGTAATCAATCCCTTCCTTTTGAATGAATCCCCTTGCTACTAATCTGGCCTTGTATCTGACTTTATCTCCTTGGAATGCTTCTATTTTCTTCTTGAAAATCCACTTACATCCCATAGGATTTTGATGTGTTGGCTTATCAACTATTTCCCATGTTGATTTTTTGTTTAGAGAATTGAATTCTTCCTGAATTGCAACAACCCATCTTTCTCTTTGATTGCAGTTCATGGCTTCAGTGTAATCCTTTGGCTCATAGTATTCCACATCTTGAGCTGCAATCAAAGCAGAAGAAACATTGTCAGCATGACCAAACCTTGAAGGTGGTTTAAATTGCCTTCTTGATCTGTCTCTAACTAGTTGGTAATTTGCCAATTTAATATTTTCATCAGGAGCTTCATCACTTGATTCTCCTTATTCTTCCATAGTGACTTGAGTTTCTTTATTGATATTTGATTGCTCCACTTCAAGCTCTAACCTGTTATTCTCAGAGATAAATTGCACATTAGTATCAGTTTTATTTAAAGGCATTTTAGATTCATCAAAAGTTACATCTCTATTGATAATACACTTAAGATGATCCTTTTCATAACACCAAAGCTTGTAACCTTTGACTCCTTTTGGATAACAAAAAAAAACACATCTTAATGCTCTTGGCTCCAGTTTGTCTTGCTTCACATGAATATAAGCTTGACATCCAAACACCCTTAAACCTGAGTAATCTGACCTTTCCAGTCCACCTCTCTTGAGGTGTTTTGAACTCAATTGCTGAAGATGGACTTCTATTGATGAGATACACTATAGTAGTGACTGATTCTTCCCAAATTTTTTTTGGCAATCCAGAGCTTGAGAACATACATTTGACTTTGTCAAGGATGGTTTGATTCATCCTTTCTGCCAAACCATTCTGTTGTGGCGTGTTTGGAACTGTTCTATGCCTTGTGATTCCTCTATCTTTGCAGAATGAGTTGACCATTGTCAGTTCTTAAACACTTAAGTCTTTTTCCACTTGAATTCTCCACCTCATTCAGCCATTCCTTGAATCTGATAAAAGCCTCATCCTTGCTCTTTAGTATCACAATCCACACCTTCCTTAAATAATCATCTATCAAAGATAGAAAGTATCTACCCCTATTCCTTGTATGAACCGTTGCTGGCCCCCATAGATCAGAGTGTATATACTCAAGAGGTTCCTTTGTTGAATGAGTTCCAGTTGGAAACTTAACTCTTTTAGCCTTTCCAAGTATGCAGTGCTCACATAACTCCAAAGTGGTGATCTTATCTTTGCCAAAAACTGACTGTTTGCTGAGTTCTTGCAGACCTTTTATACTCATATGACCAAGCCTCCTATGCCATAACAAAGTTCTATCCATCTCTTTAATGGATTGGACCTCACCTCTGGTACAAATCTTACATTTGTAAGAACTCTCACTACTCCATCATACATCTTTAAGCTGATAGATCCAATTACTTTAATTCTGCATGTTTTGTTATTCCCTAACATCACATCTCCTTCATCCCTCAGTTTAAGATCATGAAACCATTGTTGTATAGGACTCATGTGAAAAGAACAATCGGAATCTAAAATCCAATCATCAGTGGTATCATTAGTAGTGATAGCAAGTACCTTAGCCGATTCATAACCATTGTTTGGTCTAGTAGCTTCTACCGTTTGGTTCACTTGCTTTCCAGTAGGGTTGGCTCTCTCTTGTTGTAGCTTCTTGAACTTGAAACAGTCCTTCTTGAAGTGTCCAGGCTTGTGACAATGAAAGCACCTTTATCCTTCAACATCATCCTTTGTTTTTTGGCTTTGAGTAGATCCTTTCTTATTTGGAAAATTAGTTCCCTTCTTGTTTGGATTCTTCTTTTGCATCTTATGCTTGGCAATTAAACCCTCTGCATCTCCTGATGGCTTAAGCTCAGAATCCTCTGAAAGCTCCTTAGTCTTCAAAGCTATGATTACCTCCTCCAAAGTAATAGAATGTTGTCTACCATATAGAACTGAGTCACAAAAATTCTCGAAGGTCTTTGGAAGAGCACTCAACAGCATGAGTGTTTTGTCTTCTTCTTCCAAGATAACATCAACATTTTCAAGATCATCAAGAATCTTATTGAATTCTTCTAATTGATCAAGTAGAGGTCGATCTTCCATTACTTTGAAGACATATAACCTCTTCTTCAAATACAACCGATTTGCAAAAGATCGAACCATGTACAGTTTTTCCAAATTTTCCCAAACACTTTTGCAGTTTCAATCTTAGCTACCTCTCGTAGTACTTTGTTTTCCAAACTAAGAATGATCATACTGTGAGCCTTCTCCATTAGCGTAGCCTTCTGCTTGGCCTTCATTGCTTCAGGAAAGACTTCCAATCCTTGCAGAGCTGTTGCAACACCTTGATGAACCAGCATGGCCTTCATTTTGATCCTCCATAATCCAAAGTCACCTGAGCCATCGAACTTCTCCATATCAAAGCGTGTTGAACTCATCCCTCGATCAATTAGTTTCCCACAGATGGCGCCACTTGTCAAGATAATGATCAAGAAATGCACAAACACATGCACTGAAAAACCCTAATCTTTGAATATGAAGAAGAAACCAAAATGACCCAAAACAAATGATAAAAAACACACAAAGATTTTAGAGTGGTTTGGCTTAAAAATGCCTACATCCACTTGAGAGCACTTCACTAATCAACCAAACAAGAAACCAATCGTTTACATGAATTTGAAAGAGAAATTGAGACTAAAAACCCTAAGCTACCTCGCTCTGTTCACAACTATATTTCTCTCTCTATGGTGATTGATTTCAAAACTGATAAACTAATGAAACACACTCTGATATATATAGATTACAATGCAACAAACCGCACCCAAATCCATTAAGTATACTGTGAGATATACTTCTGCAAAACGGCCGCGTAAATCTGCTGTAACAACCTGCAAACCTGCAAAACTCAAATTAACTGATATAACTAACTTGAAGTCGTATTTCCAAAACACGACTTTGTAAGTGAAATACGACTTTCTCTACCCTTAGCCAAATTTCCAGATTTCTTGCTCCAGCTTATTTTTCTTACTTTCTTCCTTAATTTTCCTTCTTTTATTCTTGATCCAATGCTTACATATCATCAGGTATGCTTAAGATTATGAAGTAATGGATTACGAACATTGGGTGAAATTGTTTCATGATTATGGAAGTTGAATTGAAAGAAGTTCCATTACCTTTCTAACAAAGTATCAATATTCGACACTAAGATTGTTATCTTAAAATATTTCCAATGATTAATAGATTCATCATCTTCAATAGGTTTGGGTTGAATGAGGAGAAACGTGTGTAATTTTAACAAACACTTATGGATATAATTGTAGTGTTTGCTTATTGTATATTCACTTATATTCAAATCATACTTAACAACTCGGTTTTTCTTGTAATGGGAAAATTTGATAGAAAGATAGCAACTTGTTCCAATATTGGTAGGTGACGAGTGGGTTGAAGACTCGGTGCTCCAAAAGATAACATAAGTGACTAAAAATATCATTACTCATACAATGATGGTTGATACAGGTCTTATCACTTATGAGGGTGAGGTTACGAATATGGTCCAATTGATGGGATATTTTATTTGACAAATTGTAGTTTCTGGATCTTAGTGGACTTTTATGAATTATCCTATTTGTATGATAAAACCTTACGTACGCTTCATGTGAAAACATAACAAATGTTTTGAATGAAACATTGATTGTTTCAACTGCACGACAAATAACCTCTAGCTCACTATATTCATCCATGTATGTAATCTAACACCAAAAAACATTAACCAGATATCAATGTGGTGAGGAATCAACAAATACATTACAAGGTTGAAGGTATAATTATGTGGTGATCATGTTATTTGTAAGAGTATCAAATATATAAAACAAATCAGTACCATAACTTTTTTAAATGTAAAAACTTTCAGAAAAGATAAGAAAATATTATACCATTCCAAGGATGTGGTACAATTTCTCCTGTCATGTCCACTAATCCCACAACCACGACAAACTCTTGCTTTTGAAATTACTTTTTCCTTTGATAATTTATACCTTTTACCACATCCTTTTGCTCTCACTTGTGAAGGGTCATTAATCACAGGCATATTCTTTTCTCGTACGGAAGATCGTTGTGTTCTTTCACCAATATTCATTTTCTTTATATCATTGTACACATGTTTTAATTGTTGCATTAGCAAGTTAGAACCATCTTCAGTGAGACATGCATCATCTACTACAATAGAAGCCATTTGTGATAATTTTGAATGTCTTGTCAGAAGAGATTTATTATGAACATCACAAATGTCAGCACCATGATTATCATTCACTCTTCCATTCTTTGCACTTACTGTCCATCTTGGTAGAATATAGCTAGATGGAAGTTCAAAGATCTGCTTCACACGAAAATATGCCAAAATGTGTCTACAAACAATTCCTTTGAACTCAAATTGTAGACAACTACATGTTAATGCATCTGAACTCTTGGTGTATGTAAGCTCCCGTTGTCTTGATGTTGAACTTGTTTCCGTTCTTAATATAGTATAGATTGTTTGCAACTCATCATCACATTTCAAATTCACAAAATAAGCATGACTTTGACACATTTCTTCTTGGAAAAAGTTAAAACTTTTTCTTGTGTATATCTTTGCCATTTGTGCTTCCATTGGCCAAAGTGTCTTCAGTGTTGGTTGCTCGTTAATATCAACATGATCAGCTTCCAATTCTTTGTGTCGTTGATGTCTAAGAGCTCTATTAAATCGTGTGATAAAATCCATCAATGAATTTTTTGCTGAAATATATTTTTTGAAAAAAGAATGACAACTCTCAGCTCTTTGACTACTAGAAACTCCAGCACTAAATACATGCTTAACATAAGCAGGAACCCATTTACTACGCAACTCATACATATGGTTGAGCCATTCATTATTTTTCAGCATTGAATATGTCATGATCTCCATCCAATGTTCTTCAAATTCTCTAGTAGATTCGGAGTTGATTATTACCATTTGAAGAATTGATTTTGAGAATTGATTGAAGACTGAAGAATTGACATGCTTACACTTTTAATTCAAAGTTCAAATTGATTATTGAGAATTGATTGAAGACTTCTTGATAATTGAATTAAAGAGAGTTGGGGATTTTGAGAATTGATTGAAGACTTCTTGATAATTGATGATTGAGTTGGAGGATATGATTTGTTGATTTTGAGGATTTGTTGAGTTTGATGATTGAGTTTGAGGATATGATTTATCGATTTTAAGGATTTATTGATAATTTATTCTCTTTGTTACTTAATTCATATTTCAATTTTTATTATTCATTTTGAGGATTTCTTGAACGTTGATTAGGAATTTTTTTTAGAATTGACTAATTAAATATTTTTGGTTTTTTCTTTAATTGTGGGCTATGATTGATCTTGAGGATTGATTGAGAATTTATCATATTTGTTAATCAATTCATATTTTGTAATTTTTAACAAATGATTTTTTATGATAACCAAATTTTCATGGTTAGCATCTATGAGATGAGAATTGGGAAAAAGATCTATGTTGATAGGTGGGATGCAAATTGTATATGTTGATGATTTGGGAAAAAGATCTATGTTGATATATGAGATGCAAATTGTATATGTTAATGATGGGATAGATCCATGTGTGAGATGAGAATTTTGTATGTGGAGTGACAGCGTGAGAAAATATATAATATGAGATATTAAAAAAAAAAAAAAAAAATCTTAAAGAAGTGCGCAGTGCGCATTCTTCAGGTGCGTGTCTGATCAATTCTGTATATATATACATATATACACATATATATTATACACACACCAATTTTATTTTTTTTTAAAATATAAAGCTCTTTCAACTCCAACGCGCCGCGCCACCTGCTAAATGCCAACCTTTGGTGCAACGATAACCCACATACCTCTCCCAAAGCTATTTAAGCTAATCTATAGTATTAAAATACAATTCTATAAAAATAAGATAATAAACATTGTTAGTGTTCATTAAAATAGAATTCTAAAAAAAAATTAAGATAATGAAGTCTATGTAATTAGTAAATGTCTTTCTTATTGAATAAAAGAGATTTGACACATTAAAGGACACTCTTCCATAGCAAATCAGATCCCCTGTACCAAATATTCATGTACCACGCGTGTACCACATCTCAAAACACGTTATATTGATTTTCAAATTAAAAGCGGTTACAAATTATAAGTTTTTTTCCAATATCAAAACTACGTAGTTTTAATGTGGCACACAAATGAGATAGGGATTTTGGTACAGAGGATCCGGTCTGTCTTCCATAGTGGATACTTTTCAATTCATGCAGCCTTAACTCTAATTTCAATAAAAGGAAAAAAAAAAACATTCTAATTTCAATTATCTATTGATGAACCTTTAAAAAGTTAATGTTTTATTTAAAATACATTAATTAATTCTTTGGAGTCACTCGATCGATCTAATTAACTCGTGCTATGCATCAATAATAATATTATTTTATATTTTTAGCCATGAAATCTTACTCGTCTTTGGACACTCAAGGGACGGGCCAGTCTTTGAGCACCTACTTTGTCGTCCCTAATGTCAAGTCTCATGCATCAATAATAATGTTTATTTTATATTTTTATCGATGATATATCTTTTTTTTTTGTTTTTTGGGACATATAAGAGATGGATGGACTTGAGTCTTTGAACATCCGCTTTATCATCCCTAATGTCAAATATGTAAATTCATAATACTCATCATATTCAAACTTCAATAGTACTTTAGAATCGAATTCAAGTTGAACTTTCTTGAACCGACTAACTAGTTCATTGGCTTTATTGATTAATCTTGCACCCTTAACTCTATCAATGAGATAAGGCATAGGGTTTAGGATGAATCTTGCTTTACTTCTCTTTTACTACTTTTCCTACACTTTCCCACCTTTTCTATTTGAATGCAGTGTTCTCTCATAGAAACAGTCAGTTACTCTGTCAAAGTCATCTTACACTATACATAGAAGACTGCTTTTTTACACATTTCCCTACCAAGATTCTCTGTGATAAAGAAAAAGTCCTTGAAATAAGGCAACATCAGCTACTATAATTGTGTCATTCATTAGCAGTAAAGCAACGATAACAACAACAACAATTAGATCAATGTACGTAGAAATCAACCCAATTTTTGATCTTCATCTATACAATTAATTACTTACATTGTAGTTTTCCATTACAAAGATGTCGGTATTGGCTAATGATTCAAAAAGTTGCACCAATTGACATCAACTCCAACTCAAACCAAGAAACTTGCTTCAATCCATGTAACAAAAACTTTTCTACATTCATATTATATCATCAGATATACTATTAATGTCATGAGGTGAAAATACGGGATGTAACGTCGCCTTGAAGCTACTGAAGTAGATGGACTGATCGGTCTACCAGCACCAAAAACTCGGGATCCACTTGAATTGGTTATATTCAAAAGAGATGAACTCGTGCTGCAAATTTCAGTATTGATCATAAATTTTTCTTCAAATGAAAAGAACTATTCCTAGTTATAGATTAATAGATAGTAAGTAATATTCACCTAGTTGATTGATATTGGCATGTGTCATAACCTGCACAAGGATATATACTTACATCAAGAAACAAAGACTAATAACTAAAAAATTTGATCAGATCAAGATTCAACCAATAAGGGGAGTTATCTATGAGCTTACTGGGATCAGTGCTGGTGGTAACGGCAGTGCCACCAAAATTGCAGCTAGTCGGGATTGGATTGTTTTGATAGTAAGTATTGAAAGCGTAAGAGGCGTGATGAAGAAGGGTGTTAGGGTTGTAACAGCTCCCAAGGGGCTGAATGGCTGAGCAATCTGCACCATGGCCACAAGCATAGTCTAATGCAACTTGCAATGCAGATTGTGACACTGATTGGCTGGCTATGCACCAGCTCCCTGTTGATGATCCCCCGGTGTTCGTTGCCAACGGGGTCATTACCGGATTTGCTGGATTCATGATCGTCGGATTTGTTGGATTTAACACTGGATTTGTTATTGTGGGTGTAGCTGTTGGAACTGTTGTAATGGGGGTTGTTATGTCCATCTCTCTTGTGGATATTGGTACTGAGTTTTGAAGTCTTTTATCTTCTTCGATTGATAATCTTTTGCTCTCTGTTGCCTCTGTTAATTTGAGAATTGACAACAAATTTCAGTACATTTCTTGAACAATAGTGCTTTCTGATTGATTAATGATGTGATTAGCAAAAAATGAGACAATTTAAGGAAGTCTTAATCTTGATAAAACTCATTAAACATGTGCAACACGTATCAGACTTTTGGAACAAGAATCTGATGTTGAAATGATGACATTGGTTTCATTTCAAACAAAAGAGAAAGATGGGACATGCTAATTACAGAAGATTGATTATAACAGTAATTATGAAATGGGAAAAGCAATTGACCTAAGAAAAACCCAGAATTCAAACTATAAATCATGAAAATTAAACTTAGTTTCTAGAAACACAACACTATTCAAAATCAAGATAAATTTGTGAATTTTTTTGATTTGAAGTGATGCAAAATAATAAGGGAGTTCACATGCATGAAACAAATAGAGATGGAGAAATTAAAGATGAAGAAGAAAATTCAGAAAACCAAAAATGTATCATTTTATTTATGTATCAAAGATGAAGGATTTTTACCTGAACAGAGTATTATAGATGCAAGGTAGATGAATGGCAAGCAACCCATGATTCTTCTACCCATTCTCCTCTCTCTCTCTCTCTCTCTCTCTCTCTCTCTCTTCAGAGCAAAGCAGACTCTGCTTCCTAGTATGGGTTTGAAACAGAGAAAAAAAAGTGATAAACCATATCAATCCAAAGAAACATGATTACTCTTAGAAAAGAGGGGACTTTGTGTATATAAAACTGTGAAACATATCTAGATGGGGGTGGCACAGAGAGAGAGAGAGAGAGAGAGAGAGAGAGAGTGGGAGAAGGAATTGTTTGGAATTATAAGTGGGGTTGAAGCATTAATGATAATGATGATTCTTGATGTTTTTCTTTTCCTATCTTTCCTGCTTTTTAACATACAACTTTTACATCTCTTATATACTACTCATTCTGTTTCCCAGGACCAGGTGCCACCACACTTCAACTTACATTCTTTTTCCTTTTTTTTTTTTTTTTTTCATTTTTAACTTAAATTAGCAATATCCATTTATTTTATACTATCTAATTGGCAATTGATTTCTCCAATGTTTTTATTTGCAGATCATTAGTATATTTTAATGTGTCTATGAATCTTATTAAAAATTCACATTTATTATCTTGACAAGTCAGCATTAAGTCGGCATTTCCTATTGATTTATAGTATTCAATTTCGTAAAAAATATGGCATTGCATGGTTGAAAAATAATCTATGATATATTTATTTTTGTATTTAAATACATGTCTCTTATTTTTTATGGAGTCGAGTATATATTAAATTGGGTAAGTACAGAATGAACGGGTAACTTTTGATACATCTTAGAGGGTAGAATTTTCAAAAAGATAATAACATCATTGTATAGATATATATATCCTACATTAGAAAAAGGAAGTGTAAAATTTAAATATAATGAGAACAAAAGATTGTGTATAATCATCGTACCATGTTTTGTCTCACACCAAGAATTAAGATGAGGATCTCTTGCCATTCACATGGCCTGTGTTATTTTTTAAGTGTGTCTTTTTCCTCGTGATATTTTCTATAATGTATATTTAATTTTATATTTTAAAATAAATTTCAATATTAATAACTAACACATGATATAAAAAAAAAAAAAAGTAAATATAAGATGACATACAATAGCTGACAGAAAATCGAAACTAATGTTTTACACGCATTGCTCTAAAATATCATAACAAATTTTGTTACAGCATAAAGTAGCAATATACTTTGAAGTAAAAACTAGCATTTCTTACGCGTGTTGCACGAATTATCAGATTATCATATTTATAGGTGTTAACCGTTAAACCAAAGATTATTTATAAAAAAAATTCAAAGTTTTGTTTAAAAAAAAATATTTTAATAATTTCTAATTTGTAATTTTATTTATTGACATTTAATTTTATATTTATAAACTGTTAAAGTATAATTTTTACTTAGAACACTTTTATTTTAAACTTCAATATTTTAATTTACTATTATAGCCAAAACTAATACAAATCAATAAGAAAAAACTCAAGTGAATCAAAATTTAAACATTTTAATTTTGATATGTAGCTTTATATATGCAATGTACGTAAATAAAAAACTTAAAATTATAAAAATAATAAATTTGATATGTCATGCATTGAAAAATAAATTTTAAATGAAGAAATTTTAATTTGAAATTATGATTTTTTTTACAAACATTATATCACCCACAACCCAAAAAAATGGCAACATAAGATTGAATTTTATATATCATGCATTACAATGAATTTGAAATGAAGAAGTTATTTAATTTTAAACCCCCAGCTTATAAATAAAATTACAAATAATAATGATAAATTTGATACATCATACATGTATTAAAAATTATTTTTAAATGAAGTTAATTTGAAGTTATAATTTTGCAAAAAGGAGAAAAAATTTCTACATAGCTCATATATACTAAGTTTTCCAATTGAAAATCAAATAATAGATAGAGAATTTAATAAATTGCATTAAATAGTATTCAATATGTAAATTAATTAATAGGTAAAATTGATAATGGAAAAAAGTAAATGCAATTATATGAAAAAAATGCAACTTACCATAATTAGAAATGAAGTTTGGACACGAAATCTTGATTATTATTATTAGATGTGGTCTTGTTATTATATATACTAGTTTGTGCCTGCACAAAGTTATGTTTCTAAAAAAATAAAATTATAATTTTTATATTTAAAATATTTGGAATTAAAAAAAATATATAATAAAATAAATAAATTAAGTGATTTATATATTTTAAATATTTATTAATGAAGATTAATGTTAGATATTGTGAATAAAATGAAATATTATAATGTTTAAGTTTAATTTATAAGTATGTGAATTGAATAATCTATAATCAAAAGTAATGATGTTTTTAGAAAATCAATTAAACATAATTTAAAATTTTTGAAACACTTCTTTATTTCAACATTTATGGTGATGTTCCTTTTTCCAACATCTTTAATCAAATATTAAGATCTTTAAGCCAAAACACCAATAGAAAAAAATTAAAACCATCAGATATTCATGAAGCTGGAAAATAAACTACCAATATCCATAAAAACGATTTCATGGGATTCTCAAAAGATATAAACAAAATATAATTATTTCAAGAGAATAATGACAATTGATCTAAATGATTTTTTTAAGGAGTTGATAAAAAACAGTAAACATACATATATATAATGTGTATGAGAACAGTTCTCTAACTGAAACAAATATTAGAAATACAGATTTATTAATAGATTATTAATAGAAAATCACATCAAATTGAAGACTCACATATCAAATTTTAGCTTGAAATTATAGTTTTATACTTTAATTTATAATAATATTTTATATATTTGCATATTTTTGGTTGTACAATTTAAAATATTAAACAATGTTTATGTTTGTGTTGGGATATTTCCGTTAGGTTTTGATGAGACAATGTAACTTTGGATAGGAAGTTAGAGTACCCATTTTCCACGTTTTATAAGTGGATTATAGCTTAACAAGTTTATCTTTCTAAGTCTTGTTTTGTAAAGATATATATATTAGAAAGATAGAGAAAACTGATGTTAGCAGGATTCTAGAGATGAAAAAGTCTTAAAGATTGATTTTCAGCAAGGAAAGTCAGTAAGTTGAAGAAGAAACCAAAATCAGGAAGCTGGATCAGTAAGCAGCAAACAGATAGCAGTAAGGGAATCTGGAAGCTGATTGCAGGTTCTGGAACAGGAAACTGTTTAGAATCAGGAAGCTAACGCAGGTCAGGAAGCTGACTGCAGGATTCTGGAATAGAAAGTTGTTCAAGATCAGGAAGCTGACTGCAGGTTTCATGAACAGGAAGTTGTTCTAAAACAGAAAGCTGGCGCAGAACAGAAAGCAACTACTGCAACCTAAGCAGCAAGCTGTAAGTCTTTCAATCTTATTCAATGCAGTACGAGGAATATGCTAGATACAGTACGAGGATTCGATCCTATCCAAGTTACCAGTAGATAGTAGTTAGTGTTAAGCCAATGAGGTGATGCCACCTGGACCGCGGCTCTGCAAAAGTACTGTAGCCGAAGTATGGCGCCATTAATGCGGATCAGAGTAGGACATGTCCTACATCCCAGATTTTCCAGATGCATTTAATGCGAAGATTGTGAAGATCAATTTGAATTTCTCAAAGGACAATGTCTCTCTTCAACGGGTATTTTCCATACACTATAAATAGAAGGATGGAGTGACCATGAAGACAACTGAACAATTGATTATTTTCTTAAGCTATCAAACTTTCAAGCTATTCTCAAGTTATCAAGTTCAGCCACTCAACCTTCTGAAGCAGTCTACCAAAGCATTCGAGCTTTCAAGTTGAAGACTGACTTCAAAGTTGCACTAGTTGAAGAACCAACATATACTTTTAACCATTTGTTGTGTGCTAGGTTGTTTTAAGTTTGGTGTCCTTAGTTGGAAGGATTAGATCCTCGCTAAGTATTTAGTCTTGTGTAGACTATTTTCTTTGTGTGAGATATTGTACCCTGTGTGGGATTTGGCATAGGAATCTTCTATTTTAGTAGGTAAACTTGATAGGAAGAGGTTTGTAAAGTTGAGTCTTGTAAAGCAAACTGACCTAACAAAGTTCCTCCTATGTGAAAGAGTAGAGTGGACGTATAAGGATTACACCATCTTCGAACCACTATAAACCCTTGTATATTTATTGTTTTATTTACTTGTTGCATTTATCATAAGCATACTGCTAAAAGAATTCATACAAAATCATACTTGTGAAAAAAAACAGTTTTTTAAAGAGAAATTCTATCTTTGTTATTTCCGTTGCATACTGCAATAACCGAGTCAGTAACCTGAAACAACATACTGTCAGTTTACTGAATCGAGAGGTTACTGTATTCTCTGTAGAATTAGTAACTTGTTTATAGAAAAGTTTTAAAAATGTAAAATCGATAGAGGTTCATTCACCCCCCTCTGAATCTCTAACCATTTGGGACCAACAAGTGGTATTAAAGCGAATTGGGTTAAAAGCCAACTTGTCTGGTAACCTACCTAGATCCACCCATTTCTGTTGGATAAACCGTTTTTTCTTTTACAAGACCAAAATACATCGTTTTAGCATAAACATGGATTTCTCACATCATAAAGTCCCGATGTTTTCCATAGATGAGTATGATGACTGGAGAATACGCATGGAGGTACATTTGTTGACAATGCACGATGAGATGTCGTATGTAATAACTAAAGGACCACCAGTTATCTACAAACCAAACCCTATTTTTGGGATACAACGTCACGAGCAAATGTGAGCTGAGGAAGCGGCTGCAGCAGCTGAGGCCACAGTTGGAGAAATTGAAAGAGCAGCACACACCGATGAAACATCGAAGGAGTTCCAAGACCCGCTCCACAGGAAGCTGCACCAGCTTACAGGAGACCGACTCCACCAGCTGAATTGATATGTGGAAAATATATGCAATTTAGTGGTGTTTAATGTGAGATTTTATGGTCGTTTATTTGATTGAATGCACTATTTTCCTACATATACGTGATTTATGTCTCTAAATACTTTATATATTATTTTCTTGATTATTTAAGGGGTTTAATGGAGCTATTCCGAGGATGAATCCTAAGTGCACGTGTTGGAGTGAGACATAGGAGAGTAAGGAATAAAGTTGTTGGATTTTGGAGCTGAAAATGCTGAACAGTACATTGACACAAGTTGTGCCTGTGCTGACTGACACGTCCGTATTGGGCCATTTCGCTGAAGCTGTTTAGAATTTCTTGGATGCTAAGTTTCGGCCCAATCTTAATTATTTTGGCCCAAGACTGTAGGTCACGACCAGGACATATTGAGACCTATCTTAAACGTATTTAAGGAAGATTTGTCATGAGGGGATAGATATAGAATTTTGGGACGCAAGAACAGGATTTTCCATCTTTTCTTTTGGGAGTTTTTTAAGACGATATGCAAGGCTAGACTACTTTCCCTTGGTTCGAAGGGATGTTGAAACCCAAAATCTCTTTTATGCTTTGATTGACTCCAGTAACATATTCTCTAATTTATTCTCATGAATTGATTGTGTTATTCTGTGATGAAAGTTTATAATTTGTGTATATTTGATTTAGCCTGATCAACTTTATTGAATTTGCACATGTCTATTGCTAGAATTGAGATTGCAATCCGTAATTGTTGTTATTCTTGATTCGTAGTAGCAAACTAGTGGTCGAGCATCGCTAGGGATAACACGACCTAAGTTAAATGAATCGTCGTACGTATTTATTGCTTAGACTAACATATTTTCCTTAATCCTAAAGTTGTCGTTGCATTAAATCTAATTTATTAGGTTGTCCAATAATTAGGTCTAATTAACGATCGTATCTTAATTAGATATACTTAAGGAAAAATCCGAATAACTCATCGTACTTGTTATTTAGGGTTAGTAATTCATGAGGAAAGAAGAGATTATTGTTACAATTAATTTTACATAGTTGAGTGAAGATGAAAACGGAACTGAGAACTGAGTGTTTTCTTAATTGATTAAATTCCATTTCAATTGCTTGCTTTAGTCTTAAAGTTTTCTCTAGATTTTTAAATCCAAAACCACCTCTGTTTTCTTGATTAAACTCTAAATGCAAAATAATTAGTTTTGTCCGCTCTCCGTGGGATCGACCTTTATTTATTACTTCTACATCTTTGTAGTGGTTTGAGTAGAGAAATAAATTTAATTTTATCATGCCGGCGACAGCACGATCATGAATACATCGTCAAAGCAAGACACAAGTATACAACTGAAGAAAGAAAAAGAGTCAATCTTGATAATGCGGCTAAAAATGCTTTATTTCTCACGCTGGAAAAATGTACATTCAGCAAAGTGAAGAGTTGCAAGACAACTAAAAAAATCTGGGAAAAGCTAGGGTTGATATGAGAGGGCAATGAACTTGCCAGAGATAATAGGGTTTCGAAAGCTACACAACTGTAAGAACAGTTCACAATGAAACCTGGAGAAACCCTAAGGGTATGTTTGTTTGGAGGTTATGTAGGATTGGGGAAATTCAACTTTGAAATCCTGGGATTTATAAATAAAGGTGAATAGTTAAAATCTGTGTTTGTTATGAGACTTTATAGGATAGGATTATTACTGTAGATGTCAAATCAATGCTGAAAAAGTTAGTAAGTGTAATATTATATTATTAGTTGATGTAATAGGTTAGAATATAGGGTTAATTAAAGTATTTTTTTTTAAATAGAGTAGGCTTTTGGTAGATTTCATAATCCTTGAAACAAACATACCCTAAAATAGTTTGATCAGAGATTCACAACTATCATTAGTGAACTTGAATCTCTTGGAAAAACCTACACCTAGAAGGAGAAAAACACAAAGGTATTAAGAGCTTTACCCTTGGAATGACAAAGCAAAGACACCGCAATGAGAGTCTCACTGGACCTCAATGCGTTGAGCACTTTTAATCTATTCTCAGATCTCAAAGTGTTTGAATTCGATATTGAATGAAGGAGAAAAGAGGTTGAAGGATTGAGTTCCAAGATCAAAGCACTTACTGCAAGAACTCAAGATATAGCTACTGCAAGCAGCAGTAAGCTGAAGCACAAACAGAAAGATATGCTTGCTGAGGACGATGCTGAGGAAGAGATGACACTCTTACTGAAGAAGTTCAAGAGGTTCCTGAAGACAAACCATAAAGGAAACGACTTCAGGAAGAAGCTTCAAACATCAGAAAGAAGTCCCCAGGTAAGACCAACACAGCAAGCAAACACAGGTTCCTCTGACTTGTGTTATAATTGCAGGAAACCTGGACACTTCACCAGAAATTGCCCCTACCTTCAAGTACATAAGTATATTGAGAATGTGAGGGTGCAGAGAAGAGAAAGTAGGAAGGATGACAAGCAAAAGCTTAGGGCTCTTCTGAGTGAAACTGAAGCTTTAAAGGCAGCAAACAGCTCCAAAGAAGAAGCCAAAGATGATTGCTCATTCGAGAGTGATTCTGACAGCTCTACCTCCGATGAGGAAGCACTGCTATGCCTCATTGCCAAGGATTGTGAAGATAATAAAGATGATGAGGTAACTTCACAATCTTGATGTTTCAAGTTCTGAGAAGCTGAACATGATCCAGTCTTTTAGACATATCATGAGTGACTTTAGCAGATAAATTCAACTCATGAATAACTAAAAGAGGAAAACCTACAGCTCAAAAGTGAGCATACTGTAATGAATGAACAGGTTACTGACCTGGAGTACTACTGCACAAAATGCAACAACATCAGAGTTGAGGTCTCTAAGTTCAAGCTGCTTGTCACTAAGCTAGAAGTTGAGAAAGCTGGCTTGCAAAACACAATTGATGTGTAGCAAATCAGAAAGAAAAGCACAAGAATGTATCCTGGAGACCCAAAATGCCTATACAGGAAATGGGATAGGATACTGTGTAAGAAACTCTCAGAAAGCAGGTAGCACATCCAAGGCTGAAAAGTTTGTTCAAGCCAGGGTCTCTTACACTCAAGAATTACTTCCTATCAATGGAAGCTTGAACAAAGCTAGTACACTGGATAAGAGAAAGAAGCCTATGCTGCAGGAAGAAGACAATAAGACTGCACAAAAACTCAGAAAACAGCATAATCAGTATGCTGCAAGTAGGAGCAAAAAACAACAATCTTCCAGGTTACAGCAAAACCTCTACCCCTACTATACCAAGACGTACATTTCTAAATTCCAAAGAGTTTTTGCTTAGGAAATGTATAAGGGAGTATCTTCCTCAAACAAGAAGAGTAGCACCTGGAAAGCTCCAGCACACACACATCACAAACAGTATCCTGCAAATGATACTTACAGGAAGAAAACCAAAAAGGTTTATGGTAAACCAATTATCATTTAGCAGATATGGGTCCCAAAGAGGACTAACCCCCCAAGAGCCATACTTGTATGGGTACCTAAATCTACCTAATTTACTTGCAGGCACAGTTGCCAGGAAGCAGCAAAGATGTATGGTATATTGATAGTGGTTGTTCCAGATATATGACTTGCAACTGTTAGGATGTATACTATAAGCCTAGCTTTTTGTATGAACATCATTTATGGAATGAGAATCACATTGGTCATATGTTTGCATTTTATATTTGTTATATATGTTTATGCAATGTCCAATTAATTTATATTATAGATAACTTGGTGTGTGGTGCCATACAGAAGATCATGTTATCAGTTTCTTATAAATTATAAATAGTAGCTCACAACCAAGATGGATTTGGATAAATCATCGGAATGGTTGTAGTGTAGTTTGGTATTAGTCTGTCTTGACTATAAAACTACACTAGTACACTTTGTGTGTATTGAGCAGGACCATTTGAGGTTGTTCGTTTTATACTGACTATATAATAGAACAAGACCTCTGTTATTATGGATGTACATCTTCTTAATCCCTATATAATAACGGGCACGTATGCTCAGTGTTTATTTCTTTAATTTGTCAATGGGTGAGATTTATTCATAAATCAATAAGCTCGGTGAGTTGGGAGATAGCATTGTTTATATGGTGTGTTGTTGATTATAGAAGGAATCCGTGTCCTAATTATTTAGGATGATAATGTCCCCTTGAGGAGCTCATAAGGATTATCATGTAAACCCTGCAGGTGGATTTAATCCGACATGATAATAAGGATGAGTGGTACTACTCTTGGAATTAGATGTAAATTAATTAAGTTGTCAGTAACTTATTTAATTTACGGACATTCGATATCTTAAACACGGGGAAATAAATGTACACATAATAAAAGGAGCCCATATTGTAATATGGGATTGGGACAGTAGTTCAATAATAATTCTCTAGTGGACTGAATTATTATTGATGGGCTTAAGTTATGTGTTCGGGCCGAACACAGGATACTTAAGCCCATCAGGAGGCCCAACCCAATTCCTCATCTAGGTCCCTGGTGTAGCCTATATATAGTTTCTTTTATCAGCACCTCTTTCAACACAGATCACAGAAAACACGTGAAAGTGAGAGAGAACAGAACTGATATTTCTCGATTGATCGTTGGCCACGCAACGTTCGAGAAAGGCTTGGGAATACATCAAAAGATCAAGAGGTCTACGAGGGTATGATTTCTCTTTCCGCTGCATACTTTTATGGATCCCGATTGAGATAACATAGAGCCGGCGATCCGTAGGTACCAACAGCAACAAAGTTGGATTAAGAAAAGATGTATGGTATATTGATAGTGGCTGCTCCAGATATATGACTGGCAACAAAGTTGGATTAAGAGACTTCCAACCATGCAAATGACCTAAGGTTGTTTTCGGAGATGACTCCAAAAAAAGCACCAAGGGCACATGAAGCTTGATTAGAGACAATGCAAGTATGAGTGATGTATCATATGTCAAAAGGCTGAAGTATAACCTCCTGAGTATCAGTCAATTCTTTGACAAAGGATGTTCAGTGGAGTTCAATCTCAACAGGAGTCTGATCAGAGACAATAAAATAAATAAGGTTAAACTTACTGGCACCAGAAGAGGCAACATATATCTTGTTGATTAGAGATCAACAGTGCAACCAACATGTTTTATTGCTAAGAGCACCCCTGAACTAAGTTGGTTGTGGCACAAGAGGATGAGTCACCTGAACTTCAAGACAATCAACAAGCTAGCAAGAAAGAATCTGGTGAGAGGTCTACCAGATGTTGCTTACAAGAAAAATAATATTTGTGGAGCCTGTCAGAAAGGTAAACAAGTGAGAAGCTCATTCAAGGACAAAGTACAGAGATCCTTACATAGGATACTGGATCTCTTGCATATGGATCTGTTTGGACCAGTGGAGCCTGTTAGTGTAAATGGGAAGAAGTATTTCCTAGTGGTTGTGGATGACTACTCTAGATTTACTTGGACCATCTTCCTGGCCAAGAAATCAGAAACTCAAAACAGGCTGCTAGAATTTATGAAGAGACTGCAGAATAAGAAAGTCTTAAGTATTGTAAAGATAAGATCTGATAGAGGAACTGAATTCACAAACAAGTTCATAGAGAAGCATTGTTCAGAGAATGAAAGTTGTCATGAGTATTCTGCAGCAAGGACTCCCCAACAGAATAAAGTTGCAAAAAGAAGGAACATGACTCTGAAGAAAGCTGCAAAGACTGTGATTGCTGATGCTGGAATACCTAAGAGATTTTGGGCTGAAGCAACCAGCACAGCATGCTACATTCAGAACAGATGTTTTATCAATAAGGATCATGATAAAACTCCTTATGAAGTTTGTCAAGGAGTTAAGCCAAACATTTCATATCTGCACATCTTTGGTTGTAGATGCTACATACTGAACAATGAAAATGAGCACCTGAAGACCTTTGATGAAAAATCAGATAAAGAAGTGTTTCTGGGATACTCCTCAGTAAGCAAGACATTCAGGATCTTTAACAAGAGAAGCTTGGTTGTGAAAGAATCAATACATGTGGTGTTTGATGAACCACATTGTGATATTGCTGAGTTGGACAAACTGAAAAAAGATGTATCTAAGATGAAGATCAAGGATCAAACAGTAAGATATATTGATGGAGTTCTAGTACCTGCTGAAGTGGTTACTGAAGACAGTACATAGGTTACTGTATCTAGGAATACAGTGGTGCAGGATGCTGAACAACAAGCAATCAGGATACTGCAGTCCAACAACAACCGCAATTAGGATACTTCAGATCAATAGGTTACTATCCAGCAACCAACTTATAACTTTGATCCTGATAGGACTTGTCTCAGCAATCACCCAAGAAAGCTTGTGATTGGAGATATCAATGAAGGTATTAGAACAAAAAGATCAAGACCTTAAGAATCACTCTTCACATGCTTCATAACACAAGTTGAACCCAAGAGTGTGAAGGAAGCTCTTGAAGATAGTAACTGGATTCAGGCCATGTAGGAAGAGCTGAATGGATTTGAGAAGAATCATGTATATAGATTAGTTCCAAGGCCTAATCACCAAGGAGTTATTGGAACGAAGTGGGTGTTTAAGAACAAGTTAGATAAATCTGGTGTTGTGGTCAGAAACAAAGCAAGATTAATGGCTAAAGGATTCTGTCAGGAAGAAGACATAGATTTTGATGAGACTTTTGCCCCAGTTGTTATGCTTGAAGCCATAAGGATATTTTTGGCATATGCTGCCCATAAGAACTTCAATGTTTATCAGGTAGATGTAAATAGTGCATTTCTTAATGGACTCCTAATAGAAAAAATATATGTGGAACAACCACCAGGTTTTGATAAACAGACAGAAGATAAGGTATTCAAATTAGAGAAAACTTTATATGGATTGAAGCAAGATCTTAGAGCTTGGTATAATACACTATCTTTATATCTCTTGGAGAATGGATTTCAGAAAGGGACAGTAGACAAGACTCTTTTCAAGATACAGGATGGAGACAGTATACCGCTTGTTCAGATTTATATGGATGACATCATCTTTGGATCTACAAACAAGAATTTGTGCAAAAAGTTCTCAACCCTCATGCAGAAGAAGTTTGAGATGAGCATGATGGGAGAACAGAGTTTCTTTCTTGGTCTACAAGTGAAACAGCTAGAACATGGGATTTTCATAAATCAAGCCAAGTATACCAGGGAACTAATCAAAAAGTTTGGAATGGAGAATGGATCATCAGTAAGCATACCAATGGCTACATCTATCAGTCTGGATAAGGATGAAAGTGGAAAAGGTGTGGAGATAACTAAGTATAGAAAACTTATTGGATCCCTACTATATCTCACAACAAGCAGGCCATATATAGTATTTGCAGTAGGAGTATGTGCAAGATTCCAAACAGCACCAAGGGAGTCACATCTTGTAGCAGTGAAAAAGATTATCAAGTATCTGAAGGGTACTCAAGATATTAGCTTATGGATCCAAAGGAAAGAGGATTCAACCTCAAAGGATACTCAGATTCTGATTTTGCAGGATACAAAATTGACAGGAATAGTACAAGTGGTACTTGTCAATTTTTAGGGCATAGACTTGTTTCTTGATTTTGTAGGAAGCAGACATCCATTGCAACATCAACCGTGGAAGCTGAATATGTAACTGCAGGAAGCTGTTGTACACATATTTTATAGATACAACAACAATTGAAGGATTATGGGATTATAGAAAAAGAGACTCTCATTCTGTGTGACAACACAAATGTCATTGCTATAACACACAATCCTATCTTCTACTCAAGAACAAAATATATTGATGTAAGACATAATTTTATAAGAGATCATGTGGAGAAGAATGACATTATACTAGAGAAAGTGCATACTGATATGCAGCTTGCTGACATATTCACAAAACTCCTATGTGAATCAAGGTTTTCTATGTTAAGAATTGAGCTTGGGATTATCAAGCTTTGATGAGTAAGAATTTAAAAGTTCCTTAAGTAAGGGGGAACTTATGCAGTATTTTAATTTTCATGCATTCAGTATACTGGAACATGATACATCATTTTATCAAAATAGGATTCTCTAACAGTATTCAGTTTCAGGATACAACAAGTTGAGTACAGGGTACTGCAACAGGTTACTGCAACAAGTTACTGGAACAGGTTGCTACGGGTAAGAAACAACATTTATTAGAAACAACATTTAAGAAGCCTGTAACCTCATATTAGAAATAGTAACCTGATCGCAATCATTTATTACGACAAATTAACGTGTGCATTAAATGCAAAAACTGCCTTTTTAGAGAAGTTGAAAAAGACACGGTTCAACTTCTGACACGATCTTTAGTAAATTATAGATTTGCCCCTCAGCTATTTTATCTCAACCGTCAGATCACGTACATCGCATACGTCATCAAATTTGAACCGTTGATATTTTTGGTTCACTTATTCAAATTATAAACCGATCAAATCCCCCATCTTCCTCTCTACGGATACATTGTTTTTACTCTCAAGTTTTCTAATTCTCTGCAAATCAAGTTTTTCTCTCTCTACTTTTAAGCTTTCACAGATCATCAATGGCTGCTCAAGTTCCAAGAAAGACCAAGGTTTTGGAGGGAAAGCTGGTTAACACGGATGTGTTACTTGGTGACAAGTCACCATATGAGGATAAGGATCTCATTTCTGAGATCTGGGAACATGTGTGCAATAGCAAGCTTGATGGGTTGTTCACCACTACCTACATAGGATTCTCTGCCCTGTCTGTAGAGAAGTTTTATGCATATGCTGATCTCTCTGACGATGAGAAGTCCATCACTTCAGGATGGATGGAGATGAAGAGGAGGTCCATATCCTGACCGTCGCAGATATTGCCAAGACCTTTGGCATTTCCAACGAAGGCATGGAGTATTCTAACCTGGAGGAATATGGGTCAGAATATCTGGAGGACAACTTGAACCAGTTTAAGCTGGATTCCTTAAAGAAGAGCGCCACCAGCAACTTTAACAAAAATAAACTCAAACCTGAATATAAGTTTCTTCATGACATCCTCGTCTATACTGTTGAGGGCAGGTGCGATAGTTTTGACAAGTGCACTAACCTTAGGATGAGGATGATGACTGTTATTGTTCGCGATGAAGTAGTCAACTGGGCGCAATTCCTCTTCTAGATGATTTGAGAGGAAGCCACCAAACCCATGATCAGGAGAGGGTTTGGGATAGTTATCTCCTCTCTATTGTGCCTCAAGTAGATTGACCTGGAGAGGAGGGTACCCTATGCTCCTGGATGGTACCTGGAAGTGAAAAAGGGCTTTTCCAATGAAGGAGAGAAGAAGGAGAAGATGCCCAAGAAAAAACCTGCAGCAAAGCCACAGGTTGCTGACACCAATTCTGATGATTCTGGCGATGATAATGATAAGCCAATGAGGAAGCCGGTGAAGGTGAAGGCTCCCCAGAAGAAATAGAAGAAGGTGAAGAAGACTACTCAGGTAACTTCCCTTCTAGTTGTTGTTGTGGAGGTTCCTGAGTTGCCTCTTGATGTCTCTGCATCTGCTGATGCTGTTGAGGAAACCAACACTGCGAGATAGGTTTCTGCTAATGAGGAACAGGATGCTGAGCAGGCAGCGGGACAGGTTGTTGCTCCAGACGCACAGGTTGCTGATCAACCTAATGAAGAGGTTCTTGAGCAGGTAACTGCTCCAACAAAGAAGATAAGGAGACTGGTAAAGGGAGAGCTTGCCAAGAAGCCAGAGATCAAGACCAATCAGAGCTGGCCAAGATTAAAGGAAGAGCTGAGAGCGATCGATACTCTCAACAGAATCAAAAGCTCCATTGAATCCATTGATGCAGAGGATGTTGAGAGAGTCTTGGTCAAATCTGGTAAAGCTATCTGGAGAAGGTTCCCACTATATACGAGATATGGAGGTGGTCAAGGCTAGGCCTAGGAACAGAGCTAGAACAATAGGAGGAGTGGTTGGATTTGGAGGAGATCATCCTGACATGGATAACCAACTTCGTAGAGGATCCTGATAAACTCCCCAGTGGGCTCCTACCTTTCTTCAGTGAAGACTTCATTGAGCTGAATGCTAAGCCTATTATTGCCAAGATCTATGAGAGGCAGGACATTCTGAATGCTCATTGGGCGGCCAAGTGTGAGGCGATGGTGAGTGAGCAGTCGATGAAGGCAGAAGAAGACAACACACCGATGAAACCCGGCACCGATACTGTTAGGACCTCATCAAAATTGGAGCTAGCGAGAGCTCAATTAGCTACCTCCTCTGTTGAGGAAGCTAATAAAAGAATGTTGCAGATGGGGATGGAAGCCAGCAGAGCACAATTCACTCAGCTCCCAAGGATTCTGCAACCAGGAGAAGAGTGTTCAAAAGTTGCTGAGGCACATGATTCTCTAATTTTTACAGGTATTACAGCTCTCTCTCCAATTACAAATATGGATGTGATGGGGGTCTGAGGACCAATTTCTTGATTACTCTAACTCCCCCATTTATCATGTCATATCACCTGATGGGGAACCATCACCGATCATCCAAACCATGATAACCGACATCATAAAGCAGTATGCCGATAAAGCATTCGAGGAGAAGGTTGCAGAGGCGACACTCCCTATGCTGGCAGGTGTTGCAGCACAGAAAGCTGAAGAGAAAAAACCAGCACAGGTTGCTAAGGAAAAAGTTGATGAGACTCTTGAACTTCTGCATGCTGCTGCCACGAAGCTTGCAAAAATAAGTTAGGATGCTATTGCTATTGCTAAGCCAATTGCTGAGGTAACCGAAGTTACTGCAATTGAAGTAGCCGATGTTACTATGGTTGCTGTTATTGAGGTTCCTGTTGAGAAATAACCTACTACTGAAGAATGCTAGGAACCTACTGTTGTTGTTGTTGTTGTTGTTGAAGCTGAACAGGTTCCTGAGGAAGGTCAGGTTGCTGTTGTAAAGGTGGTGTATGTTGCGGAACCTAAGAAAGTTGTTGAGACAGTTTTTCCACAGAAGACCTCCGACGTGGATGATGTTGAGACAACTTCGGCAGAAGAGATAGAAGGGAAACCGGAGGATGAAGTGCCTACAAGAGGCAAGGAGATTGTTGCTGCTGCCCTTGCTCCAAATCTTGATGATGGTGATGAATCATCGAGTGATAGCGATGATGAACCTGAGGATTCCCCTCCATACAAAGAGCTTTTCAAAGTTAAAATGACTGCGGAGGAGAGAAGCAGAGATAGAGGCAAGAGAAAAGCAGCAAGCTAAAGTGGAAGTGAGTCAGGCTCTGGTCCTTTATACTCAACAGGAAACAGGACCAGTGGTCAGAGTTGAGACTCTTACTAACTCACAAGAGCTATCTCTTCAGGGAATAATGGATGTTGTGAGAGGGCTAATGAGAGCCATAGAAATTCATTAGATGAACATGGCCTCCAGCATCCAAATCACTGAATGAAAAAGCACACTCATCATCCATGCAATAACTGAGGAAGGAGCTATCTGAACTCCCTTCCAAAATACAGAAGTGGATGAATGAGGAATTCAATGCCTTGTACCAAAGCAGGAAAAGGTTTGAGTGAGAACATCAAGCAACATCTGATGCTCGTGATATAACTCTCAAAGATATTAAGAGCTCAGTTGATGAGGTTAAGAGTAATCAGACTGCACAAAATATGGTACTGGACAGCTTGCAAGAAAACATCTTCACCCAAGGACAGGATGTTCGCAGTGTTAAGGACATGATTCTAAACCTTGAACTCTTTGTGGGTGAGATGAGGGCTATAATGATAAAGGTCTTCACTGCTGAAACTGCTGAAGTTACTGCCTCAGAGTTGGAAACGTTTATGATGCCAAAAAGGGATAAAGTAAGCAGCAAGCTGAACCTAATGATGCCGCAGTGGAAGCTACAACTAAGGAGATTGAAGATGATGATGAAGATGACAATGCTCCTCTGACCAGGATTAAGCGCAAAAGATTAGATTTTGGACATGATCAGAGTATCGAGTAGAAAATAAAGAAGAATGATGATGAAGAAGATGATAATGTAGGTACTGGGGTTGTTGGGTCCCAAATAGCAGGCAGTACTGCATCATTGCAACGAACTTAGGTTGTTGCTGCACTAACAAAGCAAAGATCTGACAGGCAGCAAGCTGGTCGAGGCTGAGGCAGAGGAAGGCAACAAGCTCAAAGGATACAACAATCAGGTTAGAATCTAAGTGTCAAACCTTATATAAGCCATGTTGCAGGTCCATTACTGAGTGAGGTAAGATGGGGAGAATTAAAGGAGGCTGATGAGGAAAGAAGAAGGAAGAAAGCCGACTGGGTTTCGAGGTTAGGAGTTGTTGGACCCCAAAGATCTAAAGCTGCTGAGAAGATTGATTCAGCACTATATTCATTCCCAGATCAAGAAGCTCCAGATTTTAATAGAGATGAGGTTCCTACAGAAGTTTTTGTGCTGATGGATCAAAAACCTGATAATATAAACTTCTACTGGGATTTGAAAATCTTCGATCAAGTATGCCTACCCAGGAACCGAAATCCATCATTCGAAGAGCTTACAATGTTTAAAAGGTCAGAGTACTTGAGGTATTTTCGAAATCTCTGCAAACATGGCTATTTCAATAATTTTCCTTCTTGTGAGAAAGCCTTGATGAAGTATGAAGAGCTAGCAAGAGAAGAAAAGCTAGATCGTCAATTGGCTTTGATTGAGAAAGTAAAGAAAGGAGAATAGGTTTCGTTCTACCAGAATTATTGGCTGAGATGGATACAGATCCCTGAGATTGCTGAACAAATGGAGAAATCATATCAGGAATCCATTGTGAATTGGTGGAAGGGAACGAAATATGAAGAAGTCGTTAAACAGAATTAGTAAGCAGCTTCAGGATATGATCTTGTGAAGAGGAAGCTGTTCGGTGACAAGAAACCTGATAAAGTATAGCTTACTGCATTTATCAGAATATCAGTTGAGTAAGCATTTCTTTGTAAAGAATTTTTGTATTTTTTTTACTTCATTTTATTTATGAAGCAGTAAGCTTGTAATTTTTGATGTAAAGCTTATATTGTACTATACTTGTACGTTATACTTGTATAAAAGTACATCTGTTTTTGCTGCTTTTCATGGGTTTGTAAAGTTGAGTCTTGTAAAGCAAACTGACATAACAAAGTTCCTCTTGTGTGAAGGAGTTGAGTAGACGTAAAAGGATTACACCACCTTCGAACCACTGTAAACCCTTGTGTGTTTACTACTTTTGTTTACTTGTTGCATTGCATTGTTGTATATCTATCTTGCTGCATTTATCATAAGCATACTGCTAAAAGGATTCATACAAAATCATACTTGTGAAAAGAAAACTGTTTTTCAAAGAGAAACTCTATCTTTGTTATTTCTGCTGCATACTGTGATAACCGAGTCAGTAACCTGAAACAGCATACTGCTAATTTACTGAATCGAGAGGTCGCTGCATTCTTTGTAGAATCAGTAACCTATTTACAGAAAAGTTTTAAAAATGCAAAATCGATAGAAGTTCATTCACCCCCCTCTGAACCTCTGACCACTTGGGACCAACAGGTTGAATTTTTTTGTATAGTCTATTGTTTATTTGTTCGCATCCCCAGTTTGAAAATCCTAAATCCACTACTGTGAACATGTTTATAATTATATATATCCATCATGATTATATAAATTATTGTGTTTATTTTTTATGTATCACATATTTAATGTATTTATTTATTTTCATATTATATGATGAAAATAAGACTTTATATTAGTGGTGGATATATATTAAAGTATTAATCACTATAGGTATGTGGGAATTTTATATAGGGTTAATTGCAGTAATGCTATCAAACTATCAGCAATTTTGCACATAAATCATTGAACTTTTTTTATTGCAACAATAAATATAAATTGTAGGTCTCGATAAGAATCGAATAAGTTTAGAGGGGAGTGAATAGAAAAAACTTCTTCAACCAAGATAACACAGATGCTTAACAACAAGTTTACTACGAATATAGAAGACAAATTAAGAATAGATGAGATAGGCTAAGCAAGCATTGAACACTTGGCTGAGAACAGAGGGGTGAATTATAAAGCTCTATGCGGAAATGTATGGGCTCGACTCTTCTCTTCTATCACAATAGCAGATATAGCAAGTAAAAAAATACTTGAAAGACAAGCAAGAAATAAGCACTCTTCAGATGACAGAGAAATGAATCATGATGGCATAAGTATATGTATGAATATAGATAGGATAAAGGGAAGAGATAGCATATATAAAAATATGTAAAAGAGAGAGAGAGAGAGGTGGTGTAATTCTTCTATGTTCTCTTTTTCCAAAGCAGAAAAATCCACTAAGTACATCATTTAACGATTACAACATCTTTCCTTACAAGGGGTACAATACATACTTTCTTTTTAGATTCTCGGGGAGCACAACAACTTTTTCCCAAATAATTGGGGAATGTTCTTTCCAAACACACTAGGAGGAATACTCTTTAATCACAAGAAGGGTTGATCCTATATTTCAAGGATTTACAAAGATGTATAAGAAAGATAGGTTTCTCTATTCTAGTCTAACTTCTCACTCAGAAAAGAAATTGGCACTTGAAGAAAGTCAAGCTTAGTCTTTTGAAGATGAAGAACTTTGATGAGACTTTGAGAGTTTTTAGATCTAGCTTTTCAGATCTGCTTTTTATATTTTCTTCAATAGTTCAAGAATGATAGTTGTTTTCTATTTATAGGAAAGAGTGTGATTAGAACCGTTAGAGAGAGTCAATTTGAAAGGTGGACAAGCTCCTTGTCTTTAGGCTTTAAGTCTACTTGTTTGTTCATTTTTTTTCAGAGAATGCAATAGGGTTTCTGAAAAGTTGTTGTAGCATTTAAGGTTGTTGTACTTAGTTGTCAGGAGATTTTAACCTTATGCTAAAGGTAACTTGAGTCTCTTTTCTTATCTTCAGATCAGGTGTTGCTTTTGATAAATTTCAAGTTGATCTTCTTTGGTTGACTTGACGGCTGATAGCAGACTTGACTAAGAGTGTGTGATTCCTTAAATGTGTCTGCTTCAATGATTGAGACTTCAATAAATATATTCCAATGGTTGTTAAAGTCTTTTAAACTCTATTCTAGAAAATTCTCTTCTGAGATCTTTTCTTCCTTTAGACGAGTCTTTCATTTCTTTATGTACTGTCAGAGATAATATATTCTAGTTTTTTAGCTCTTCTGAGATCACGTTCTAGACAGATTGTCTTCTAGATGAGTGTAGCTTTAAGACTTCTTTGAGAGAGTCTTCTGACATGTGTTCCTCCTATGGATGTGCTTTCCAAATTTTTTTTCTTAAGCTAGTCTTCTAACAAATATAATGATCTTCTAGCAGACCATGTAGATGAACCTAGGGAAAAAAAACTATACAAAAGACTCGAACTATACAAGGGAAAAATATATCCTAGAAGAGGAATTTTGTCATCATTAAAATTACAATGAAAATTCATAACATTTAAGCAATATGGATTTGACACTTAAATTATCAAATTAATTTTCCAATCATTTTTCACCAGATTTTGGCATGTGACTTGCGCGTGACATATATTTAATGGTTTTTTTATCCAATTGTCTTATTCCCTTTACATACTTAAGAGCTTTTGTGAATTAAACAATTCAAATGTTGGGACAAATAAATCCTTAAAAATATGTCATGCCCAAGTCACATGCCACAATTCAGTAACAAATGATCAGAAAATTAGTTTGGTGGTTTAAGGATCACATCTGTATAGTTTATATATACTAATAAAAAAAAAATGTTTGATAACTTCTGTATAAAATCATTGATAGTTTATGGAGTTGCTGCAATTAACCCTTTTTCCTTAAGCATGAAAATTTGTGTTAATTGTTATCAAACCATGCTAAATGTATGAAATTAGCTACTAATTATAAACTTCAACTTTTTTTAAATCAATACTAAACACTTATTTTTGTTTTATTGGTAGTTCGAAATCTAATTTTCGGTTAGTTTCACTATATTTGACAATTAAATCTTCATGTGGATTGTTATTTGTGATCCAATGCATGCTAACCCACCAAAAACCTAGATCAAATTGGGTAATTATATATTATAATTAATTTTTGTTAAATAATATTGTTGTAACAGTCATGCAACGTGAAATTGATGCCCTTATCTCCTAAGAAGAAGTTGGTAGATTCAAAATGTGTGTAGAAAATAAAATTTTAGCTCAATGGCGAAGTTGAAAGATACAAACACGTCTCATGATGAGGAATTTCACACAAGTTAAGGGTTTTAATTACCATGAAACTTTTACCCCAATGGCAAAGATGGTAACGGTTAGATGTCTCATTACAATGGCTAATAAACAGGAATGAAACATCCACCTGTTGGATATAAATAATATATTTTTGCATTGTGACTTGATTAAGAACATATATATTCACATTCCTTAGGGCTTTGCAAAATAAGGGGAGACAAGAGTATGCAAACTACAAAAATCTCTCTATGGGTTGTGACAATCTTATAGAAATTGGCAGCACAAGTTTACTTAGGCCACTATCTGCATGGGTTTTTCCCAATCATGAGCAGATCACTCCTTGTTCATATATCACATTGGTAATGTACTCTTACTTTGATTTATGTGTACGAACACTGATTTATGTGATCATTATAAGGACGAACACTGATTATATTCAAGCGACCAAATCCTTCTTGCACGATAGTTTTGACATTGAGGATCTTGATCAATTGAAATACTTTTTCGACATAGAGGCCTCACGAACTTAAGATGTATATGTTTTAAGCCAAAGAAAATACAATCTTGATATACTAGAAGAAGCAAACATCCAAGGGTGCAGACCAAATGTTTTTTCTATGGATCAAAATGTGAAGTTCAGCAAATCGAGTCATAATGAGCTAGTGGAACCCGACTCCCATCGTATCCTATGTCTCATATATTTGATGGTAACAAGGTCTAATATAACTTATGTAGTAAACATCCTCAGTCGATTCTTGGATGATCCTCGAAAAGAATATATAGAAGCTACAATGCGCATATTATGATATTTGTATTAGAAAAAAATCAAGAAAATGGCTAGAAAATCGGAAATGATGTTGTGCAACAAAATAGTGAATCGAGGCCTGTGAAAAACGTAGTTTCCTTAAAACAGATTTACCCCCTCACACGGTGATTGAGGATTGACCGGACGTCTATTTCCCAATGTACAATGGCTAGAACTAGTGACGAGTTCACCACAAAACGTACACTGAGGCTAACTGAGAAGAAGCTTGAAAAGTATCACCAAACTTTGACGAGAGAGAAAGAAACAAGCAGAGGAAACCAAGAGAGAAGGGAACTACGAGAAATGAGGAATTTTGAGTGCATTTTCCAAGATGTGGGAGGCCCGCTTTATAGCTGCTCCAGCCTGATTGTTATAAAAGAAAAATGTTGAAATGACCAAAGTTACACCAACCCCACCCCCTACGTGCGAGAGAGAGCCTTATTGCTACACATATTTATCCCCCACTAAGAGAAAGCCCATTATAAACCAGTGGAATAAATTAGCATTTTCTGATGTGGGATAAGTCTTCTTCCATGCTACAACTTCCAAATGGATTCAACATTACCACTTTAAGATTCAATTTTTCATTCACTCATTAAACATTTTGGGAAAATCTTACACCATTTCAAACCTCTCTTAGAGGAGAACACAATCCAACCTTTTATTCCCTCATTTGGGTATGGGACCCACAACTAATCTTGCTCCAAAATGAGCGAAATTTGAAAACTTTTCCAACAATTTGAAAGACACAGGTGGATAGGGACACCATGCTAATGAGGGCTTCAATTGGAGGCATTATGTGATGTAGGCTGAGTAGGGTGTAGTTTCACAAGACATATATAGGTTATTTTATCTCTATTGATAGGACACCCATATCATGGAGAATCACAAAACAGACTATTGTTTCACCTTCTTCAGCCGAAGCATAATATTGAACAATAGCAGTCATTGTGGATGAAATTTTGTGGTTAAGATGGTTACTTAGATACTTGAAGGCTATGCAAGATGGTGACATCATTCTAAACTATGATAATCAAGTTGCTCTTTACTTAGCAACAAACCTGGTGTTCCATGAAAGAACCAAATATGTTGAGATAAATTCCTATTTTATACAAGAATGCGTACAATCAGAAGAGATATGGACAACAAATGTTTCTACTTAACCACAATTGGTTGATATTGTCACTGAGGGATTGGGGGCAGACAGATTTTGAAGTTTATTATCCAAGTTGGGTGTTCGAAATCTTCAAGAGTCAACTTAAGGGAGAGTATTGAGATTCTTAATTTAAGGATCCTAATTTATCGAGATCATTGACTAATTTCTACTGATTGATAGATGATTTTCACTGATTCGATTTGCCTTGATTTGTTTTCTTATTTGTTTAAAACATTGGTGTGTGTGTGTGTGTATATATATATATATGAGTGAGACTTGTGTGCACGATGCACCTAGCTAGGCTATAGAGTTTAGATTTCTACCCCCAGCCTGACCCACCTAACTTGGATCCCTATATATATATTTTTTTTTCTTTTTTTTGCCATAATTTTCCTAGTGCATTCTTCCTTTTGCTCTTCTTCTTCTTCTTCTTCTTTTCTCTGTTCTCTGTTCTTCTCTCCCTTCTTCTTCTATTCTTTTCTTCTCTACACAATTTGATTATCATTCTATTGATGTTAAGGAGAGGCTGGATTTCATCGTTCAACAACTATAATATTATTTTTTGTCATTTCGCATGAAGATTGAGTCATTGAAAGCATGGAGAAGATTGAGTCCTCCGTTTGTTTTTACCTTGAAAGCAAGGAGAAAATTGAGTTTTTTACGATTATTTGAAAAAAAAAAGCCAAGGAAGAAGATTTACAAAAAAATGAGTTTTTTGCTAGAAAATTTGAGAAAAAGGATGATGAAAATCGTGCATTTGAGATGTTAATATTTTAAACTTACACTCTTTAGTACACTAATAGTTTGATATCTTTTGAGTATATGAGTAATACCTTTACATGTAACAAGTATACCTTAAATAATATCTTTCATAAAACAAAGTAAAACAAGTAACTAATACCTTAAGTAATGTCTTATGACTTTGTAACTAATATCTTATAAGTATATAACTAATACTTTTCACATTAGTGAAATGTAAACATACATTTCAGTTATTGAGCTAATACTTTATGAGTATACAACTAATATCTTATAACTAATATCTTTCACTAAATAAGTAAAATGTAAACATATATTTCAATTATACAAGTAATACCTTATGAGTAAACAAATAATACCTTATGAATAAGGTATGTATTAGTTATATATTTCTTACTCATAAGTTATTAGTTATATACTCATAAAGTATTAGTTATATACTCATAAGGTATTAGTTGCATACACAAAAGATATTACTTTTGTAACTGAAATATATGTTTACGTACATTTTATTTGTTTACTTAAAGGTATTATTTGTTTTATAAAATTACTTGTGTACATGAATAGTATTTTTATTTTTTATCCAAATATATTACTAGTTATATATAAATATTTTATTTGTTTATTTCAAAGGTACTACTTGTTTTAAATAAAAGTATTATTTTGCTTTAGTGAATGTATTACTTATTATATGTAAAAGTATTAATTGTTTTATCTAAAGGTATTAGCAGTAATTTTATTAAAATCTAAGGTATTACTCATATAAGTAAAATGTATTACTTATATTTGTAAAAGGTATGTTCGCGATTTCATAATCTTCTTTGTCAATTTTTCTTCGAATCATGATTTTCATCGTCTTCTTTCTTAAAATTTCTGCAACTAATTTCATGAAATTGAAGAAGAATGAGATGATGAATCTCAATTGAACAAAGATATATACAAAATAAAAAGATGATAAAGAACTATAAATTACAAACATACTTTCATGATACAAAGAAGATGAAAAAAAAAAAAAAAAGAATAACCACAACCAAATGAATCGGAAGCATGAAGAAATCATCAAAATACTATAAAGAAAGAGGAAAAGAAAAGGAAGAAAAGAAAGAGAAGAACGCAGCGGTTGAGAAGAAAAAATAGTTTGGCTATGTGAGATGGAGCGTTGAAATTAAGGCAAATAAAATGAAAAATAAATATATTAATGATGGGTGGGTGGGGTGTGCAAAAGTTTTGCATATTTATATATATATATATATATATATATATATAAATGTAAGTTTATTTTAATACCTTCCTGTAAATTTAAATATGTGAGACATGTCAAGATGAATACATTTTATACGCAAATTCTTCTCCCTCTATATAATTAAATTGGTTTTGGTTTTACAATTATATATACTCTTTTAATTGCTTTTTTTTTTTTTTTTTATAGAAACATAAAGAAAAGCAATTCGGATTACATGTTTTTACATTAATACACTTTACTAACTTTTGTTTTGCCTTTTTTTATTTTTATTTTTTGTTTTTGCCCTATCTTTATTCATGAATCTTATTTTCCCATTCCTCAAGTAAGTCTCACCTAATTCGAATACAATGATGCTAAAAAAGCAGAGTGTTTGCTTCAATATTTATTCGGACCACACAAATTAGTCATTTAGATTCTTTAACCATTCTTTTAAAATAAAAATAATTATGTTTTCAGAGTAATAAATAATTATCATTTTCAACGAATATATTCAAATGTTCCGTATTTTCTTAAAAAAAAAAAAAATCGTATATTTACCATCATATTTTAACTTTTTTTTTTTTTTGGAGACAGATAATAAGTTGGTCGAAGGCAATAATTGCGGCTAACCTTTGTACCATTTCATTGATTTTTGTATTGGAGTTGGGTTACATCTTTCCAAATCCTAACCTCTCTCTCTCTCTCTCTCTCTCTCTCTCTATATATATATATATATATATATATATATATATATATATATATATATATATATATATGATACTTTTGACCAATTGGCATCCAAAATTTAAAGCCTACTTAGGTACATTATACTTTTGTCCCTTCACTATATTTTATTCATTTCTTAGGCTTCTTTTTCAAGCTAAAATAAAGTGCCTTCTTGACTGTAGTGATGATTTAAAAATAATTTACATTAAATAAATAAAAATATATTTGATAGAGACCACCAAATATAAAATAATTGTGTTTGGTATCTTGGATCATCTTACTTCATTCATACACTCATAATACAAAATTAAAGGCATGGTAGTGATATTGTGTGGTTTTCAGTGGTTTGTGAGTCACTCTATATACGTTATAAAATAGGTAATCATAAATTTACAAAAATCAATAATGAAAATCTTCCTGTATTTAAATTATTGAATGAATATTAGATTTAGAGAAAAATGAATTGCTTAGTAAAATTCTATATATCTACTTTGAAAATGATTGGATATGTATAGATTTATAAATTCAATAAAAAAATGAATTGATGAATTACATAATTACATTCTGATATTCAATTTGCTTTTTTTTTTTTTTTTGATCAAATATTCAATTTACTTTGAGAGTGAAGAATGATGGAATAATTCATTAGATAAATCAATGGATTTGGTGGGTCTAGGCAAGTAAGGAGCAGCACTTATGGACCTTTTAAATTTGGTTTATTGGGCCGACTTTGGGCCTGCACAATCACTTGTTAATTGATTGGTTTAACGCAAAATATATTCAATATTTTTGAGGTTTTGCCAATTTTATAACAACCTTTTAAATTTTACAAAATAAATAACAAATATTTCAAAAAATTAACAAATTTATGGTCCATAAAATTTTCTATTAAATATGGTCCATAAAATTTTCTATTAAAACGACAAATGGAATGTCAAGCATGTCAAGTTTTTTTTTTTATCAAATATATTAAGTGTAAAACTTATGTGATATTGTCTCATAAATTTTTTTGAGATGAGATTTTATATGGATCGGTTAAAGTCCAATCAATACGGTTCAAACCAATCAATATGAGTGAACATGATCTTCAAAATAGTCAATTAATAAATTAATAATACATGTATAAGTACTATATAACAATATGACTTTTATACATCAATGAAATAACAAGACGCTCATAAAATATTTGCAAGTATTAGCACGATAAAAGTTTATCCATAAAAGTTGTCATTTTACTCTCCAAAGGTATTTGCTAAAATCAATGCCAATTAGGAGTCATGCTTCCAAACTCATACATTTTATATTAAAAACTAGGGTTAAAAACTAGAGTTAAATATAAAAATTGTAGCACCCAAGAAAAAAAAAATTAATTAATTAATTTTTTTTTAGAATTATTATTATTAATGATATAATTAAATATCCTAAAAAAAGGTGGAATTATATTTAAATATTGGACAGCTAGAATACAAACTCAAACCTTATAAATTATCTTTTAAAGTGAGCCCAATAACAAATAGGCCCATTTCATATTTATGCTAGGTTTGACAATATTTAAAACCATCCTATAAATAGGAAATGAATGATACGCTAGGTTAGGAATTTCAACAGTCTTTTAGATGGTACGCAGTTTCTTTTCTCCCTTTTCTCTTGTAGTTATTCTTTGTGTCATACCTAGGTTAATTCATTCAATTTTTGATATATGGTTGATTCGTATTAGATCTAGAGTTAGAACCCAAATAAATAAGATTAGATCTTTAATAGGTGTTGAATAATCGAAGCAAATTAAACTCAGATCCATACAAATCATGAAAGCTTTTGTAGTATAATTTTTGTGTTGTAATATGGAGAAGTAATCAACCAAAAAATGAATTAAGTGGAGTAATAGTGAAGGAATTCGGAGATGAAATATAGAAGAGAGGAAAGGAGGAGACGAGAGAGAGAAGATATATATAGGAGAGAGAAAAAGAGAGGACTAGAGAGAGAAAGAGTGGGGACCAAAGAGAGAAAGAGAGATGAGAGATGGAGTTTTTCTTTGAGAATGAAATAATAATTTGTAAGTTAAGAAGAAAGGAGGGGAAGAGAGAGAGAGAGAGAGTGGGGACTAGAGAGAAAAGAGATGAGGAAAAAAAAATGTTTTATCTTCTGTTGACTTCCAGTGAGTGATTCAATCTTCTTAAATATTATTTAAGCCCTTTTAGAGCCTTAGATTAATTAAAATATATATATATATATATATATATATATTTATTAGTCTTCTTCTTAGCCAATAGATTCGAGTTTAGTAAATTATTTCTTTATGGATTACTAGGTGATGAGGAAGGTGTGACTTGCGAGGTGTAGGCTTGCATTCACACTTTGTTCATTCTAAATTTTCAACTTTTAAGGTGGGGATTTCTAACTTGTGTGTCTTTATTAAATGCTTTATTTGAATGTGTTTGATGAATTGATGCGATATGTTATGAGGAAAATGATTTTATGACGATGTGCTATGATTTATGATCTATGCATGAGACTAGCTAGGGACCATCAAAGGTCCATAGGTCTTAAATAGACCTTTGGGTTTGCCCACCGTGCTCAGAACTAGCCAGAGACTATCAAAGGTCCATGAGTCATAAGTAGGCCTTCGGGTTTGCCCGCCGTGCTAATTGATTGGCCAATCCCAAGACGAGGAAAATGTTTTCATGCATGTTGTTGTTGTTTGTCTTGCGTTTACATGTTGCATTTAATATTGACAAGCATGTCCCTACTAAGCTCATGTTTTGTTCACTCCATATATATAATCTAACCTTTCAGAATAAATGCATGGACGTGGAGTGGAGTGGATGCGCAGTGGCTAGTATCAAAATTGTTGATTTCTTTAAATTATTTAGTTCTTAAAGATATTAAATGTTTCTCCCTTTATTTTGCTTTGGCATGACAAAATTTATTTATGTTATGTTTTCTAGAAAGCATTATTGGATTATTTCCTCCAAAATTCCCTCAAGATTTCCCTAAATTAAATCTGCCTAAACTTTTGATTAAAATTTGTATTATTTATTTCCACTGCAAGTATATAAAAAATAAAAGAATTTACGCTAAAAATTTACTTATAAATAACTTACCAACGGAAATGTTATCTACAAATTTAAGTAAAATTGGGATGTTACACAAATTAACCAATAGTATAACCGTTTTTTAATTTGCGTATTAAACTTTTTTTTTTTCTAATTGCAACGAGAAATTCAAGTGTTTCTCAAAGTGCAACCAAATTTTTTTTTCCGAAATTTTTTCTTGCGAAATACAAGTCACATGTCTTATATATGACTTTCAAAAGGATAAAAACAACCTAAAGTATGATCGTTACATTTTTCAATTTGCAACTTGAAGTGTGACTTTTTTTTTCAATTTGAAACCTAATTATTTTTAAAATGAAAAATTTGTCCTTATGAAAGTTATGTATTCACATTTCGCTGGAAAGGTTATCTGAAAAAATTTAGGTTACACTTTAAAAACTCCTGAATTTCGCGTTGCAATCAAGATAAAAAATAAGTTGCAATCAAGATTAAAAAAAAGTAGGCTGCGAATAGAAAAACAATCATACTTTAAGTTGATTTTTGCATTTAACCCTAAAAACTAATAATTATACATGTATTACCAACATTTTTTTGAACTAATTACAAATAAATACGATCTTGATACTCTATCCACTTGTAATTATTAATAACACTTAATATTCTATTAGCTTCTAGTTATTAAAGACAGATAATTCATTGATGTATAAATGTAATATTTTTAGTTATAAAACTAATATTACACATGTATTATTACTAATACTTTAATGAAGTTGCAAACAAATATCATTTCAATATATTATCAACTCGTAGTTATTAAAAAAACTGACAATTCATATGAAAGTCATAATTTAATCCATAAAACTAATATTTATACATGTATTACTAATATTTTTATAAACTTGTAAATAAATATCATCTCAATATCCAATTAGGTTCTTAAAAAACTGATAATTCATTGATAAATATAAGTAATACCCTTAGTTATAAAACTTATACTTATGTATTACTAATACTTTTATGCTACACCCAAAAAAATGATGTAATACTTTAATGGATAAATGTAATACTTTTAGCCATAAAACTAATGCTTATACATATGTATTACTATTAATTTTTTCAAACTTACAAATAAATATCATCTCAACATTCATTCAGTTCAAAGTTATATGAAAAAAAAAGATAATGCATTGATGGATAAATGCAATATATTTAGCTATAAAACTAATATTTATACATGTTACTAGTACTTTTATGAATCACCAAAAATTGATGTAATACTTGAAAAACATAATATATACTTTTAGCCATAAAATTAATACTTATATATGTATTCCTAATATTTTTATGATTTTATTGACTTGCAGATTGATCATGTTGCGCTGTGTTGCTATTTGACTGCAATTAACCCACGTTGATTGGACTTTGACTGGCCTATATGAAACTTCGTCTCACATAAGAAGATTAGTGAAATAATCTCATATAATTTTTTATGAGTCCATTTAGTTATGTATATAAACTAATGAAAATATTAAAATCAATACGTAGATTCTTGAAAAAAATACGAAAATAACATTAAAATTTTTGAAATTTATTTATTTTAAACAATTCCTAAATTTTGTGATAAATATTTAATATTGATCACAAATAATTCTTAAATTTTGTGATAAATATTTACCCTTTTAGATGTATAAATAATTCTTAAATTTTGAAATATTTGTTTTATATTTATTTCAATAATTTTCAAAATTTACTTCACAATTATTTGGTTTACTTAAATAATTTTATTTTAATTTGTATATTTTTGTATTTACTTGATATTTTTTCTATTATAATTTGGTTATATAAAAACTTGCGCATTTCGTATTATTTTTCTCTTAATTAAATAATTATTTTGATTTTGATTGTAAAAACTTTATTTAATTAAATATTTTTCATATTTTTAATTAAAAAAGTTTTCAATAATAATATATTGCATAATTTTATTGTTATTTTCATTTTTTTTCAGTTTTAATCATATATTGTTTAATAGTTTATCAATGAATTTGAATAGATGGCCTAAAAATAAAAGTTGAGTTGTAAAAAAAAGTTGACACATTTTAACTTCACAATTATTTATGTGCATCAGTGCAATTGGATTGACCCGATCCGGCGGTGCACTTCACGCACCCCATACGCACTTCACGCGTCAACATGTGTACTCACACGTCCCAGGTCCGTGCTCAAACCCCAGTCCCACGTGCCTAACCTTTTATTATGTTCGTCTAACCGTTTAGTTATCTTCGCTTAATTTTTTAATTATGTTTGCTTAACATTTATGTTATGTTCGCATAACTTTTATGTTTATGTTATTTTAACTTTTTACAGTGTATTGTAGACCTATAATATCTATTAAACTTTTATGTTATAATAATTTAACATTTATCTTATAATAATATAATATTTGTATTATTTTTTAAGTACATAAATGTTAGGATATTTGTACCTAAAGGTTATACTAATATAACATAAAGGTCCAGCTATACTACATGAATTTATATTGAAAAAGGTCTAAGTAATATTACTTAAAGGTTATGATATTTGTATATAAAAATTATACTAATATAATATAACAGTTATACTCGTATAACAAATGTTACCGCAAAAATATTAATTTGGACACGGATCCGAATCGGACCCTACCAAACCTCCACACGCTCATCTGTGCACCTGGTTCACAGGAACACTACTCTCTTAACTTTCGATCTACAACATAAGAAAGACTTAACATAAAATTTTAAGGATGATATCTGACAAAATTTGATACAATTTTATAACAGATTGTTTATTGGGTTTAATGAGGTTTTTCAATTCAAGTATTTCAATTTCAATGAATTTTTTCATCCAAATTGATGTGAATCATTAACTAAATCACTATGAAAAAAAAAACTAAATCATTTAAAAATAGTTTAAAATAAAACGTATATATTTTAAATTTACTAGACAATGAATCAATCTGAAGAGTTATCAATTTTGCTTTTTTTAATCCAAAGCCAATCACGATAGATCACTATAAAAATGCGGCGACATACCGACGGAAATTATCGACAAACAAATTCCGTCGATAATCCGCTGCATTTTTGTAGTGGATTAATCAGGTAAAATGTTATCTCTATATAAATAATCACTAATAAAATCAGGAGTAGTAAAAGAAATAATAGGACAAGAATTTGATAGAATTGCATGTGCCAAGGTGTGTGTAACTTTATGTGCTTGCCTCTTCTACAACATAAATCGAAAGGATTGAATCTAATCAAGCATCCTTCCACATGAAACAATTGAACAAAATTCACTGTGATTGACTAAAAAGGAGTTGATGGTCTGCATAGAAGTCTTACTCTAGTTCAATAATTGCATATATATACCCCAAACCTTTAACCCAACTTAGAGTTTCTTTAATTGTCATAGCTTATGTTTCCTTAACCAGTAGAACTCCACTCTCCTTTCTATATTGGCATTCCAAGAATGAACCACTTGAATCTCACATCACCATTCCAAAGTCAAACTCAATCTACTCCACATAAATACTTGCATCCACATTGCACTTCACGTAAGGACCACAAGGTTTTTTTCCCATTGAACAAGTGGCAATGAGTTCACAACAACTGAGCCCGAATTAGCTACTCTTCTAATATTTCGTCATTCTTGTAATTTATCTCTTGCAAACCAAACTGAGAGGATTGGAGACCAAAATATATTGTTCCATAATATATTATTTTGAGATTTTCAAATACCCCCGATAACATAGCAATTTCACAACAATTTTCCAAATCAAGCTTATTAACCAATAAGAAGAACCAATCAAAGTACTCAAAATCTTGAGGCACCGAAAAGTTATTTGTTGCACAACTGGAGAGTGCCCCACGTAAGACAACAAAAGGGCAAGAGACAAATAAGTGCAAAAAATACTCAAAATTTGAACCACAATTAATATACGTACCTGTCACGGAAATATGTTTGCCAATAAGTTGTTGTCTTGTGAGAAGCCGATTACTCACTAACTATCAAATAAAATTCTTGCACTGTGGAGAAATTTTGAGAGCTCAAATTCTCTGCCAACAACCATTCAGGGGATTCATTGTGTTTGTGTAAATTGAGTCCATCGCCACTCGATATCTCGACTTAACGGAATACATACCATTGTTCGAGAAATTCCAGATACGCATGTCCAATTTAGATAACAAAGAAAGAGAAACTTTCTGAATCCTCTGATATCACGATTACTAAAAATATCCTCCAACAATTCATTATCCCAATTGCGAAAAAATAGTATCAAAAGATTTGACACTTTAATATTTCCCATTCCGGCCACCACATTAGAATCAACTCAAGGATTTACTTGATTATGAAACTCAAAAATCCATCTTCAATTTTTTTTTTTAATTTCATCCGGACCAAGAAACTCTTACAAACCAATTCCGTTATTTTCTGTTGTATTTTCTTCTTAATGATTTATTGTCTGTTACAAGATATTGTTGATTTCATATTATACATATAACAGAAATTTTTATCTAACATTATAAAAGACCGAGTTTAAATCCTATTATGGACTAAAATGAGAAATTGAATATTTACTTTAAAATGTGAATTAACTTTCATTACATTCGAATTTACACAAAGGACAAAAACAAAAGAAACATGTCGTAATATCAAAACATTTGTGGTGTTATCTTTCTCATTTTCTACATACACATGGTCCAAATCTGAAAGCATCTTATCCATTACTACTGAAATGAGATATATCTCCCATTTTCCTCCATTGATAAACCTTAAACAGTACCAGAGAGGTTTCGGCAAGAAGCCATGCATTGAGGGTAAGAATCCTTCTAACCTTTGTTGATTAAAGAATCGTATTTAAAATCTTGTTCTATTACAAAATCATTTGAATGCCACCATGTTTCTGCTCCTTCAATCCACTTTCAACCCCTATCTCAAAGTTTATCTCCGACCAACCCTTCCTCTCACTGCTCGAAACCAGTTGCCACACAGTCAAAGACCTGAGAAAAATCCATGCTCACCTCATCAAAACGGGCCTGGCAAAAGACACCATAGCTGCTAGCCGGGTCTTGGCCCGCTCTGCCACCGGCCCGGCTCGCGACCTCGATTATGCTCTCTCACTCTTTTATCACATCGAGAACCCTAATCTTTTCATTTGGAATACTATAATCCGAGGCTTCTGTCAGAGTTCGGACCCTCGTGTTGCAATCTTGCTCTTTGTTCGAATGCTGGCGGGCTCGAAGGTTCGGCCCGAAAAGCTCACCTATCCATCGGTTTTCAAGGCTTATACTCAGCTTGGACTGGCCGAAGATGGAGCTCAGCTTCATGGGAGAATCATTAAACTAGGTTTGGAATTCGATCCTTTTATACGAAACTCGATTCTTCACATGTATGCAAGTTGTGGGCTTTTGGGCGATGCTGGGAAACTGTTCGATGAAAATCTTGACTCAGATGTTGTTGGTTGGAATTCGATGGTAATGGGCTTTGCAAAGTGTGGGAATGTGGAGGAATCTTGGAGATTGTTTAGTAAAACACCATCTAGAAATGAGGTGTCTTGGAATACTATGATTAGTTGTTATGTTAGAAATGGGAGGTGGATAGAGGCATTGGATCTTTTCCATGAAATGTTGCAAGAAGAGGAGGTTAGACCTAATGAATTTACGCTTGTTAGCGCGTTGAATGCTTGCGCGAAACTAGGAGCTCTCGAGCAAGGGAATTGGATTCATGAGTACATCAAGAGGCATGCTATTGAGTTGAATGTGATTGTAGTTACAGCAATTGTAGACATGTATTGCAAGTGTGGGGACATTGAAACGGCACGTAAGGTTTTCGACACTGCCCCAAGAAGAGGACTTGCGTGTTGGAACTCAATGATGTTAGGCTTAGCCAACAATGGCTATAAGGAGGAAGTGTTTGAGCTGTTTCAAAAGCTTGAATCTTCGAATCTCAGGCCCGATTCAGTGAGTTTCATCGCTGTTTTAACAGCCTCGAATCATTCACTTGAAGTTGATAGAGCAAGAAAGTACTTTGCATTGATGAAAGAAGCATACGGAATTGAACCAAGAATGGAACATTATGGTTGTTTAATTGATGTGGTAGGCAAAGCAGGGCTTATTGAAGAAGCAGTAGAGATTATAGAAAGTATGCCAATGAGGCCTGATGTTGTTATATGGGGATCACTTTTATCATCTTGCAGTTACCATCGCAACGTTGATGTTGCAGAATGGGCATCGAAAAACTTGACTTTGTTGGATCCTAATGACACTAGTGCTCATGTACTAATGTCTAATGTCTATGCAGCTTCAGGGAATTTCAAGAAAGCGGTGGAAGAAAGGGCGAAGATGAAGAAGAAAATGATCGAGAAACAACCCGGGTCTAGTTTGATTGAAGTGAATGGTGAGGTTCATGAGTTTGTTGCTTGAATCATTGCAATTTTGCTTTCCTAGAAATAAGTGTAATAAACTAAACTCTGTTCTTGATCTGTTAAGTTCATTAGATGTCCTGGTTTTCAAACATAAAATGACAACAATAACATTAATTTCTTACTATTATTATTATCAAACACGTCCTAGCAAAAAAGCTAGAACTAGAAGATTGCTGGGAAATTCCTCTCAGTATCATTACAGCACGAATCTCTGAAATCAGAACTCCAGACAATATTGTAAACTAAACTAAGCTAAATCATAGCTAGCTGCAAATTAGGACACAGATCAAAACATAGTGTCCTAATGCAGTTGCAGAAAAAGAAAGAAAGCAGCTATAGACAGCCATTAGGGATCTGTTTTCCATAAGAAGAGCCCAAAACATGGGAACACGAGGCAGTTGCAGGCCCGCCTTCACGGCCCTCGTAGGCCAAGCTTATATCGACCAGCTTAATGTTCTTGCAGGGATTAGTTTCACTGCATTGTATATTTACAGCAACCTTTGTACTTGAGACTCCTCTTATGTCCTTGAACACCACATCCTGTATTTGCACACTTGATTCACCTTGCTGCATGTTAATGTAATCAAGAAATGAATCTCAAAACATCATCCAAAAGAAAGAATGAAAATGTTAAAATGTCCACCGTGGACAACTCTTAATATGTCCACCGATGATGTGTAATTAATAGGATATTTGACACATTAACAGTGGACAAATATTAATGTGTCCACGGTAGGTAATGTAAAGTTTTGGAAAATGAAGATAAATTACATTTAGGCAATGTGGCAATGGGCAATATTGTTGATCAATGAGAATAGGGTTGTGCACATTCTTCATGACAATGTCTTGAAAAGTGATGTTAGAAGCCAAGCTGTGTGACATTGTCTTCCCCCATGTTTTGATCCTGACTCCATTGTCCGAGCCTACGAAGGTGCAGTTCCTAACGCTGATCCCAGACACGTATTCACGAGCATTGCTTCTTCCGAGGCTGCCAATGCTGATGCCGTGGCCAGGCCCACACGACACGTCGGATATGTCGATGTCTTGGCTGCCGGAGACCATTGAGACACAGTCGTCTCCGGTGCTGATAATGGAATGTGAGATCTTGATCGTGTCTGAGAGGCCAATGTGGATGCCATCTGTGTTGGGGCTGTTTGAAGGGGCTATCAGCTTCACCTTGCTGATGTTCATTTTGGAGCATGCGAATAAGTTCAAATGTGTGTTTTTGCTATTTATTGACGTTAGATGGTGCACCTTTGAGTTTGTAATGAAGTCAAACCTCATTGTCTGCAAATACATAAACATTCAACAATGCTCAATTAATTTTCAAGAAGCTTTCACTTTACTTTGTTGGAATTGGAAAGAAATAGTATATGTTAAAACTTGATAAGCTCTAGTTATTGGTAACCGGTCACTGTTTTAACTTTAGTCAACATAAAAGAGGGAAATCAAGAGTTTGGATAATCAAATTAAATTGCATAGTTATTATACATTTAAAACAAATTAAATTGCATAATCTACATGAGACTCGAAGTTTGACCGAAATCTGAAACTTTTTGTAACAGTAAATTTACTCCAAAACATCACCAAAAATTAAAAAAAAAAAAGAAAAGAAAAGAAAACTCCAATTTAGCATTAAAATTTTCAGGAAAAACATCAAATTTATTCCTAAATTAAGGTTAAAGTTGAGGATTAATACCCATCACTCACAACGTTATCAAGACTTGTCCCAAAAATTTTAATTTTTCATAGAAAAAGTAACCCCTCCTTTTGTTTTAAACCTTATTTTCATATGTTTCTTTCCTAAAAAATCACGAATTAATCTAGGAAGGCAGAAGTTCCGCAGAAAATTGCTCATAATCCCAATTAAAGCAATGAGAAAGCATAATATAAATATAAATAGGTAAATAAAATAAACAGAGAATGGAAAAAGAAGATACAGCAGGAAGAGGCACGCAATTAGGATTGTGGCGACAATCATTATAGTTCCAAGCAGCATAGCCTTGTCCATCCAAAGATCCACCCCCGTTGACCGTCAACTTATCGACGTGTCGGAAACCAATCCACGTGTCCGTAGAGAACTTCTGTCGAGCCGTCGGAGCCTTCAGAGCCCCCTTTATTACAACACCAATGGAACCGTTGCATGGCCCCTCAAACGACACTGATTCTAACAAGTATATTCCTTTTGGGATCCAAATCCTACTTCTTCCTTCGTATTCACATGCATCTTTCCATGCCCTAACAAATGCCTAATAAACAAAATAATAAATACATATCTGCCAAAAAAATAATAATTAAAAGAGTGATCACCTGAGAATTATCAGTGTTTCCATTGGCAACTGCACCATAGTTGATGACGTTAAAGGATTTTGGTGGGAAACGTCCATTGACATTGACAGCGAATAGCACAAGTAGAAGGCCAAATTTGGTTGCCATTTTTACGTTCTTGCTATTGCAACTCTTGATTTATGAGCTTTTCTTCTCTTGGTAATGTGATATTTATAAGGGGTTAATATCACTTTTGATCCTTCAAATTTGCTCTTATTTTAGAATTGGTACCAAACTATTTTTAACTATAAAAAAAAATGGTTTCCTCAGTTTTAATTTTCATGAAAGTTCATCATTTTACTCAATATTATATCCAAAGTGATGAAAAACAATTAATATACATGCCTTGTTTGATATCACTTTTGACGGAATTTAATGGAAGTATTAATGAATTTGGATGAAAAATTAAAACTTGTGGGATTGTTTTTGTTAACTGAAAACAGTAGGCATCAATTCTAAAATAAGGACAGATTTAGGGGATCAAAAGTGATATTAGTGCCACATAATAATTCTCTTTCCATGTTTATTAGTATATTAGTCTGTTTTTTAATTTTCAATTATTCATTATTATTATTTTCCATTGTTAGATTTCCTTTGAAAGAGATACATCATGAAAATTCAATGACATCATCTATATTATCGTAATGGAATCGATACAATTTCTTAAACATGGAATCAAAATTTAAATGCACAAAACTGTATAAAGAAATTGATATATAAACCTTTGATATCATTGTTATAAATATCAAAAATTAAATTTAAAAAATCAGTATTACTTTTTCAAGTTTTATTTACCATATACAAATAATATGTATCGCAATTTGGTCGTGTTTTAAGATTGCGAATTTCATGGTGAATTACGCATTAGCTTTTTCATAATCAGGTATATACATTAATTTGTGACCATTTATCTTTTTTTTTTTTTTTTTTAAAATCAAGAAGAGACTTTATGTGGCTCTATCTTGTATTTACAATAATTTGTTTCAAATTACCTTAGTGTTTTTTCAAGTTTTCTATTTTTTAACTAAAATTTTATTAGTATTCGTACATAGATTATGTCTATTAATTAAATGTTGGATAATATAGTCATTTGAGACATATAATCATATATTAAATTTATTCACAGCCTTTATGAATGGAATAAGTCTTTTGTGAGACCGTCTCGCGGAATTTTAATGCATTGCGTGAGACGGATCAACCCACAACCCAATTATCCACCACCTAAATCCTACAATTCACATATTGTTTATGGGTGATGGGGCTCCGTCTCACGAAACTATCTGTATTCAGTGAGACCGTCTCATATGAGTTTTTATGTTATGAATAATATTAAATGAGATTTGGATTAGAGTGATATTTAAAAGTAATTAAAAAATAAGTATTACGAATTTTAAAAGGAGATCGAAATTTCATACATCTGGGTTATTTACGAGGAAATTGGACTTTTGGTCCATAAGATTATAATTTAGAGTGGGTCTCTTACACATGAGCATGGATCCTAAGAATCGTATTCCTGATCTGCCGTCTACTTGTTAGAAAATTTATATTTACATTTTGATGAGACAAAACAGTATTGTAATAGAAAATTAGAGTACCCCATTTTTCACTCTGTTTAAGGAAAATCTTAGAATAGTTTTGTGTCTTAAAGTCGAAGCTGAAGAATGGAGAATTTTAAAAATTCAGTAGAAGAATGGTTCTGTTGGCAGTCGAATGCAGCAGGAAAGCCGCTACTGGATATAACAACATATTATAATATTTACATACTGTAAACAGTCCAATGCAGCACATGTAGCAACGACAGTAAAGACTGAGGTAGAAGCAGCAATGGAAGGAGTAGTAATCGATGAAGGTGCTGATGGAGCTGACCCTAGACCTCCTCCTGCACGTGCACCACCTGCGGCAGCAGCTAGAGCTGGAATACCCTATTACAGGAGAGCACTAGCACCAGCTGAGTACTTGATAAAGCCAAGACATGAGTATACTGCTGAAGATAGAAAAAGAGTCAACCTAGACAATGTTGCCAAGAATGCATTGTTTCTCACGTTAGATAAAGAAATATTCAGCAAAGTAAAGACATGCAAAACTGCCAAAGAGATTTGGGACAAGCTAGAACAGATTTGTGAAGGAACTGAATTGGCAAAGGATAACAAAATATCCACTGCAACCTAACTGTTTGAGTTGTTCAAGATGAAGCCCGAAGAAATCCTAGAAGAACTGGACTTGAGATTTACATCTACTGTGAATGAGCTAGAATCTCTGGGAAAACACTACAGCCAGAAGGAGAAAAACCTCGAAGTACTTAGGGCACCACCTGTTGAATGGGATAGCAAAACACAACCATGAGAGTATCAATGAATCTAAAGATAACGAATATTTTTTATTTATTCTCAGACCTCAAAGCATTTGATTTCGACATCAACAGAAGAAAGTTAGAGGTTGAAGAATCAAACACTAAAGGTACTGCACTTACTGTAAGATTCAAAGATACAACAACTACAAGCATCATCAAGTAGAAAGAGCTGCATGCAAAGAAGAAATGATACTACTCTTAAAGAAATTCAAGAAGTTTCTGAAAACCAACAAAAGAGGAAAAATTTCAAGACGAAACCCCCTACCCCATAGGTAAATCTAGGTCCACAATCTAATATAGTTTCTTCTAACCTATGTTACAATTGCAGAAAACCAGGTCACTACGCAAGAAACTGTCCTTATCCTCAAGTGCACAAACATCCCAAAGAAAAAAAAGAAGCAGATGAGAGAAAAGAGGAAAAATGAGAAAAAATAGTTAAGAATACTTCTTGGTGAAACTGAAACACTGAAAGCAGCAAGCTCATCCAAAAAAGAGTCAAAAGAACAAAGCTCATCGGAGAGTGACAGTGATAGCTCTACCTCTAATGAAGAAGCATTGCTATGCCTAATGGCTAAAGATTGTGAAGATGAAGATGATGAGGTATCCTCCCAAGCATTTGATGATTCTGGTAGAGAAAAACTGAATATGATCCAGTCCTTTAGACAGATCATGAGTGACTTTGAGCAGATAAACTTAGCTCATGAGGAGCTTAAGGAGGAAAATCTGATGCTGAAGAGTGAGCAAACTACACTGGAAGAAAAACTCTCAGACCTTGAGTGTTACAATGCAGAATGCAATAATCTCAGGGCAGAGGTCTCCAAGCTCAAGTTGCTAGTCACTAAGCTAGAAACTGAGAAGGCAAGCCTGCAAAATACAATTGATGTATACAACAGATCAACTAGGATGTCATAAGAATGTATCATTGAGACTCAAAACACCTATAAAGGAAATGGTATAGGATATAGTGCTGAAACTTCTCAGAATACAACAAGCACAATCAAAGCTTAGAAGTCTGTTCAAGCAAAATATCATTTTATGAAGAGTTCTACCAACCAAAGAAAGTCTTGAAAAAACCAAGCACAACTGATAAGGGAAAGAAACCATTGTTGGAAACTACAGAAAGTAAGACTGCACAGATTAACAGGATGCAGTAGAGTCAATTTGCTGCAACCAAAGTCGGAATGCAGCAATCTTTCAAGTTACAACAAAAGAATTTATATCTTATCTTATACCAAAACTTACATGTTTAAACCTAAAGGAGCATATGCTCCAAGAAGGTATAAGTAAAGACCACACTCTAGAAGTGAAGGTAACATAAAGAAAGTTCCTACACTCACTGCACAAACAAAATTATGCAAAGATTGCTTACAGAAAAAGAATCACCAAAGATTATGACATATCAATTTTCATTAAGCAGATGTGGATTCCAAAGGAAGCTAACCCCAAAGGACCTGTACTTGTATGAGTACCTAAATCTGCCTGAATTGCTTAGAAGCAACAATTATGGTACATTGACATCGGCTGCTCAAAACACATGATTGGCAACAGAGAAGTCTTGAAAGACTTCCAACCATATAAAGGCCTTAAAGTAGTGTTTGGAGATGACTCAAAAGGGAGCACCAATAGTACATGAAGCTTGATTAAGGACAATGCATGCATCAATAATGTGTCCTATGTAAAGGGACTGAAGTACAACCTTCTGAGCATTAATCAATTTTGTGATAGGATGCTCTATGGAATTCAACCTCAACAAGTGTCTGATTAGAGACAACAAGTCTAATGAAATGAAGCTTACTAGAACTAGAAGAAAAAATATCTATTTTGCAGATTGGAGTTCAACAGTGCAACCAACCTATTTCATTACAAAGTGTTCACCTGAATTAAGCTGGCTTTGGCACAAAAGGATGAGTCATCTGAACTTCAAAACCATTAACAAACTAGCAAGAAAATGCATAGTGAGAGGCTTACCAGATGTAGCCTTCAAAAAGGAAAATGTTTGTAGAGCATGTTAGAAAGAAAAGTAAGTCAGAAGCTTATTCAAAGATAAAGTACAAAGGTCATCTCACAGGATTTTGGACCTACTACACATGGATCTATTTAGACAAGTTGAGCTTGTAAGTGTGAGTGAGAAGAAATATTTCCTAGTGGTTGTGGATGACTATTCTAGATTTACTTGGATAATCTTTCTAGCCAAGAAATCAGAAACCCAAAACAGGCTACCAGAATTCATGAAGAGAATTCAGAATGATAAAAACTTGAGTAATATGAAGATAATATCTGACAGGAGAACAAAATTCACGAACAAATTCATTGATAAATATTATTCGGAGAATGGGATCAGTCATGAATATTCAGCAACAAGAACACCCCAACAGAATAGAGTCACAGAAAAAAGAAACAAAACTCTGAAAGAAGCAGCAAGAATAATGATTGCAGAAGCTACAATACCTAAAAGATTTTGGGTTGAAGCTACCAATACAACATGTTATACCCAAAACTGATGTTTAATCAACAAAGATCATGACAAGACTCCTTACAAGATTTGGTATGGATATACAACAAATATTTTATATTTACATATTTTTGGATATAGATATAACATCCTGAACAATGGAAAAGAACACTTAAAGACCTTTGATGCAAAATCAAATGAAGGAGTATTTCTAGGATACTCATCAGTAAGCAAGACCTTCAGAATCTTTAACAAAAGGACCCTTGTTGTAGAAGAATCGATATATATGTGGTATTTGATGAATAACACTATAATACAACTGAGCTTGACAAGCTGAAGGAAGATATATCTCAAATGAAGATCAAAGACCATCGAGTTAAGCACATTGATGGAGTTCAATTGCCTGCTAAAGTTATTGCTGAATACAGCACTGAAGACTCTACATCAAGAAATACAACAACACAAGTTACAACACAACAACCCAATGAATCATCCAAGCTACAGATCACTAATCCACATACATCTTTGAACCAGATAGAATATGGTTCATAAATCATCCAAGAGAACTCATCATTGGAGACCCTAATATTGGAGTTAGAATTAGAAGATCAAGACCAAATGAAGCTATGTTTGCATGTTTCATATCACAAGTGGAACCCAAAACCATTGAAGAAGCCCTAGAGGACAACAATTGGATTCAAGCTATGCAAGAAGAGTTGAATGGATTCGAAAGAAATTAAGTATGCAAATTGGTTTGTAGACCTGAACATCAAGGTATAATTGGAGCAAAGTGGGTATTCAAGAATAAGCTGGATGAATCTGGTGTTGTTGTCAGAAACAAGGTAAGATTAGTTGCTAAGAGATATTATTAGGAAGAATGAATTGATTTTGATGAGACCTTTGCACCTGTAGCAAGGCTTGAGGCTATTAAAAATTTTTCTAGTCTATGTTGCACACAAGAACTTCAATGTATATTAGATAGATGTTAAAAGTGCATTCTTAAATGGTCTCTTATCTGAAGAAGTCTATGTGGAACAACCTCCAAGATTTGAAGATCAACCTAAAGAGAAAGTATTCAGATTACAAAAAGCTTTGTATGGATTGAAGCAAGCACCAAGAGCTTGGTCTGATACATTGTTCTTATATCTATTGGAGAATGACAACAGTCGCATCTTACATTCCGATCCCAAAAGTTGTCTATATTGTAAAGAAGCCCCTCCGCTATTTTATCTTAACTGTTAGATTTTACGCTTCTATGACGATCTTTTAATCATAACTGTTGATCATAAACTTCCATATATTTGAATTAGAACTATTCACTATCTTCTTCATTTAATCTTTATCCATCACTCAAGCAAGAATATCTCACTTATTTCTGTAAAACCCTAAAAACTCACTTTTAAAAAATCTTAACCGTTCATCCATGACTACCGCAAGAGAAACCAAGGTTATCGAAGGTCGTCTCATCAACCCAGAAGCACTGATCGTAGAAGAAAACATCTATAATAGAGATGTTATTTCAAAAATCCAGAAATGTATTAAGAAAAACAACATCTCTAGTCTTTCCACTACCAGATATAAGGGCATGTCAGTCTCTACCGTTCAAATATTTAATGCATTCGCCAGGCTTACTAATGATGATAAAAACATCATTTTCAAGATAGATGTAGAAGAAAAGGAATATACTCTGACGTCAAAGGATATTACTTCCACATTCGACATCTCTGTTAAAGGGTTACCCCCATCAGAACTCGAGAGATATGGGGTAAAATATACAGAGAAACTGTGGAAACTGTTCAAACAGGATTCCATCAATGGTCCAGCCAGAAAAATCTGTGAGAAGAAGAAGTTGAAGCCTGAGAATGAGTTTCTCCATGATGTTAGTACATATTCCATTGAAGGAAGATGTGGAAGCTTTGACAAATGCACTGACCTCCGTTTTAGAATCATGACTGCTATTATGAAAGTTGTGATTCATTCTGAAGAGAATATGTGAGGAAGCTGTTAAGAAAACTATTAAAAGAAGTTTTTGCATCACCATTACCTCCATTCTCTTCAAGTTGGGCATCAATGTTGAAGAAGTTGTACCTATCCCTACTAGATGGTACTTGAAAGTAAAAAAAGACCCTCTATAAGATGAAAGTTATGGAAAAAAGAGATGAAATTCAATAAAGGAGACAACATGTTGCAGTTCTTGTTGAGCTCAAACAGTTAAAAGAGTCGCATGTTGCTGCAGTAAGCAGTAATGCAACAAGTGACTCCGAGCAGAATACAGCAACAGGATGCAACATCAATGCTGAAAAGGAGTTACCGAACCTTCATCCTCCAATGATGATTATGATGGAGATGACAATAATGATATGTCTCTCACAAGGATATCAAAGAAGAAGAAAACAGTTGTATCTCAAGATATAACAACCGCAGAAGTTCTGGAAGAATAAAAGCAGCAGAAAGAAGAGGTTTCTTCTAAACAGAAAGATGAGGGCTTTGAGCCTGAAAAAGCTGAAGATAGTATGGTCCTTGTGCCAGTACCACAGGTTAGACACCTCATATTGTCTAGTAGAAAGAAGATGAGAAAGATAAAGAAGCAAAGACGTGAGTAGAAGAAGATGGAGATGAAAGTCAAAAAACTTAGAAAGATGAAGAAGAAGAAAACATTGGTTGTAGAGGACACAGCTGAAGAACCTCTCACCCAGATAGAGGCTTGGGTAGATCAAGAGAAAACCATTAGCGATATTGACTCAAACATGGCATATTCTTTCATTTCATATTCTACTGAATCTATAAATGAGAACTTCTTCAATTTTTATCATCTATGGAAAACCATGCTCTTTCCAGAGATGAAGAACTACTGGCATGGAAGGATTTTCTCAGAGTGGATGCGATAGTCCCTGACTGGCTCAAACTAATAAAATTCTGCCCTTATTCCTACCAGGATTTGCTAAATCCTGCAGAGAAGAAAGGTTGAAAGAATTTGCTGCAAAATAAGAAAGCTTGAAAGAAATTGTTGCAAAGCAAGAAAGCTTGAGAAAACACAGAGTTGCAAAATGGAAGGATATGTTTGATGTGCTAAGGGTGAACAATCAATGACAACAGGGGTAGACAATACATTGATGAACCCCAATGCTGAGATTGTAGAGAACCCATCTGAATTAGAGATTGCTGAAATACAAATGACACATCTTGATGTGGAAGAATCAAACAAAAGAATGTTGCAGCTGGATCTGCAGACAAGTAAAGTTAAAGCACCAAGGCAGACTTCTCGCAAGATGCAACCCGATGAAAGAGAAAACAGAATATAAGCACATGACTCACCTTATTTTCAAAACATGGTCACTGTTCTATTACCCATTGTCAATCTTAAAGCAATGGAGACCGATGAACAATAATTGGTAGATTATAAAGACTCCAAGGACATATAGAAGATATATCTGAGAGAAAAGTATCAACAAAGATAAAAGGAGTTCTTGCTAGCCTCAATGAAAAAATCACCATGATGCAACCATAAAGGAAGTTGCTGAAACAGGACTCCTTGTACTGGCTCTGCTAGCAGTACAGAATGTTGATCTGGAAAGAATGCAACATATTTTGATGCTACAATTCACGTTGTAATCGAGAAAGAAATCATCTATATTTACAAAGCTGAATCAGAAGTATCAGAAGATGACCAATTCTTGGTGGAATTCCAACGAATCATTCAATGCATATATTTCGATACACAAAATCTAGATATTCTTGATGCTACCACCAAAATTATAAAAGTGAGAAAATACAACAATGCAGCTGGAGGATCCGATACAGCAGCAGAATGCTGTCGAGATTGCTGTTGAGACAGCATCTCCGATGAAGACCTCGATCGTAGTTATTGATGAGACAATGCTCGCGGAGGATTTAGAAGGACAAGAAATGAAACATGATGATACTTCAAGATAATGAGATTCTGCAGGTAACGATGCAAATGCTGATGTATCTCAAAGAGGAAAAGAAGCTCTTGTAGTCGCTCCTGCACTAGATCCTGAAGATGATAGAGGAGATTCTTCTGACGATGAAGATTACGTTGGAAGAGATAGTCCCCCACCTAGAATTGAGTCATCTTTTTTACAAAGTTCAGCCTGTAAATACCGTCGGAAGAATATGGAGCAGTACTTTATAGAAGCGGCTCAAAAATAGTCTCAAGACTCTAGTCAAGCTCTGGTTTCTTATGAACAGACTATATGAGAGTCCACCAGGAAAAGAAACCATGATTCTATAATCCTCACTAATGCTCAAGAGCAATCTCTCTAAGGGATTATTGAAGCTGTACATGGATTGGTTCATGCATTGTAGAATCATGAGGTAAATATGGCTAATAGCATCAATATGAGCAAAAAATCTCATGCCTCCTCGATGGAGAATTTGTGAAAAGAGCTTGCTGAACTCCGTTCCAGAATTCAGACAAAGCTCAATGCTGAATGGAATGCACAGTATCTAGAGCGACAAAGAGTTGAAAGAGAACTCTAAGCTGCTAGTGAAACAAGAGATAGATCAGTTGATGAGATTAAAAACACCCTTGCTGTACAAAATCTAATACCCAACTCTTTACAAGAAAGTGCGTTAGCTCAAGCTTGTGATTCTTAAAGCATGAATGATAGGATAAACAATCTAAATTTTTTTGTTGGAGAGATGAAAACAATCTTGCATCACATTTTCCCTCAGTTCGTCCCTACTGAGCAAGAAACAACATCTCCTAAACTTACCCCAGCTGATGATGACAAAAAGGGGAAAGTAAGAAAAGATCATAAGAAAAAAAAATGGATGTTGCAGTCGAAGATATAATGAAGGACTTGGAGAAAGATGATGAAGATGAGGAGCCCCTAAGAAACGAAGAAGATCAGATCATGGACATGGTCAGAGCCACTACAAGAATTTCGCTGATAGACAACAACGCATGAAAGAAAACGCTTTTTGTTGTCTTTCTGCATTTTACAACGCTTTTTGTGAAAAAGGTTGTCTTTTTGTGAAAAAAGCGCTGAAAGACAACACTTTTAAGAAAAAAGACAGCGTTTTTCACTAATAGACGACACTTTTGTGCAACGCTTTTTTATGTGTTGTCTTTCAATGCTTTTTTTCGCTAATAGACAACACTTTTTTACAACGGTTTTTTGTGGGTTGTCTTTGAGCGGCTATTTTCGCTAATAGACAACCTTTTGTGTAACGCTTTTCATGGGGTTGTCAAATATATAATGCAAAAAAAATAAAAAAGGTAGAGTTCAATTAAGAGTCGAACTCTAAACCTTTCAAAAGGTATGTAACCACTTTGCCATTTAACTTTCATTAGTTTTTATTTACCCAAATTTGTATTATAATTAATTTTGAATTAAGAAACTACCCCTAAAATATTACTCTCACCCTTTTACACTTGGTAAAAATATAATTACTTTCCCCCAATTTCTAACCCTAGGCGTATCCGAGCGGCGGTCGGCGAATGAGCAGAGATCGATGCATTCGACGCCCGATCAAATCTGACGCCCAAACACATAAATATTCTTCCATCCACTGGGTCAGTTTATCACCGTTGTTACTTGCTTTTGCATCTTTGAATTTGTGTTTGAATTTTTGGTTTCGCTTTCTATGTACGGATTTGTCGGTGTAAATTCGATGTTGTTCTGAAGTTTTTTCGATTAGAGGTAGATTGTTAGGTGTAGAAATGTTTGAAGGTGTAAATTCGATGGTTTCTGAAGTTCGATTGTTAGGTGTAAATTATTTTTATAAGTTTGAAGATGATTAATCTTTGTTTTTTTTCTATTGTTTGGGTAATTTTCCTATTACGCTAGGTATTGTTTGATGTATGTATGCATATGGTTGAGCCGTAGAGGAGTCTGATTGGAAAACGGGACTTGCAGCCATGGAAATGTACAGACTGCTATGAAAACATAACCCTTCTGCTTGTTAATATGACTTTATGATGATTGACATTTGTTAAAAAATAAAAAATCATTTTATTAGAAATATTGTTGGGGATAGAATTTTGGGGAAATCCATGAAAAATGTTACTAATTTTAGTATTTATTTAGTGAAGGGGCCACCCTAGTCCCTACCCTACCATCTAACTTTTACCTCTCACTTATCATGTGTTTTTAGAATAGTTGGCCTGAATTCATAAAGCCTGAAATTGACTTAGACTGCGACCTCTCTCTCATCAACTCTTTTCATATTTATGTCAATTATAATTATAATTGACAAAAGAGTTTTGAGATATTCATAATATCACCACCTTAAGAAAAGTCTTCTTTATTAGTGGGAAAAAAATGATTATAGATCATTAGCCACCCCAATGTTTGCTAATTAGTGGAATCTCTACAAACTTAGTGGAAAATTAGACTAAAATAATGATGCTGATTACATATTTCTACAAACTTAATCTACTTTGTAATTGCTAGATGGATCTACTTTCTTGGTCTTTTCAAGGAACACCAATTTGCTGAAAGCACACGAGGAGAGAGAGAGTGAGAGAATCTTGCTGGAAAGATGATTGAATTGCAGGCTACATAAATGCTCATCATAAAAGGAAGATTGAATATTTAGTCATCTTAGTGTATAAGCTTTCTTGAAGGTATCAAACTGAATAGAGAGAAGAAGGGTTAATTCAAAATGTAAAATTTTGGTAATTTCACCGTTTTGGTAACTTGAGATGGATAAGGAATGGATGTTGACGGACAGACTCTCAGATGAATACAAGGCTGGGGTTGAGTCTTTTATGCATTTTGCAATTCAAAATATAGATGATGTCAATGCAATGTCTTGTCCATGTTCAGATTGTGGTAATCTTAGGAAATGGAAACATGTCATTGTTAGGTTGCATTTGTTAACTAAGGGAATTGATAAAACATATCATACATGGATGTGGCATGGAGAGAGATGTAAGTCAGGAATGCCTATGTATGCTGGTGATCAATTTAGGGGATATGAATATAATCTTGGAAAAGAAGAACCTATCGACATGGTACATGCTGGATATGAATACACTGATCAAAATTCAAATGAATTTGGTAAATTGCTTGAGGATGTAGAGAAACCTTTATATCTTGGATGTTCAAATTTCACAAAGTTGTCACCCAGCTGATGCACCATCTTGGAAAGTAGTAGACCATAATTGGCCTGAATTTACTTCCGAGTCAAGAAATCTCAGATTGGCTCTATCTACAGATGGGATCAATCCTTATAGTATGATGACTTCTACGTACAGTTGTTGGCCAGTAATGCTGATCACATATAATCTTCCTCATGGTTGTGTATTAAACGGAAATTTATGATGCTCACTATGTTAATTGGTGGTCCTAAACAGCCGGGGAACGATATTGATGTTTATTTGTCACCCTTAATTGGGGACTTAAAACTCCTATGGGAAGTAGGTATTCAAACTTATGATAGTTTTCGAGATGAAAGCTTCCTACTTAGAGCTGTGTTATTGTGGACCATCAATGACTTTCTAGCTTATGGAAACTTATCAGGCTGTACTATAAAAGGATATCGTGCGTGTCTTATTTGTGGTGATAAAACTTACGTAAAAGGGCTGAAACATGGTAGAAAAATGTCGTATATGGGTCACAGAAGGTGGCTCCGTGCTAGTCATCCTTATCGAAGACAAAAGATGTAATGCCCCGATCCCCTTTTTAAAGGAAATAGGTCGTCACCTTTTACTTACTTAGGAATTAAAGAAATTATAATTACTTTCTAAAAATACAGCGGAAGACTTAAAAGTGAAGACATGAGAGTTATAATTTTTTTCTAAAACATAACATATATACATATATATCTGTCTATAAACCAAGATTAGTCGTGTCTCACCCACATTTCTAGGAAAAAGTTTGAATCAAATTTCTACATGAATATACACAATAAAACTTATATATATAATAGAATATAAGTCTAGGCCCATCGTTTATATACTATACATATTTTCACAACCTATTGTTCTCAACGAAAACATTATTCTAGTACATCAACTTTATAAAGACGGTGAGAAGTCAGCCCAGCCTGCTACATGTCCATATCATCATCTGCCGAGCCTGAAAATAATAAAAAGTAACATCATGAGACACCTCCGGAGAGGGATCCTAATGGGATAACCTTACTATCTAATACATTGAAGCAATTAAATCGTTAAGCAAGTACTACATATCATCATTAAGGAATGTGGGAATTTCTTATCCACTAAACCTTGCATCATCATCATCATCATAAAGGAATGTGGTAGTCGCTCGCCCACTAAACCTTGCTTTCATAGACCAAACATTTTTTTTGCCCTTATGATCGTCACAGAGTATGGAAGTTACATATTGGTTATAGCTACGGACTTCAGTCGTAGATTTTCATACATAACTTATCAATTCAATTATCAACACATAGTAGAGAGTAGAAGTTACCCACCTATACGTTGATTGTGCAAGGATTGCTTCTGGATTCACCGATCGTCTCGACTGCGCTCGACACACTTAATAGATTAACCTCTTATATCGTATAACATAATCTTTTGTATTTTATATTAGGTTACTTTAACCTAAAGTGTAATCATTAGTAATTTAAAGTAAACACTTCGTCCTAAATGCAAATATTAAAATGATTCTATACACATCATTCAAGTGTTTATGATAATCATACTTTATCCAATACATACTTCATTTATATATAAAGCTTTAAAGATGATCCTATCATATATAATTCATCTAAGTGAGATTAGAACATTAAATACATCATCATACTTGTAACTTAATTGTTAAGCATTTAAACTAGCAGGTTTAGACTTAAAACGACATATAAAGATGTAATAATTTTAATAATTCATATATAATTCCTAAAATCACAAAATTATTCATATAATTATATGGCTTCCTTTAGTATAACATACTGAAAATTAATAAATTTTAATAGCTTGTACAAAAAATTAAAAATCACACATTTAACTAGTTTTTCACTTCAATTCTAACTCCAAAACAACCTTCAAATGAAAAATTCACCATACCTTATAGACTTGATGAAATGCTTTCATATTTTTACAGTAATCAGACAACATATTCAAGTATAACATATAAAAATATCAACTGAAAATAAGATTCACATAATTAGTTATGAATTTTCTAAATTGGTAGAAAACAGAACATGATATATGTTAAAAATAGACTTTCTTGTAAAAATCATCATAAATCGTATAAGGTTCTAAAAATTTCATGGTAAATTTCTACATGCTCATAAGAATGTGTACTACAACAAAGTAAAATATAGCTTATAAATATGATTCTAATAAATAGTTATAAATTTTAGAAAACAAGACTGAAAATAGGACATAGTTTACACAGAAAACAGGCTATGTTGTAAAATTCGGCATAAATCGTAAAAAACTCAAACAAATGCATACTAAATTCCTACACGTACCTAAGAAATAGTTCTAAAACATAGTAGAAGATCATACATAAATTCGAAGTATATTGTTCAAGAAAATTATATGATTCAGACCTAAAAACAGGGCGAATTTGTCACAGAACAGGGTCATGTTTGAAAATTTATAATAAATCGAATTCAAGTCCAAAAATTATGAAATTTAACAGAAAGTTTCTTAACCTAGTATATTAAAACTTGTTAAAAGGATTTAGTCTAATTCAATCTCTAAGTCTTTCGAACAGTTCCAAAACAGAAGCAAAACAGAGCACATCCTTAAGTATATTCTAGAAACAACTTATTTCTCCATTCAAGCAACATAAAATTCCCAACCAATTGCCAAAGAACATCTTTGGACTTTCTAACCTAAGATATTAATCATAAATCATGAGATTTAATGAAAGTATTATGAGAGTTTAGCCAAAATACCTTTAGGGTTTGAGGAAGAACTTTGACGTATACTTGATCTTTTCTTTCTTTTGTTTCTCTTCTGTTCTTTGCTTGCTATGTTCAACTACTATGGCTTATTTTGGTTCCCATCATATATCATGGATGAGAGAGAGAAGAAAAAAATAATTGGAGAGAGAGATAGAGTAGTATCGAGAGAGAGAGAAAGAGAGATGGAGTAGAGAGTTGTGGAGAGGTTGTGAATATGATCCATCATACATTGAGCAATATCACTTAGTGTATAGGATAATGAGGTGGCTAAGCTAAGGTCTAGTCATGACTTACCATGGAAGATTTAGATGAAAAAAAAAGTTAAATTAATTTGTTTATCTTGATATTTTGTGAAAAAATCTCATGTATATGTATATATGTATAGCTTGTCTCAATTTTTACTTTGGTGTCTTATATCATATATATATATATATACATAAATATATGTATACATTATTAAAGAGACTAGCAATAATAGTATAATGTGTAATCATATAAATGAAAGAAAAATTAAATAGCATAAAAGCAAGTATTAAAATTTTCATACGTACTTAAATTAATAAGTATTGTGGTTATTTTAATATTCACTATAATGCATGCTCGTTCAAGTAAAACGTTTTATTTCATAAAATCACATATAAAGATCATAAGTAAAATTTCATAAAAAGAAAGCATTCGAAAGCGGTAACGAATAAAGTTAGCATGTAAACTTAATATCATTTTATTCATTTAAATTTAATTAACATCTTATCTTTTTACTTCCATTCATATGTGTCGAGTGAGTGAGATTGAGCTCGGTTTCTTCCGTGAGCAATCCTGCAAAACCCTTAAAATCTTGAAAGAAAAACATGTCATAAAATCTTTAAAAATAAATAAGCACAACGAAAATTCATAAATCATAACTTAATGTAATATAAGATCTCACACTTAAATCATTCTTAAATGAACATTAAAAGAAATTTTATAAAATATACAATGCATGTTTTCTTGGAAAACGGGGTGTTACAAAAGAAGTCATTTGATGGTAATCAAGAGTTGGACCCTGCCCAATACCATTGAGTGGTCATGATGTTTTTAAGAGAGTAGCAGAAATCCAATGTACATGAGGAAAAAAGAGTTGTAAAAATCTGTCAAAGCTCAATGAAGATAAGCCATGTTGGAAGAAGAAATATATTTTTTATGAACTCGAGTATTGACAACACTTACATGTGAGACATGTTCTGGATGTGATGCATATTGAGAAGAATGTGTGTGAAAGTCTAGTCGGTACATTACTTAACACTCCAGGTAAGATGAAAGATGGAATAACAGCTAGACTAGATCTTGTGGATATGAAAGTTAGAACAGAGTTGGCACCGAAGGTGCGTTACAAAAAAACTTTCTTACCACCAGCTTGTTACACACTAAGTAAAGAAGAGAAAAGAAAGGTTTGTAACTCTTTGATGGGAATGAAGGTCCCTACGGGTTACTCGTCTAATGTTAGAAATTTGGTATCAATGAACGATTTGAAGCTTGTTGGCCTGAAGTCACATCATTGCCACACTTTAATGCAACAATTGCTTCCAGTGGCTATACGTGGCATTTTGCCTGATAATGTAAGATATGCAATCACTCAGCTGTGCTTCTTTTTTAATGTGATATGCAGCAAAGTTATAGATGTCTCAAAGTTGGATGAAATTCAAAAGGAGATTGTGACAACCTTGTGTTTACTTGAAAAGTATTTCGCTCTCTTGTTCTTTGATACCATGGTTCACCTAATTGTTCATCTTGTGCGAGAGGTGAAATTGTGTGGACCAATCTAGTACAGTTGGATGTATCCATTTGAGAGATACATGAAGGTTTTAAAAGGTTGTGTGAAATCGTAATCGGCCTAAAGGATGTATAGCTGAATGTTATATTGCCGAGGAGGCTGTGGAATTTTGTTCAAACTACCTTTCTAGTTTTCACACAATTGGAATCCCATCAAAACATCGACAAGTTAACATGACTAAGCCATTATCAGCTGTCAAAGCGATCCAAGCTAGTCCAGATGATTTGAGACAAGCTCATCTCTATGTTTTGACAAATGACATTGAGATTGACCCGTATATAAGGTGATCTCGCTAACTCATTAAACCTTATATGTTATTAATCTCATAGTGATCTAATTAAACTTTTTTAGTCAACATATGGCTCATCTAAAGGTAACTTTTGGAAGAAAGTCGGAGAAACAACTCTTGGATGAACATAACAAGACGTTTATTAATTGGATACACGGTCGAGTAAGTATTATAACTCTAACCTGTCATATTGAAGTTTATAATTTTAATTAAAACATTCATTACGACATGTTGAATTATAGGTTGCAAATGAAATTAATCATTCCAATGGTCAAATATCAGAAAAGTTAAAGTTGATTGCAAGTGGTTCCGAAAAGATGTGTTGAAGTACTCTAGTTACTTGATTGATGGAGTTACCTATCATACGAGGGAGCGTGATAGTATATGAGTTGTTCAAAACTCGGGAGTCAGTTTAGTTGTAAAAACCATGCAAGTGGCTAGTGCAAAGGACAAAAATCCAGTAGTGACGAACATGGTTTATTATGGAGTTATTGAAGAGATATGGGAACTTGATTACCACAATTTTCGCATTCCAATGTTCAAATGTAATTGGGTTGAGCACAATAATGGAATTAAAATAGATGATCTTGGTTGCACAACAGTAAACCTCAATAGAATTTGATTCAAATTTGATTGGTTTATATTGGGTAGTCAAGCTAAACAAGTCTTCTACATTGAAGACCCTCGAGATCCTGCATGGCATGTTGCACTTTCAACCCCTAGTAGAGAGTATTTTGATCACATCAATGGTGATGATTTGGAAGAATGTAACATCCACCATCAATGTTTTACAATGGGGATGCCCCCATTAGAAGTTGATGGTATAGATGAGAACGAAACATCATGTGTGCGTGAAGATTGTGATGGGATTTGGATTGATAATTGCACTTCCTAGTTCTTTAATTAACTTTTTGGTATATATAATGAACTTATTACTTTTCTCTTATGATATTCTACTTATTTCTTAAATATTTGCCAACTAACCTAATCTTCTTTTATTTTGCAGCTTCGAATCATGGTGTCTCGTACAAGGGCTTCAGCAAAAGAAGATGAGACAACTGAGAAGGATAAGACTAAACTGCTGAAGGATAAAAAGGTAGTTAGTTCAAATGAAGTTGATGATGATATAGGAAGTGAGGATGATGAGGGCAGCTCTATGTCTAAAGGGAAGAATACACGCACATCAAGAACGTTGAGGGGTCTTCCTCATATGCATGCTCTTGCGATACAAAGAGCTCAATATTTCAAAAAGAAAGTCTTGTTCAATCCCAAAGGTCAGCCCATTGGGCCAAATGGTGCTGAAATGCAGAGTTACATTGGAGTGTTAGCTCGGGAAAATGTCAAAATAACAATTGATGATTGGAGAGAGGTACCGACTGAAGTTATGGACTCGATATGGGAATCTGTTAATGTGAGTGTGCTTATTTTATTTTGTTTTTTAATTAAATGTAGAATATTTTACTTATATTGGGTTCTAATTATTGGTATTTTATAGTTGTTGTTTGATGTTCCTCTTGCATGGAAGAAAGGGTGTTTGTCTTCGGCTAACCAAAAGTGGTATCAATACAAGACAAGACTCACAAATAAATATGTTTTTAGCAGAATACATGAGGTTGCAAAGTTGAATACTGCACCATTTAATTCTGGAATTGACAAAGTTGATTGGAGTAATTTTGTGATCAATTGCTTATCAGAAGAGTTCAAGGTAAGATTCAACTAAAGATGCTTAATTGATATTTCTCATCATTGGTGTCATATGATTGTTAATCTATTGATGTAGACAAAGAGTGAGGAATAAAAGAAGCGATGAAGTCAATTGCAATATCCTCATAAGCTTTCTCATAAAGGATATGCACATTTGGCTGAAGAGATTGTAAGTCTTTGATTTTTTATTATTTATTTATTATATCATCATTCTCGTATTTAACGATCATTTTATATAATACGTTATTGATTGTAGGCTGATGAATTGGGCAATGATGATGAAATCAACAGAGCTATTTTATGGATTAAAGCACGATTGCCTAAAGAATGAAAAATACAAGAAGAGAGTTTAAAAGAAACAATTACGAAGATTGTGAGTTTGTTTATTCTTAATTATTTTAAAAGCTAACACTCTCTCTCTTACTTACCCATCTCATTTATTGTTATGTTGTTACTAATTTACTTCGAAGGATGAGTACATATAATAAAAAAGGAGGGTTTCAACATTTCTAGAAAAAAGGATGGCATCCTTGCTAAAGCTCTTAACTCACAAGAACACACTGGACGTTTGAGGGGGACTGGAGGTCATGTCACTCTCTCGACTTACTATCATGTTTTGTGTAGTAATATGGTGGATAAAGATTTGCTTTTAAAAGAGCGAAAAAAGATAAATTCAAAACTCAATGCACGAGTAAAAAAACTAGAAGCAATGATCTTGAAGAATGCACCTACACATGAAGTTGGTAGAGAAGAGAAGGGCAGTTGTTCAGTTAAAATCTCAAGTCCCTTTGTTATGAAGGGGAGAGAGACAGAGATGATAAACCAGAAATTCAGACAGTAGATCAAACATGAGTGTGTCCATTGATCAAACAGTAGATCACGATGCCCCTTTGCCAATTCCTGGATAATGTAATACTATTGGTGAGGCAGTAGGATCTCATGTTGTTTGGCCATCGCATTTGATAAAACCCAAAGTGAAGGTAATACTTTTATACGTCATCTTATATGAAATTATTTTTTTATTAGCTACGTAAATATAGCATGTCTACTTACACATCATGTTAATACAATTTTTAGAAACCTGGAAAGAAGAAACGCGTGCACAAAGACTTGCCTACTGTTGATCTATCAAGTGTGCTAAAGCCATTACATATGTTATATTGTTATACGAAGCTTGTTATTCAGAATGGAGGCAATGTACAGATAGAGTTTGATCATGAAGTATTTGGCCGTGAGTTCAACATCTTTGTTAACATTGAAGATATGGTTCCATTCTGTCAGTTGGAGCCAATCTCATACGTATGTGTGGTTGTTTATATGTGGTAAGTATTTCAGTTTATTATTATTGTTATCATTATTATTATTATTATTATTATTATTATTATTACATTTAACATTGTGGTTTTTTCCATTTTAAAAATGATGGTTAGACATCTTTACAAAAGGTTGGTAAAAGAAAACAAGCTTCAAAATTTCAGATTTGTGGATCCATATGAAATAGGACATTTACCATGAACAAAAGGTGATCAAGATTATAAAGAGAATGAGATAGAACGAAGGGCATGTGCTCTAGCAAAAAGGTTGAGTGGTACATTACCTAGCCAATTAGTTTTGACACTTTGTAATGTAGGGTAAGTTATGATTTCCTTTCTTGTACTCCATATTATGATAACTTGACGTTTTGCTCACACTATTTGTGTTAATTATTAATTCCATATATTTCATTGGATTCTAACTGTCATCAACCCCTACAAGGAAACTGTTCATTTGTTGGACCTTCTTTATCATCACTTGCATGATCAAACTTGGAAAAAAATTGTTGATTTGTAAGTTTCAATTTAATAAGTTTAGTACTTTTTTTTTCGTTTATTGTTATGTCACATGTACGATGATTAATAATTTGTTTTGTTATAAAGGGCCTTGAGAATGTTCAATATAGAAATTGGAAAGAATGGAAAAAAAACAACCTACATGGGAGGTAGTCAAGGTATGTATGGTGAAGATGTGAATAATATGTTGATACTCATGTATATATTTATTTTATCATCACCAAGGTAAGTTGATACTTATATATTGTAATGTAGGCTCTTTTACAACCGGATACCAAACAATGCAGTTTTTTTATGTTGTGGTACATGAGACAACTTGTAGATAAGGGGACAATTGCGGACATGGTTTCATTGCATTCAATTGTGAGTAATTATTTCCTATTTAATGGTGTTAAGTTTTTCCATTTGGATGCCGTAAGTTTTTCCATTTAATGGTCTTACTTTCATTTGAATACTTCGATGTTATGCTTATAATGTTGGGATTTGGTGATTATTTCCTGTTGTTCCTTTTGTTAAAGGCCTTATTTTTGTGAATTGTAGTTTGTATTTTATGATATGCGTTCCTAAGTTAACTGTTACTGGATTTTAGATGTAAATTAGAAGCTGTTATATCCTATAGGGTTGTTGTGTTGGTGGATGTAAATGAAGATGGTTTTAAGTACTGGGCATGTTGATTCCAGATTATCCTCTTGAATGCCTTTTTCATGAGATAATTTTGTATAATTATGCTTTTTCATAATGAAGTTGACATTTCAATATATTCTTTTTTCAAAGTTTATGCATCTTAACTGCACTAGAGATGAGATTGATGAAGTTCGTGTTGAATGGGCTGAATGCGTTCAAGAACATATCAATGGGTAGAACAAGGTGACTATTATATTTTAATTTGAAATGCTTTCTTTTGAATATATATACATATTTAATATGATCACGTTATGATTTTTAGATGTCCATGTTAACTTTGTGCTTACAATTGACAGATTGTGGGGACGTAGCTAGGGAGTACATGTGAAGTTAGCCGATGATGCTATTTTTGTAAAGGTCGTGATATTATTCAAACAAATGCGATCATTTTGTTATAGTTGGAGTTTAAATTTATAGACGTAACGTTTTATGTGTTGAAGTGTTATGATATTTTCTATTGTTGGGAGGATTTATAAATCATATGTTCGATATTGACGATGTTTATATGTTTCTTTAATGCAATTTTTAGTTTATATAATTATTGAGAATTATTATATTATTATAGGATAGCAAATATATGAAATATTGTAAAAAATATGTAAACAAAAGAGACAACACAAAAAAGGGTTGTCATAAGGAAATGACTACACCTTAAAAACGACAACCCTAAAAAAGCGTTGCATAAATGTAATTGTATATAAAAGAGAACGGTTAGTGTTGCATATATTCGTGTTGTTGTTATTGAGAAAGACAACGTTTTTTAAATGTTGCATATATAGTTGCTAAATTCGAAAATACAACACTTTTCTGCAACGGTTTTATGCGTTGTCGTATCTGGGAAAGACAATGTTTTTTAGTGCGTTGTCTATCAGCGCCCATTTAAGACAACGCTGGATACAACAACGTTTTTTTTTTGGAAAGACAACGGACTTCAACAAAATTCTTGTAGTGAGCCCTCAATATAAGAAGAGAAAAGATGACAAAGATGAAGAAGAAAGATGAAGGAGGTGCAGGTGTTGGGACTGTTGCATCCAAAGCAGTAAGCAGCACTGCATCCAAGATAACAGAAAGAAAAGAATCTGCACCAACCCAAAGAAGAAGTAGCAAACAACAGCAACCACCTCAAAAGAGCAAACTTTAAGTGTTGCTGAAAGAAAAGTAGAGATATCTGAAAGAAGTTGAAGAGAAAAGAAGAAGGGACATGGAAAACTGGATGTCTAGACTTAGTGTGATAGGAGAGAAAAAGACAGATCTTGCAAAGAAAGTTGATAAAGCTCTGTACCAATATCCTCCTCAAGAGGTTCCCTGCTTTGATCCAGACCACATTTCTGTTGAAGTATCTATGATGCTGGATCAAAGATCCCTAAAAGAAAGTCATGTTAGGGATCTGAAAATCTTCGACAGAGTGATTCTTCCAAAGCATAGAAATCCTACCTTTGAAGAGATAACATTTTACAAAAGATCAAAATATCTGAGGTACTTCAAACATCTTTGCCAGCTGAATTTCTTTGGAATATAAGCTACGTGTCTTGTTGCATTGGAAAGGTATGAGCAGCTAGCAAGAGATGGAGAGCTTGAAAATAAAAAAGAATTGATTAAGAAGATCAGACAAAGAGTGCAGATATCATTTTGTGAGAACTTTTGGTTTAGATGGATTCAAATTTCATATATCAAGAAGAAGCTTGAAGAATCCTATCAAGAATCGATCATTAATTGGTGGAAAGGGACCAAGTACGAGATAAGAAAGCCACCAGAAGATGATACAGTAAGGAGGAAGCTTTCGGACATCAGCAACCTTGAAGAAGTCTAAATGAGATCAAAGCTTACTGCATTTCTCTATAAATCATTTTGTAAGCTTCTTTTGTAACTTGTAAACTCTATTTTCTGATATATTCAAGTTACTGCTGATGGAACAGGTTCACACTTTATGAACTTCATGCATTTTACTGTCTGATGTAGGAAAACATGCTAGAAATATCTGCTTGAGCTTATGTGTTAGTTTAAAAGATAGGATGCTAGCTCAGTTAAATCAATGCATGAAGAACCTCTGTATTATGTAATCATCTCCATATAATGTATGAAAAGTATATGTTGCATGCCTCTCAGAATTCTCGCAATAAACTACATAATGTAAAGGTTTTGTCATCATCAAAAAGGGGGAAATTGTTAGGAAATTTATGTTTAGATTTTGATGAGATAAAACAGTATTGTAATAGGAAATTAGAGTACCCCATTTTTCACTCTGTTTAAGAAAAAGCTTAGAATAATTTTACATCCTAAAGTCGAAGTTGAAGAATGGAGAATTTCGAAAATTCAGTAGAAGAAAGGTTTTGTTGGCAGTCGAATGCAGCAGGAAAGCCGCTACTGGATACAACAACATATTACAATATTTGCATACTGTAAGCAGTCCAATGTAGCAGGCAGCAAGCACAATGGATACAACAAGACGAATAGAAAGTTATATTACAGTGGTAGGTTGCAGCAAGCTGGCACAGAATTCTAAAGCTGAAAGAAGATTAGAAGCAAGAATAGATATTCATGCACAAAAATGCAGTACGAGGAAGATCACTGCTATTTGAGAAAATGTTTTGTCAAAAATAGCCAATAGAGACAAAATGATCAAGCAGTACCAAGAACTGGTATTCTACTAACACGTGGACCGACAGACTGCAACAACCCTGCAGCTTAGTATAGTCGCATTAAATGGCCTGAAGAACAAGACAAGAAAATCATTCTCAAAATTTCAGAGACAATTAATGTAAGTTCAAGGACAATTGAAAAGAGTTCAAATTCAAATGAAATGTGTCTCTCTTCAACGGACACATTTTTTGCATCTATAAATAGATGAAGGGTTGACTGAAGCAAGTACTAAAAACTGATAATCTGAATTCATACGCTCTCGCAAGAACAAGTTCTCAAGTTTCCTACTCTCTAAGTTTTCAGTCACTCAACCTCCAAGTGTAGCAGTCAAACCTTCAAACCATCAAGCTCAAAAGTCATTAAGGCTGCTTCAAGCACCAGTTGAAGAAAAACCTATATACTTTTAACCTTTGTGCTGTGTGCTTAGGTTTTTTAGTGGTGTCCTCAGTTGATAGGATTTAAATCCTTGTTGAGTGTTCGGTCTTACGTTGTTAAGGCAATAACTCTGTGTGAGTTAGTAGGATCCTGTGTGGATCAGCCTGTTTGATTCAAACAACCTGTGTGGGAGTTGAATCCTAGTAGCTGAAAAACTTGTTAGGTTGATAGATTGTAAGGTCGAGTCCTATAAATCAATCTTGCTTAACGAAGTTCCTCCTTAAAGAAAGGGTAGAGTGGATATAGAAGGATTACACTACTTTCGAACCACTATAAGTCTTGTGTGTTTATCTTTAGCTTTTAGCATCTCTGTTATTATTTTGTGCTGCATTTTATATCATATCATTCAGTACTTAAATCTTCCCAACAACCATTCTTTAGAAAATGTTTTCAAAAGAAACTCTATCAAAAGGTTTTAGTTTCCGTTGCATAAGAACTCCAATACAGTAAGTTGAGCTGCATTCTCGCCCAGCACACTATACTGCATTCTGTGTTGTATTCTGTAATAGAATACAGCGCCGCAAGTTCGAATAGATTTTCAAAAATCGACAGAGGTTCAGTCACCCCCTCTGAACCACTTGGGACCAACACTACTTTTATCATATATATATATATATATATATATATATTCCTTTCTAACCTTAATTGATCTTCACCATGCTACAATCTCTCCTTCACTTTTACGTTGAACTCTTTTTTTTTCTTGTCTTTCTTCTTCTCATTCTTTTATATGGTGTCTTCATGTTTTCTATAATCTTTTCCTCCTTCGACTCATGATTTCATGATTGTGGTTTTTTATTCGAATCATGATTTTATAGTTGCAATTTTTTCTTCTTTGTAGATTATTTATTTCATTAAAGGTTATTGTTTATCTAACTGTTATTCCTCCATCTTCTCCTCTTCATTCGATTTCATGAAATTATTTGTAGAATTTTTTAGGAAGAAGATGATTTCAATTTCTTCAAATTATTTACTGAATTTTTTAGGAAGATGATTGATTTTGATTTTATCAAATTATTTGCAGAAGAAGATTGGTGAAAATCTCACATTTAAAATTTTAAGATTTCTAATTTATGCTCTATAGCACAATAATATATTTTGAATATATATATGAGTAATACATTTACACGTAACATAATGTTCTTTACTAAAAGAAAGTAACAAATATCTTATGAGTATGCAATTAATACCTTATAAGTACAACTAATATCTTTCACTGATGAACAAGTAAAATATAAACATATATTTCAGTTATGCAACTAATACCTTATAAGTATGCAACTAATATCTTTCACTAAAGGATTAATTTATGCAGAATCAGGTGGCACGTGGTACACACCAACTAAGGTGTGGCCGCCCGTAGATGTGGTCCATGCATCGGGTCGTGTTGGATCCATACCCTAGATGTAAATAAGGTTTTACCTATAATTTATAGTTTTATATCAGTTGTAGCCTAAAATATAGCACATTTGGTCCAACTCTGGTGAAAACTAACGTCATGTGAAAATATCTCGAAATATTGTTGATATTTATCCAATAATTCTATTTTTTCACTTAACCTATACAAAAATGGGTTGTAATGATATTTCTTCAATATTTTCATTATTTTCACATTACCGGTATATAAATGAGAAATTTCGTCAATATATTAGTAAAATATCAATAAACACAAAAACTTGTATACACTTGGTGCACTCGGGTCGACCGCACACAAACTCGCTCCAAGGTGTTATACATTTATGTTATGTTAGTCATATTTTTATGTAATGTCAGTTGTACCTTAACAATATTGTAGACAGACATTATTACATTTCAGACATTTTAGTTATGTTAGTCATACATTTTAGTCATGTTAGTCATACTTTGTATTATGGTAGTTTTGTTAGTCATACTTTGTATTATGGTAGTTGTACCTATATATATTACATACAAGTATGACTATGTTGATATAAACATATATGTAATATCACATAAATGTATGAATTATATCATATAAAGGTATATATGTACGAACCGTGATGAATTTTTTTTTTAAAGTTAAAATATTACATAAAAGTTATGATATTTGTACATAAAAGTATGAGTAATATAACATAAATGTATGATTACCACAAAAAAAGAAAAAAACAACAACAAAAGGGCACGACTCCTAGTTGATCCAGACCAATCCTGTTGCATGGTGCATCAGCTACACAAGAGAGTTACTCATCGATAAATATCGATATCGATTTCGATATCGATTTCATAGTACAAATTGTAGGAAAATTGATGAAATATCGATAGATATCGATCGAATATTGAAGAAATATCAAAAAAATATTGATAAATATCAATACCGATATCGATACCGAACTAAAAACAACAGAATACAAGATGAAACATCAACTTGAAATAGAGAATCTAATTCGATTTCTTGAATAAAATTTCATGAGATAGAACTCTACTATTCACTATTCAAATTCATTTTAACAAATATATCTCTATTTTGTAAATTATCAATTTGATTAACTAGTCTCAAGAAATTAAATTCATCACAAGAGTTCACTCCAAACATTTTCCAAACACGAGCTCTATGAAATATACCATAATTCTTGACTCAAGTCAAATTGGGTCTAACCAGCCGAATAGAAATGATTAGGCCGGCCTGGTAAGCTTAAATTGTCTGCTCCAATCGCAATAGCTACGGGGTCTTTCTACAAATGATGTTCATAAAAACCCATATAAATTAATGTTATGGATATAATTTTATCAGATAAAACTTCATTAATCCCAAACCAAAACCAATTTCACAAATCTTACCAATTGTAAATTGCCCATGTCATTGAATTAAATTTCGTGAGTTAGTCTTATAAAGTTACACACTAAATTTTAGTGTAAAAATAGAGAAGGGTAGAAAATGAAAACTCATCATCCCAAGTATACGTGATTTTACATATTACTATATCATTTATAATGTTTTCATTTTACTATATCAAGTACACGGATTTTACAAAGAATGGTAATTCCGACTGCCACATCATTTTTTCCTACATGGATTTTACAAAGAACGGTAATTCCGGCTGCCACATCATTTTTTCCTACCGAAACTCGGTCATGCGCACGTCACATGCTTTTATGAGGGTAAAATTGACTTTTTATCTCCCCTTCTTCTTCATTCTAAACCCATCTATTTTCCCCCTTTCACCTGCAAATGTTTCAAATCATGGAAACACCATCTCCACATTATTCTTCTCAACTCTCTTTCTCATAATCCTTGTTTGGCTTCTTCTTCACCCCCACCGAAATCATTATATGTTGGTCATTCTAACTTTCCAACAAAAATCAAAGAAAATTCATTTCGTGTTCTAAATATTTTGTTTCTACAGGATATTAATGGCTCCTATACCTCCACTCAAGTCTAAATTTTCTGAAAAATCACTCATTCTTCCTTTAATTAGGGGCCACCACGACCCTCAGCGGCGTTACTCCTTCTCCATCAATGTCGATGCCGCTCCACCCTCTTCGAAGTTCAAGCACAAATTTCATCAATCAGGAATTGATGCCTAGAAATGCACCTCTGTTATTGTTGAGGACAATAGTTTATTGAATAATTTGTTGATTTATGGTTACAGTTGGAATTGCATATACATAAAGGAAAAAAAAAAGAATTAGGCTATTTTTGTGATGTTTATGTTGGAAAGAAACTAAAATTTATTTAGAAATTTTAGAGATAACTGAAAAATTAGTCAAAGACAGCTTGATTTTGAAAGAGATGATGGAAGAAGAAGAAGGGCTAAGCATTGAAGAAGAGAATGTGAAAACATGATTTTACCCCTCATAAAAACATATAATATGCACATGACTGACTTCAGGCTGAAAAAATAACGTGGCAAGCTAAAAATTGATATGGCAATCGGAATTACTGTTCTTTGCAAAATTCGTGTACTTGATATAGTAAATGTTGGATAATATACGGTTAGGTATATTGAAAAGATGCATAATTACGGGGTTAAGTCGAGGCAAGAGCTACACTCTTTCTCCGTAAGATGATATTGCCCCGTATCCAAGTACACACGGTTAACAACAATCGTCCCCAAGATACAACGACTTCAAGCTTAAGGATTACAACACAACAACCCAAAAGCTATCGGCGAACTTACTCGATACTCGAGACTTTCTTAATAATGACTATTGTGAAAAATCTAATGTTTTTTTATTTCTGCGTGATTTTCTAAATGAATTTCTGAATTTCTGAATGAAGAAATGAAATGGGAAGCCTCCTATTTATAGGAGTAAGGAGATGTGTCATTTCCTACAATGGATACCACCCTTGGACCCAAGAGGTGTGTTCACATCTCTTCATAAGTGTCAAACCATTTGGACCCAAGGGTCACACCACTTGGTCACACCCTTTCACACCCAAGGGTCACACTCCTCCACACCTAGCTTAGTCCGAACCCGGACCGACCCGGGCCGACGACCGGACCCGTGATCCAACCCGGTTCGTGACCCGACCCGGTTCGGTGACCCGATCCAAATCGATTCAAACCCAACTCGGTCAGGTCCGGATCCAACCCGAGTGCGAGGGTGCCACGTGTAGTTCGGATGGTGCGTGTGTACTTAGCTAACTAGGTCTAAAAAATGGCACTAAGTTCCATCATAAGGGAGCATACATGATTATCTCTTATACATGTGCTCCTATTAATAAAGTGAAATTTTTTCCACCAATTTTCCAATGTGGGACAACATTCATCTTTCTCTCATTTTTCTTCACAAGAAGGATTCAAGTTGTCAACTTTGTGTATTAATTTCTCATTCATCCGAAATTAGAAATTCGAAAGTAAATACACTATATTCATCTATATGGAACGTAGATTCCGATTTAGCAACTTATTTCCATTTATTTAAAATGAAATCAACATTAAAAATTGGTCAAAGATTGGTCAAATCAACTTTCTCTTCCAATTCCAACAATCCCCCACATGAATAATGAAATTAATGTATGCATAAATGCAGACACCTAAGAAAGTCCCAACAAACTATTATTGCATCAGGATAGATAGCTTCCGGCTTTGAATCTTCCATAGTGGAGTACTATCGGATATACTGGCGATTTGTGGACGCGATGCCTTGAACCCCTCCACCGTTTGTGTATACCAAGATAATAATACTCACACAACAATAGTTCTGATATCTTTCAGTTCTCACGTTGTGTCCGTTTCGGCCATGGACCATATCTCCGATTCATGAGTGTTCTTCATTCTTTGGAGTTGAAGCGGCCACACTTCTCACTCATACAAGTGACCTCCCATAAAGAGTATCTTGTCACACCTCACCTTTAAAGACTATATGAATCATTAAAAACATTCGAAATGCTTACCCTTACCACACTGCACAGGTTCTGCACTTGGGACAGCCTCAAGAATGGAGCATTGGATAAATTTCAAGTGCATATTTAGACTTAGATCATAGCTTAGTTGTTTCATTGAACCAAGTTTGTAGGATCCTCCACACTTCATGGTTGAGTTACCACTATGACATCTGTAATGTGTGGTTTTTCAACCTCATTCCCCTCACTGCACTATACATCTGATCTCTATTAATACCTTTTGTTAGCGGATCCGCAATATTTTCCTTAAGACTTCACATAGTCAATGAAAATTATACCACCAGAGATCAGTTGTCTCACGGTATTATATCTCCGACGAATATGACGAGACTTACCATTGTACATACTACTCTATGCCCTCCCAATTGCCGACATGTTGTTGCAATATATCATCACTGGAGACACATGTTTTATCTAACACGGAATGTCTTCTAAGAAATTCCTAAGCCACTCGGCTTCTACGCCGGCTTTATCCAGCGCTATAAACTCAGACTCCATCGTGGATCGAGCTATGCACGTTTGCTTAGAAGATTTCCAGAATACTGCTCCTCCACCTATAGTGAATACGTATCCACTTGTGGACTTGGAGTCAAGTCGTATTTGATATCCAATTGGCATCGTTGTATCCTTCTAATACAACAGGATATCTCGTATAAAGTATGTCATGGTTCATGGTATGTTTTAAATACCTTAAAACCCTTGTCAAAGCTATCCAATGGTCCGACCCTGGATTACTCGTGAATCTACTATGTTTGCTAAATGAGTATGCAATGTCGGGGCGTGTACAGTTTGTGAGATACACCAAGCTACCAATGACTCTTGCATATTTCAGTTGAGATACTGGGTCACCTTTATTTTTGGCTAAATGCAGACTTAGATCAACCGAAATTTTAGCTGGAGGTAAGTCTCAAGCCTCGAATTTCTTAAGCACGTTCTCGACATAATGAGATTGTGAGAAGACAATTCCTTCAGATGTCCTAGAAATCTTTATTCCTAGTATGACATCCGTTAAACTCATATCCTTTATGTCAAAGTTATTTTTTAACATATTCTTAGTTTTCACGATTGCATCATGGTTGTTACCCATGATCAACATGTCGTCTACATAAAGACAGACAATCACAAAATCATTTTGTGTTCCTTTAACGTATACACATTTGTCACACTCATTGATTTTGAACTCATTTAACATCATCATTTTGTCAAATTTCTCATGCCACTGCTTTGGTGCCTATTTCAGCCCATATAGTGATTTGACAAGTTTGCATACTTTTTTCTCTTGTCCGGGTGCTACAAACCCCTCGGGTTGTTCCATATAAATCTCCTCGTCTAGTTCCCCATTTAAGAAAGTTGTCTTTACATCCATCTGATGTATTTCAAGATTGTGCAGAGCTGCAATAGCTATGAGCACTTGAATGAATGTAATTCTTATGACAGGTGAGTAAGTGTCAAAGAAATCATATCCTTCCTTTTGTCTGAACCCCTTTGTTACCAACCGAACTTTGTATTTGTCGATTGATCCATCAGCCTTATATTTCCTTTTAAGGATCCACTTGCATCTTAAAGGTTTGCATCCTGATGGAAGATCAACTAACTCCTACGTATGATTTTGCATGATAGACTCAATTTCACTATTGATAGCTTCCTTCCAGAGAGGAGCATCTGGGCTGGACAGTGCTTCTTGAATTATTCCAGGTTCAGTTTCTAACATGTAAGTTAGAAAATCCGGACCGAATGACTTTGTCACTCTAGGTCTCTTGTTGTGTCTCGGTTCATCTTCCTCTTGAGGATAACTTTGACCAGCTTCATAAGTTCTCTTGTTAGAACTAATTTTTTTCTTTTCTTTATTTGGAAAGACATTCTTAAAGAATACTGCATTTCTCGATTCTATGGTCATTCCTTTAGTCATGTCAGGAATTTCTGATTTGTGTACCAAGAATCGATATGCACTATTGTGATAAGCATATCCAATGAATATGCAATCAACAGTCTTGGGTCCTATCTTCACCTGTTTAGGCTTAGGTACTTCTACCTTTGCTAGACACCCCCACACTTTCAGGTAATGGTAAGAAGGCTTCCTTCCTTTCCATGACTTATATGGAGTCTTGTCCCTTTTCTTGTGTGGCAATTTATTCAGAATGTGATTTGCTGAAAGCACGGCTTTCCCCCACATGTTCTGGGGTAGGCCAGAGCTAAGCAACATTGCATTCATCATCTCTTTTAGAGATCTATTCTTGCGTTCTGCAACGCCATTTGACTGAGGTGAATATGGAGTCGTAGTTTGGTGAATAATCCCACGTTCTGTACAGAACTCCTCAAATGGAGCTACATACTCCCCACCTCTGTCACTACGAATCATTTTGATTCTTCTGTTGGTTGATTCTCAACCTCACTCTTATAATTTTTGAAGGCCTCAAGAGCTTACTCTTTTGCTTTGAAAAGATACACATAAGAGTACATTGTGCAGTCATCTATGAACGTAATAAAGTACTTCTTGTCCCCCCTAATTTGCACAAATTTCTGATCACATATGTCTGTATAGATCAACTCTAGAGGTTCAGTACTTCGTTTCACTGAATGGAAAGGTCTTTTGGCCATCTTTGCCTCAACACATACTTCATACCTATTTTGTGAATCCATTTCCATTTCAGGCAATCAATTCAAACTTACGAGCTTTCGCAATTTGTTTAAATTTACATGTCCTAATCTATCATGCCATAAATTAGAACTCTCAATCAAGTAAGAGGAATTAATTACTTTATTATCATTAGTCTACTTAATATCGCGGTGTATAGTCATTACATTCAACTTAAAGAGCCCCTTCTCAAGGTAGCTCTTTCCAACAAATTGACCAGCCTTGGTCAGTATAAATTTTCCAGCCTCAAACACTAATCTAAATCCGGATTTGCTCAACAGCGAGCCAGAAACTAGATTCTTGTGAATGTCTGGGACATGCAGAACATCCACGAGCGTCAGCTCCTTCCCTAAGGTCATCTTGAGTACCACTCTTCCCAATCTAGCCACGTTGGAGGTTGCTGAATTTCCCATATACAGCTTCCTGCCAGTGATTGACATGTAGGTTGAGAACATCTCCCTGTCGGAGCATATATGGCACGTAGCTCCAGTATCCACCCACCAATCTCTCGGATTGTCCACCAAGTTGGAATCAAATACGACAGCTAATAGGTCGAGCTCTACCGTGTTTACAAGTACATCTTCCTCAGCAAGGTTGGCTTGACCTTGATTGCCCTTCTTGGGTTGTCGGCAATCTCTAGCAAAGTGTTCAGGTTTTCCACAATTGTAGCAGTTTCCTTTGACTTTCTTCTTAGGTTCCTGTTTAAACTGTGAATTGTTTGACCCCTTCCTCTTGTTGCTAGGACGTGTTTCGGTCAGGTTCACTTTTGCCTCTATTGATGCCCTACTGCTCTTGACTTCGGATTTTCGGTTATCTTCCTCGATCCTTAGTCTCACAATCAGGTCCTCAAGCCCCATTTCCTTTCTCTTGTGCTTGAGATAGTTCTTGAAATCTTTCCACAGAGGCGGTAGCTTCTCAATAATAGCAGCTACTTGAAAAGATTCACCGAGTTGCATACCCTCAGCATGTATGTCATGTAGGATCAGTTGCAACTCCCGAACTTGGTCCAAAACAGTCTTTGTATCGACCATTTTGAAATCCAAGAACTTGTCGACAATGACATTTTTCATTCCGGCGTCCTTCGTCTTGTACTTCTTCTCTAGGGATTCCCATAACTCTTTTACGGTCTTAGTAACCGCATAGACGTTATATAGGGAGTCGTCTAGCCCATTCAGAATATAGTTCCTGCAAAAGAAGTCGTTGTGATTCCATGCATCTAGTGCAGTGCGCATTTGTTGGTCTGTTTCATCATCGGCCACTATAGGCGGGTCTTCTTGGATGAACCTTGCAAGATCGAGGGTCGTCAGGTAGAACAACATCTTCTGTTGCCACCTTTTGAACTCACTTCCATCAAATTTTGGCGGTTTCTCGACGAAAACTGGTGCGGAAGATGTGGATGTCATCTCTTCAATACACTAAATATCGTCTTACGATTGTTGGATAATATACGGTTAGGTGTATTAAAAAGATACACAATTACGAGGTTAAATCGAGGCAAGAGCTAGGCTCTTTCTCCGTAAGACTATATTGCCCTGTATCCAAGTACACACGGTTAACGACAATCGTTCCCAAAATACAACAATTACAGGATTAAGTCGAGGCAAGAGCTAGGCTCTTTCTCCGTAAGACGATATTGCTCTGTATCCAAGTGCACACGGTTAACGACAATCGTCCCCAAAATACAACGACTTCGAGCTTAAGAATTACAATACAACAATCCAAAAGCTATCGGCGAACTTACTTGATACTCGAGACTTTCTTAATAATGACTATTGTGAAAAATCTAATACTTTTGATTTATGCGTGATTTTTTGAATGAAGAAATGAAATGGGGGGCCTGAATTTCTGAATGAAGACTTTTAATAATGACTATTGTGAAAAATCTAATGTTTTTGATTTATGCGTGAAGAAATGAAATGGGGGGCCTGAATTTCTGAATGAAGAAATGAAATGGGGGACCTCCTATTTATAGGAGTAAGGAGATGTGTCATTTCCTACAATGGATACCACCTTTAGACCCAAGACTGTCAAACCATTTGGACCTAAGGGTACACCACTTGGTCACACTCTTTCACACCCAAGGGTCATACCCCTTCACACCTAGCTCGATCCGAACCCGGACCGGCCAGGGCCGACGACCGGACCCGTGATTCGACCCGGCGACCCGACTCGAATCGGTTCGAACCCGACCCGATCTGGTCCGGACCCAACCCGAGTACGACGGTGTCACGTGTGGTTCGGATGGTGCGTGTGTGCTTAGCTAACTAGGTCCAAAAAATGGCACTAGGTTCCACCATAAGGAAGCACACATGATTGTCTCTTATACATGTGCTCCTATTAATAAAGTGAAACTTTTTCCATCAATTTTCCAATGTGGGACAATATTCATCTTTCTCCCATTTTTCTTCACAAGAAGGATCCATGTTGCCAACTTTGTGTATTAATTTCTCATTCACCCAAAATTGAAAATTCGAAAATTAATACATTACATTCATCTACATGGAACGTAGATTCCGATTTAATAACTTATTTCCATTTATTTAAAATGAAATCAACATTAAAAATTGATTAAAGATTGGTCAAAACCAATCTTCTCTTCCAATTTTCAACAATAAATAAAAACATTTATAAATGATATAGTAATGTGCAAAATCACGCATACTTGGGATGTATTTTCATTTTTTACCCAATAGAGAGAATATCTTTTTGACAAGTATCTTCATGTAATTTTTATACTTAGAAGTGTTAAAAAAACAACACATAAAAAATAACCCTACAATAATAGGCTGCATTCTGACTCGGCAACCACATGTAGATTCAATATAATAGTTCAGTTTCATAGTATCCTATGTAGGTTTGATTAGAATTATAGTTAAAAACGTGACATCATTTTATTTATTAATTTTCTTGATTGAAATGCATTTGTTTTTTCAATTTGTTTATTTACAAACACACACATACTGTAATTGGAAAAAGAAATCACATTCTTGTATACTGGTAGCAGAACTATCTTCAGCAATCTATGTTATCTCAGAAATTAAAATGGTTATTGGCCAAAAGAATTAAAAAAAAAAAAAGAATCACGAAATTTTATCCGAAATTTGCAATTCTCATGCAACTTAAAACTCCACACTTCCTTTCATAAACATTTACATTTTTAATAATTTCACTTATCGATCCAAATTTCGATAAAATTTTGGTGGCATGTCCAGTGAAATAATCCACCAAAGTCAGCCATTGCCACATCAATCGCAATATAATTGAACAGACAATGCCCATGGCACTATGATGGATTATTTTTATGGATAGCAGGGAATTTTAGTGGAGATTTTGATTGAGGAATGAAATTGAAAAAACTATAAAAGCTGGGGAAAGAAACTACAATCTTTTAAAGTTCATATATTTGCAAATTGGGAAAATCTGTGATATATTTGCAAACAGCCCAAAATAAATTTACAAAACAAAAATGTGGCAACAGAAGAAGACAGATGATGTTGTACACATAGGAACCAATCATCAAAATTTTATACCACTTCAAACAAACTATTACATTATAAGCAGAGTTCGTAGCTACTTTTATTGAATATAATACAGATCCTCTCCCATGGAAGAAAGTTTTTTCAACAACAGGATGTCTTTCAACAACTTATTGCCAATATTTTGACAACTCCTAGATGGCAACTTCATGTTCATATTTAGACGCAATTTGAAAGAATTTAAATAGAGAGAGCATACTTACAAGAAGATCTTGCTATATACGCCTTCGCTATGAATGAATCAAGAGATGCCTCTTGTGATTCTATAAGTCTTGAACCCGTACAGAGATCAATCACTATAGTCATGGCCTGCAGATGCATTTTACTACACATCATCACACCATGTACGAAAATTCAAACCCGACAATCAGAAAATCATACACGTGATTTTATCTTGGTTGATATTAAATTCATTGATATATTGCACAATGATAAAGATAACAATTGATCAGCAAGAGGCAGTATTTTCAAGAGCTGTATAAGAATGAGAGCCTATTAAAGACAATACTTAAAAAATGAGGATAAGTATTAAAGTTGGATTGACAGCAATAGTTGGCTGCATAGATAGTTTACATATTCCACCAAATAAAAAAAATGAAGACGAAGAAATTAACCAGTAGATATTGTCATAATTCCTTTGATCACAGATGTGAAACCAACACGAATTGAGAAAGTAGAAACTCACCTCCATCATATCACTTTCTGAAGGAGAAAACATCCATCAAAATGGGACTTCAATGGAACTCATTTGTTTGCTAGTGGCAAGTCTGTACACATGTGGATTAAGGGAACCCACAGTAAAGAGAGATATACATCGTAGAAATGCTTCTAACGAGAATCAGATGAAAATATACAAGGTATTCGGCTATAGTTTGGTTTATTTAAGTATTACCTTTCTCTAATACGATAAATGCCTTCAAGAATTTCTGTAGCATGTTGTACCTTTAAATATTCTAGCTTTCCCTTGTTTTCCGAAAGCAAATTTGAACACCTTATAAATGTCTCAAGTTCTTCTTCAAATTTGTTGAGCTGTTGATCTAGGTGTGTCATCAAATCCTCATATGTGTATGTTTTCCTTGGACCCTGGACATTTTCAAAACTACTTGACATTTTTGCACTGATAGACTCCTCAGGATTATTAGAGTCATTTTGGGTATGGATGCACCCTTCATTGTTGGCATTAACTTGCGATTTCTGTGCTGCTCCGAATTCCAGGTTATTCAGATCCATGTGCTGGCTATCATCTGTATTATTTGGAATTTCCTCCAATGGAGATACAATTCGAACAGGGCTAGAAGCTACTGCTTCACTAACTTCAATATCCAATGCCATATTCCCAATTAGTAGACTTTCTTTTGTGGAAATTGCCTGCAACAGAAATGGATCTTCAAAACCAAGTTTCTCATACAAAAGTTCATAACAGAAACAAAATTCAGTTCCTCTTTACTCCTTTGCACAAAGAGGAAACACACATATGCACTCACACAAAAGAAAACAAAAGAAGAGGGGCAAAAAAAAGAGAGAAAAAAAACTAACTAAATAGTGTATACTACAAGGACTAACAATTATAGCATCATTATCCACTGCAATTACTTGAAACTGTACAACATTCAAAATTATAGAAAACCTTCTTATAACTGAACTTCTATATAGCAGGAAATACCTTGACAAATTAATCACGGAACAGCCTTAGCTAACAGATCATTCTTATATGAAATATATAATTCTTGTGTTTTCCAAAGTCCCAAGTGTGTGGTGAAGAAAATTAAAAAGAACACTAATCTTGCTATCAATTTTACACACAGGCTTTCAGTCTATTACAAGTTTTGTGCATGCCAGGTTTTTAGATACTTTTGTGTCTTGTTTTTCCTGAAAACTGAGGAAGAGTAATCTTGATATCCCAAAAACAAGAGAAGCTTGAAAACAGCCAAAGTGTTTTAAAATAGGAGTTCTAGAAGACATTATAACAGGAAAATTAGGAAAGCAAAAATATTGGTATACACTCCAATCCACAATATGCAAGTTCTGGCTACCTTGATAGTGTCCAAACCCAACTATTGATAAGCACAAAGAACGATGAAAGCTATGGTACCTGGAATTGGCTACCAGAATGACGGAACGAACTTCATACCTCTAAAACTTATAAATGGCCAATTCATCAATTTTCTCAAATTTTCTAAAATTTCTATGGTTAAAAGATTTCTAGTCAAGAGGGATCAAGAACCATGCACTTCTTCAAGTGCAAAATGGCAGACACATGCAGTTCCTCAACTAACAGGGTAACAATTGTATAAATGAAATGCAGCTATACCTCAAGCAGCTTTGCCGAAAGCTTGTCAAACAATTCAATACGAGTCATCAACTTCTCCATGGCCTGCATTACCTTTTTCTTTTGAAATAGCAACTCTCTAGCATCATTTTCCTTTCCATTTTGAACACTCACTGCTGCTTGCCGTCTAAGCTTTTCAACCGCTTCAGACAACCGCATGAGTCTCAATCTTGCATTATTGGCTGGAAATGCAAACACAGTCAAGTTTTTCAGAAGGGAGATAACTGCTCAGCGTGCATACCAGGAAAAGGATGTCAGCATGTAACTCCTCCAAAACCCAAATACTATACATGAATGAATTAATGTTTTTTTACCTTAAGCATCCATCTAAGAGTAGGAGCATGAATGTGATGTTTCCTGACTCATAGATTAAATCTTGCCTAGCCAAGCTTTAGTGCTTCCTTTCATCTTTATAGATTAAAAAAAAAAACTTGTTTCATTACTTAAGAAAGATGGAACAAGAACCGATGGTGTTTATCTCTATAAGAAATAATACATCACCAAGCACAAAAGAGAATCCAAAAACAATGTGAACTAAGTCAGAAGTTAATGGAACATCCAAAGATTTCGTTATCTGTAGTCATATCCACTAGCCTTGAATATTTTTACAGCGGAACTCATGGACATTGATGAAACTAATCCTGCATTTTCCTTTCCACTAACCTTATGAAGGAGAGCTAAAATTCTACTGATGTTGGTTGTATATTGATACAGTTCAGTCCAACTGAAGTATTCCTCAAAAATAAAAGAATAAAAAAACGATGTAAATTTCTTTCAAATGTAGCACATATTAAGTGGTGATCAATAAATTCCTGGTTTGCATAAGGATGAAGCACCAACCAGCTCTTACAGAACCTGGAGAGGGGTGGGAGAAAAGTAAAAGAAAACGAAAACCCACTTGAAAGCTTCTTCTAATAAAGAAAACCTAAGGAATTGAATTTTTTCAAGTTGAGAGCCACATCCTCTTCTACCTACTTACACTACAAAACCGCAAAATGTTGAAAATAATAAAGACAAACCCAAATATCAAGGAACACAAACATCTCAAAGCCCTTGCTATAACCTTTTATCATCAGTAAAGAACTCAATCCAACAGTTTATGTCCAAATTTCTTGGATATAAACTTAGACATACATAAGAAACTTTCTAAGCCATATAACTATTTCATTCTCTATGATGAGACCAATCCACTAACACAAGCTGAAACAATTGGACTATGAATGAATTTCCACATGCGACTTATAACCCATTCAAATATCTCGATGTGGAAATAAACACAACTTTAGGGTTCTTCATTAGTGCTGGCATCTATTTTCTTTCATATTGATAATCCACAAAACAGATTGGGAGCAATGATTGCTTTTAACAAATCAAAAAAAGAAAAAAAAGGCATTTTACCAATCTACTGTATGACTAATCAATTCATAAAAGATTTACATAGGGCAGATGCTATAACGCCAGTTTCTAATCCACTTTCCAGCAAAAATCACCAAAAATGTCATGAGGAAAATATAAATAACAATGAATTGAAGCAAGAGAAAGACCTTTGTTTCTTGTGTTATCCGCCTCCCTGTGAAGACTATCAAGTTGTTGGCGGAGCTGCTCTGCAGTAACAGGTGAAGAAGCCAAACACACTGTCTTCATGTGCGAAAAAGCCCGCCATTGAACTAATACTGCTCCACAATTCAGTATCATCTCTCTCTCCCTCCCCCCTTCTCTCTCTCTCTAGTTCCAACTTAAATTCATATTTGCTAGCTTATTCTAATAAGAATTACAATCCTGTGTTTGGAATGGCTCATATTTGCTAGCTTATTATAATAAGAATTACAATCCTGTGTTTGGAATGGGACTAGGTGGATTTTATAAGTATAAATTTTTGATTTGAGTGAATTTTACAAAAAAATATGGTGGATTTCGAGAATTTTGTGTTAATTTTAGGATTATACGGGCACTGAGTGGATTTTATAGATTTGGATTTGAGATTTCAATGAATTTTACAAAAAATGTGGATTTTGAGAGTGTTTGGGTATGTTTTGGGATTATATAGGCGTAGGTGGATTTTACAAGTTTGGATCTAAGATTTGAGTGGATTTTGCCAAAAAAATGTGGATTTTGAGAATCTCGTATTTGTTTTGAGATTATATAGAGTAGATTATAAGGGTGACACTTATGTACCCTGTCCATGCCCCCAATCCAACCTACTTCATCCAATTAATATAAATATATATATATATTGCCCTAATTTTCTCCTTCACGCTGCGTTCTTCTTCTTCTTTGTTTTTCACCTTTTCTTCTTATCTTTCTCCGCTTTTCTCCCCTTCTTCTTCTTTTTCTTTTTATTTTTCTTCTTCCATCACTCTATTCTTCTCCACTTCTTCTTCAACAACAAGAACTCTCGTCTTCCAATGCCACCCTCAACTTCGAATCGCCGCCGCCCACGGTGGAGGAGCAGGCCTGATGTTGGCAGCTCTTGTGTGGGAACGCGTCACGGGCCTCCGGACTGGTGGAAGAGAGGGTTTTGATTGAGATGGTTTTGCAATGATGGCTGTTTAAATGTAGTCAAGGATAAATGTATACAAGTTTGTATAGTAATAGAAGTAGGAATTTTTTATTCAGAATTACTTCAAACCTCCCTTAGATGTTCTTCTTGCTGTAAAAACTTGCGTACCTCTTCATTATTTTATTGGTCTTTAAATAGGCTTTGCAATAAAGTAAACAACTGAAAAAAAGGAAATGCAATGGTCCAAAATGATGGGAAAGTGCAAAAAGATAGCGATTGTTCAATCTTCATGATCCTCAAATCTTTGATTATCATTTATCTTCAATCATTCCTAATTTGATCCATGTGAATCTCTTAATTTTTGGTCTTCTTTCTTTCTCGGCGATACTGTTGTCCGATGAATGCATCATTACTCCCTCCGTTGAGATCAAGCTTGAAGGTAGGAAAGTGAAGGCGGAACTCTTCTAGATTTTCCCAAGTTGCTGCATTTGGGTCCAAACCCATCCATGCCACAAGCACTTCTTTTACTCCTCTGTTTAGGCGGCCTCCTAACACTGTCTGTTGTTGGGGCAGGATCTTCCCGTCATGTAAGTCGGGTAGCGCTGGAGTATCTGTTGGTGGAGTGCCCTTAAATTCCTTTAGCATTGAAATGTGGAAAACATCATGTATTTTGCTGCCTTCCGGGAGTGCCAATTTGTACGCTACTTACCCTATTCGTTTAATGATTTGAAAAGGCCCAAAATACCTTGGTGATAATTTAGCTGACGCACGCCTTAAGACTGTGAATTCTCGGTAAGGTTGTAGGCAAAGCCAAACCCACTGACCTTCATTCAAAGTAACTTCCCAGTGGTGAGTATCATAGGCAGACTTCATTCGTTCTTGAGCCCGGATTAGATGACCTAGAGCAGCACTCAAAATCTTATCTCAGTTCTTCAAAGCTCCATCTACGGCTTCTATCTTGGATGAACCTGGTTTGTACAAGATGAGTTTCGATGGGTCTCTCCCATAGACGACCTTGAAGGGGGAAGTACCCAAAGCCGATTGCAATAAGGTATTATAGCAAAATTTGTTGGGGATCTACATGGATCTATTCGGGTGTAATTTAAATAAGAATTATCATAAATCTAATCTTATGAATTAAGCAATTAAATCAAATAATTCATGCTTTGAATAAACAATAAATCATACATAGCCCTAAACATGCGGAACTAAGGGATATGTATTTACCTCTTGATCGGAGAGATACCATTGAGAAGATTAGTAGCTTCAACCCAAACACCTTCTTGAGTATTCCTCAAGTCCAAGTTCGTAAATTCGGTGGAGAATCAAACGAACTTTTTTAACTCTTGTAGGAAGAATTAATTTCTCACTTTTTGTAGCTCTAAAAAATCAGCACTCTTGTATATACACACTCTATGGGGCTGAAAATTCAGCCTCTATTTATAGACACTGGCCGAAGATTTTAGTCTTGGAGGAGAAGAAATATCAAGATTTGATCTCCTCATATCTAGCAACAATATATCGAAAGATATGATCTCCTCATATCTAGCAACAATAATTAATTCTTATCTTTAACCACCTAAGTTAATTGGGCTTTTATTGGGCTACTCAAAGGGCCTTTAGGAGAATTAGGATTGGACCTCCCAATGGGCCTAGAAACCAATATTGAGCCACAATATTATTCTAACTCATTAATATTAATTCATTCCACTATAGAATTAATATTGCACTATTCATTCTAACCCATATTATGAAATATGGCTCCCAGTTATTATTTCTCATGTTTAAGATCCAATGTCCATTAATTAATTAAAGTTACTGAATGCTTTAATTAATTAATATCTTTTATTCCTTGAAAAAACAACTCAACTTTATTATCATACCGAAAATTAATCCATTGGCCAGATTTGATATGATAAACGTTCTGAGCCCCCAAGGGTGTCATTATTAACTTGACGTATCAAGACACGATTTTCTGTATTAATTTAGCAATCTGTCATATGATTAATAATATTGCCCAAAATACAAAGTATTGAATCATATTGATCATTTACCCATAATAAATCAAAGCAATATCAATTAATTATATACAATCCCAATTAAGTGACAGAAATTAAGAAATCAATAACCATTGAGATCTAATTCTTCTTTCCAAGTCAGTCTAGAAGAATTATCTCACTGTAGGTCCTATTCAGCACATCAAATGTACTAGTGTAATCTCTTGGTCAAGACAAACCAATCCGAGTCTTACACTTCAACTTCTACCAATGGATTGTTCAATTCCATCTAAGTTGTGAATTTTACTATACTTATTACAAGAATCTGACAATGTGATCTTCTGTGATCTTCTATACATCACATTGTCTACAATGTAAAGTATATTGAACATTTATGCAATAAATAAATAACATTCATAATATTTAATGCAAACAGTGATAAAAGATTTATTCTCATAAAATACAGGAATCAGTTTATATACAAAGTAGCACTAAAAGTATACTTTTCAGTATATCCCTAACAGAAGGTCCAGAATTCTGTGAGATAACCTCTATACTTTGTCCTTAAATGAGCTTCTCACTTGTTTGTCTTTCTGATAGGCTCCACAAACATTCTTTTTCTTGTACGCAACATCAGGTAGACCTCTCACCAGGCCCTTTCTTGCTAGCTTGTTGATTGTCTTGAAATTCAGGTGACTCATTCTTTTGTGTCATAGCCAGCTAAGCTCAGGGGTGCTTTTAGCAATAAAACATGTTGGCTGCACTGTTGAACTCCAATCAACAAGATAAATGTTGTCTTTCCTGGTGCCAATGAGCTTGATCTCATTTGTTTTGTTGTCTCTGATCAGACACTTGTTGAGATCGAACTCCATTGAACATCATTTGTTACAAAACTGACTGATACTCAGGAGGTTATACTCAAGTCCTTTGACATATGAAACATCACTGATTCTTGCATTTCCTCGGATCAAGCTTCATGTGCCCTTAGTGCTTCATTTGGAGTCATCTCCGAAGACAACCTTAGGTCATTTACATGGTTGGAAGTCTCTCAATCCATCTTTGTTGCCAGTCATATGTCTGGAGCAGCCACTGTCAATGTACCATACATCACTGCTACTTCCTGGTAACTGTTCTTGCAAGCAAATCAGGTAGATTTAGGTACTCATACAAGTACGGTCCTGGGGGGTTAGTCTTCTTTGGGATCCACATCTGTTTGATAGTAATTGGTTTACCATTAGTTTTGGTGGATCTCTTCCTGTCAGTATCCTTAACAGGATATTGTTTGTGAGGTGTGTGTACTGGAGCTTTCCAGGTTTTGTGCTTCCTGCTAGAGGAAGTTTCTCCCTTGTACCATTCAAGTACTCCAATTCTTCTAAGACAGCGTACTTGTGCTCTGGTATAACAGGGGTAGAAGTTTTGCTGATGTCTAGGAGATTGCTGCTTTCTTCTCTTTCTAGCAGCACACTGATTATGCTGTTTCTTCAGTTTCTGAGCAGTCTTACTTTCTCCTACTTGCATCGTGGGCTTCTTTCCCTTATCCAGGGTACTAGCTTTATTCAATCTTCCATTAGTTGGAAGTAGTTACTGAGCAAAAGGAACTTTTGCTTGAACAAACTTTCCCACCTTGGATGTACTTGCTGCTTTCTGAGAGGAACTGACACAATATCCTAACCCACTTCCTGTATGTACTTTCTAGGTCTCCAGGATACACTCTTGTGCCTTTTTAGCCGACTTGCTATACACATCAATTGTGTTTTGCAATCCAGCTTTCTTAGTTTCTAGCTTAGTGACCAGTAGCTTGAGATTGTTGCACTCTGTACTGTAGTACTCCAGGTCAGCAACCTGTTCCCTCAGTGTAGCTTGCTCACTCTTGAGCTGAAGGTTTTCCTTTTTTAGTTCTTCATGAACTGAATTAATCTGCTCAAAGTCACTCATGATCTGTCTAAAAGACTGGATCATGTTCAGCTTCTCACAACTAGAAACATCAAGGGATTGAGATGTTACCTCATCATATTCTTCTTCCTCATATCCCTTAGCCATGAGGCATAGCAAAGCTTCCTCATCGGAGGTAGAGCTGTCAGAATCGCTCTCGGATGAACATTCCTCTTTGGTCTCTTCCTTGGAGTTGCTTGCTCCCTTCAAGGCTTCAACTTCACTTAGGAGAACCCGGAGCTTTTGCTTGTCATCCCTCATCCGCTCTCTTCTCTACACCCTTTCTTCTTCAGTATATTTCTGGACTTGTGGGTAGGGGCAGTTTCTTGCAAAGTGTCCAGGTTTCCTGCAATTATAACACAAGTCAGAGAAACCTGTGTTTGTTTGTTGTGCAGGTTTTACTTGTTGATTCCTGTCCGATGATGTCTGAGGCTTCCTCCTGAAGTCTTTTCCTTTGTGGTTGGTTTTCAGGAATTTCTTAAACTTCTTCAATAGGATTGTCATTTCTTCCTCAACATCCTCAGTAAGCTCTTCTTTCTGCTTGCCTTTCAGCTTACTGCAGCTTGTAGTGCTAGTATCCTGTGCTCTGGCAATAAACACTGCAACTTTAGAGCTTGATTCCTCAACTTCTTTTCTTCTTCATTTGATATCATATTCGAACGCTTTAAGGTCCGAGAATAGGTCAAAGGTGCTCATTGCATTGAGATTTAGTGAACCCTCATAGCAGTTTCCTTGTTGTGTCATTCCACTGACAGTGCTCTCAACACCTTAGTGTTCTTTTCTTTCTATGTGTAAAACTTTCCAAGAGATTCCAGCTCATTAATGATAGCTGTGAATCTTAGATCAAGATCCTCAAAGCTTTCTCCTAGCTTCATTTTGAAGTTTTCATACAGTTGTGTAGCCTTAGAGATCCTATTATCTATGGCAAGTTTAATGCCCTCATAGATCATTCCTAGCTTATCCCATATCTCCTTTGCAGTCCTGCAGGTTTTCACTTTGCTGAAGGTTTCTTTATCCAGTATGAGGAATAGTGCATTTTTTGCCACATTGCCAAGGTTGGCCCTCTCTCTCTCTCTTCAGGGGTGTATTCATGTCTTTCCTTGACAATGTACTCCTGTGGTGGAACTGGTTTCCTCTGTGCTGCTCGGGGACCGAGACCTGGAGGTAGGTCAGCATCATCATCTATGATTGTTGCGTCTTCTACCTCTTCAGCTCCTGCGGCTTCAGCTGCCTCAGCATGCTCATGCTCGCGATGTTGCCTCGTAAAGATAGGGTTCAGCTTATAGATAACTGGTGGCCCTTCTGTTATAACGTACCATATTTCATCATGCATGGCTGAGAGGTGAGCCTCCATGCATATCCTCCAGTCATCATATTTATCTATGGAAAACATGGGGAGTTTGTGTGATGAGATACCCATGCTTGTGCTAAAACAATGATTTTGGTCACGTGAAAAGAAAAACAGTTTAACCAGCAGAAATGGGATAGATCTGAGTAGGTTACCAGACAAGTTGACTTTTAACCCAACTTGCTCTGATACCACTTTTTGGTCCCAAGTGGTCAGAGGTTCAGAGGGGGGGTGAATGAACCTCTATCGATTTTATGATTTTAAAACTCTTTAGTGAAATAGGTTGTTGATTCAACAGTGAATGCAGTAACTTGACTCAGATCAGTAACCTGGCAGTATGCTGTATCAGGTTTCTGATCCGGTATCACAGTACGCAGCAGAATAAATAAGATAGAGTTTCTGTTTGGAAAATGTTTTCTTTTACAAGTATGCTTTTAGAGAAACCTTAGGCAGTATGCTGATGATGTATGCAGCAAGATATAGCGATGCAATGCAACAAGTAGATAAAAGCAGTAAAAACACTTGTGGCTTATAGTGGTTCGAAGGTGGTGTAATCCTTCTATGTCCACTCTACTCCTTCTCTGAGGAGGAACTTCGTTAAGTCAGTTCGATTTACAAGCCTCAGCTTTACAAACCTCTTCCTAACAAGTTAACCTACTAACCCACATAGGGTACAAAACTCACACAAAGTTACAAAGCCTATACAAAACTAACACTTAGCGAGAATCTAATCCTTCCAGCTAAGGACACCAAAAGTAAACAACCTAGCACACAACACAAAGGTTAAAAGTATATAAAGTCTTCAACTGGTGCAAACTTGAAACAGTCTTAAACTTGAAAGCTCTAAGATCAGTTTGACTGCTTCAGAAGGTTGAGTGACTGAACTTGAAGGCTTGAGAAAAAACTTTGAAAGAATGATAGCTTGGAGATATAAATTGCTTAGTTGTTCAGTAGTCTTCAAGATCACTCCCTCCTTCTATTTATAGCTGTAGGAAAATGCCCGTTGAAGAAAGGCATTGTCCTTGTTGCAATTCAAAATGATCTTGCAAATCTTTGTAATTAATGCGACTGAAGAACTAGGGTTATAGAGCATGTCCTACTCTGACCCGCATTAATGGCGCCATACTTCGATTACAGTGCTTTTTACAGAGGCGCAGATCCAAGTGGCATATCTTCATTGGCCAGGCACGAACTTCTTTCCAACGGATCTTTGACAGGAGCCATTTCTCATATAACATTCAATATAATCCTTGTACTGCATTGAATGGGATAGTTCGACTCACAGTTCACTGCTCAGGTTGCAGTGTTTACTTACTGTAGTTGCCAGCTTCCCGATATGCATCAGTTTCCTAATTCTGAACATTTTTCTATTCCAGAATCCTGTAGACAGCTTCCAATCTTTCAGTTAGCTTTCTGTTTCATCCGCTTTCTGATCATTGTTCCTTTTTTAGTATCCTGATCCTTTCAAGCCTTCTTATGGTCCAGGAACCTGCTTATGATCAGCTTTCTCTATCTTTCTGATATATATATAACTTAGAAAAACAAGACTTAGCAAGTCTATCTTAAACAACCAGAATTCCACTTATAAACCATGAAAAATGGATATCCTAACTTTCTAACCAAAGTTATATTGTCTTCATCAAAACTCAATAGAAATATCCTAACACAAAGTATTGCAGCTTTACACAATCTGGAAATATTTTTTGATTAGTTAACTCTTTTTTTTCAATAAAAAATTGTTGCTACGTGTTGTTCACCAAATTATTTAGATTATGTGTTGTTCATTTTAATCCTTTAGATTATTTAGGATGATTCTTTGAATCCTTTATGTCGTAGAATTCTTTAGACTATGTGTTCTTTTATTTCTGAATTCTTTTTTTACATGTTTTGTCTTATTTTTTGTTTTTATGAACTTGTCAAACACAAAACATCCAAACTGAGACTTCTTCTAACAATTAGTACTACTCAAGACTTGGTTTTACGATGTCTAAGACTTCTATCTCAAACTGAATATAATTTGGTAGTCGATTATCTCTAATTAATTTTTATTTATTCATTGTAATTATTGCCACTCCATGTTTTCATCACTTCAACCATGCACGATTGTAGTGTCTAGAACATGTTTAGATCTTCATTGGGAAATTTTTCAAAAGCATTATACACTGCAGTAACAAACTCCTCCATAATAGATGGGTCTTCTAGATGTTGGAGTGAGTCAAAGGCTCTAAAAAACTAAGATCTAAGTCTATGATTGGATTGGTGTTTGTAAGTCAGGATTTGGGATTTAGATTGATTCAAATCCCCGTTTGTTTTGAGTTTACAAGAGGATTATATAATCTACCAAAATCCTATTTTATTTAAATAAAAACACAATCATTAACCCTATACTATAACCTATTAATATATAAATTTCAATACACACCTAAATTTCTACTATTACAATCATCCAATCATTGTCATTACATCAACTAACAATATAATATTACACAATAACACTTTTTCTAGCATTGATTTGACATCTATAGTACTAAACCTATCCTACAAAATCTCTAAACAAATAAAAATTTTAATTATTCACCTTTATTTCAAAAATCCAGGATTTTAAAGTCGGATTTCCTCAATCCTACAAAAACTCAAAACAAACATACCCTAAGACATTCATATCCAGACAATTCGAAAGTTGGCACTATAAACTATTATCAAACCCATCTTTGTTTATCTCCTCTACAAACTTAACATCATTGACATCTAAATATGACTTTCCATTATCTTGTTGCACAAAGATGATTGTGGAAGTTGAAAGTGGCCATTTTTCCTTGATTAAAGGCAACAATTTCTTAAGCATAAAGGACCGAATAATATATTTGGTCACTGAGATAATATGCTTTGCCTCCAAAGTCCTAACTACAAGATTTTTACTATTTCGTTTAGCTGGTTCAAAAGAAACAAATGACCAAATCCTAATCTTCGCATCGAATTCTTCACTTATAATAGCATCAACTAGTGAACGAGCAATACTTCTTCATCTGATTTGCCATCGAAGGTGTTTAGGTGATCCTTTCCATTATTTAGAATGTAACATCTATATCCAAAGATGTGTAGATAAGATATGTTTGGTGTATGTCCATACCAAAGTTCATAGGGGTTCTTGTCTGATCATTGTTGATTAAACATCTATTTTGGGTATAGCATGTTGTATTGGTTGCTTTAGCCTAAAATCTTTTAGGTATAACAACTTCTACAATCATTGTTCTTGTTGCTTCTTTGAGGGTTATGTTCTTTCAACAATACCATTCTACTGGGGTATCCTTGCAGCTGAATACTAATGACTCATTCTATTCTCTAAGCAATATTTTTCTATGAACTTGTTTGTGAACTTTGTTTCTATATCAGATCTGATCTTCACAATGCTCAGGTTTTTCTCATTCTATATTCTTTTCATGAAATCGGTAGCCTTTTATGAGTTTCTGACTTCTTGGCTAAGAAGATTGTCCATATAAATCTTGAGTAGTCAACCAAAACTACTAAAGAGTACTTCTTGCCACTAACATTGACATGTTCATCTGGTCCAAAAAGATCCATTTGTAAAAGATTTAGAATTTTGTGAGATGATCTTTATCCTTGAATGAACTTCTAACTTGCTTACCTTTCCGACACGCTCCACATATTCTCCTTTTTGAAGGATAAGTCTGGAAGTTCTCTTAATAGACCTCTTCTTGCCAGCTTGTTGATGGTCTTGAAGTTTAGGTGGCTCATTCTCGTATGCCATAGCCAACACAATTCAGGTGAACTCATAGCAATGAAACATGTTGACTGTGTTGTTAAACTCCAATCTGTTAGGTAGATATTCCTACTTCTTGTTCCTGTAAACCTCACTTCATTGGTTTTGTTATCTTTGATCAAATATTTGTTGAAGTTGAATTCTACAGAGTATCCTTTGTCATAGAATTGAGTATCATTATAACTGACTAATACTCAAAAGGTTATACTTTAATCCTTTCACATATGATACTTCACTGATGCATGCATTGTCTTTGATCAAGCTTCATGTACCCCCGATGCTTCTTTTAGAATCATCCCCAAATACTACCTTAGGACGTAGAAGGATTACACCACCTTTGAATTTGCTTAATGTAAGGTTGTGTCCTGTGATTCAATCTATTTTGATATATTTGTTGCTCTTATCTTGCAGCATCTTATATCTGATCATATTGCATTAAAGGATCTTTCAAAGTTCATATTTCAAAAGGTTTTTAAGAGAAACTCTATCTTAAAGCTAATGTTTCCGTTGCAAAGAACTCTAGTTACAACAAGCAGTACTGTACTAGTGTTGTAAGCTGAACTGCATCCTGCGCTGTAAGCTTTCTAGGTTACAGTGCAACAAGTTTGAAAAAATTTCAAAATTGATAAAGATTCATTCACCCCCTCTCCCGAACCTATGTGCCACTTGGAACCAACACTACTTGTGACGACTAGGATTTATCGATGCATAATTTGATAACTAAATATTTAAACCCCTAATTATTTGATTTATTTTACGTGCGTTTCAGAAAACTAATTATAAGTATGCTTTAATTTAAGTTTAACGTTTGAGAGATTTATTTCGTAAAAAGACAAAGTCGACAAAATAATTCGTAAGTGGGACGAGATAAACGAGAACGAAAAATCGAACAAAACGCAAAAAGAATGGATCAAATCGAAGTTCGTTTGATATTCCAAATTAATTAATATCATAAGAAAGTTTAATACAAAGTTTAAAGATTATAATATGTTTAATTAAGTAATTAACCTAAGGTATAAATGAAGTATATTCCTAAGTAAATAACCATATGCTAAGATTTTTTTTAACCCAAGGTAATATTTCATCTGCTCTTCCTTCTCTCTTCTTCTCCGGTGGCCGACCGGCCGGAGCGCCGCCGTCGTCGCCGCCGGTGACCACCGTCGCCGGAATTTTCATCGAACCGAAACGTATCCTCGCCGAGCCCGTTCCAACCCCGGGCTCAGAATCGTCATCCGCCGCCGCGTTCGCCGGCAATTCGCCGGAGAAGATTCGGTTTCTCTCTCTAGAAACCCACTTCTTTCTCTCTCTTCGTTCTCGGCCATCCGATCACCGATCGGGGCGAATCTTGAGTCTAATTTGAAGTTCTCACCGAGCCCATCACGATTCCGGGCTCGGATCGTTGATCGGACCGGCCGATCTCTGGTGGCGGCCGGTCAAAGTTTCTGCAGATTCACTTTCTCTCTCCTCTCCTCTCTTTCTCTCTCTTCGAACTCCCTTCTCTTTCTCCTCGATCTCTCTCTCGTTTCTTTCTCTGTTTGGTTGGTCGGGGGGCGGCGCATGCAGCGCCGCCGTGGGTATGAGCAGCCGACGCAAGAAGCACCGGTGATGGGTGTGTGGTGCGGTGGCGTTGGCCGCCGGAAAGGTGATGGGTGTGTGTGTGTTATGCTTGTGCAAGGTGGCTGTGTTTGGTGGTGTTTTGGGGCGGCGTTTCCGACGCCGCCATGATAAGGTGTGGCCGGCGCAAGGAGCGCCGGCGAGTGGTAGCGGTCTTGTGTGGTAGCCTGCGACGTGGCGTCGCCGGCGGTGTATTACAGGTGGTGGTGGCGAGGGGGAGCAGGCGGTGGGGGAAGGGGTGAGGAGGCAGGGACCTCCTTGCAAATTCCTAGAGCCCAAGGGCCATTTTGCAGATCATAAAATATTAGGATCTTTTCTTTTCAGCCCCTTAACTTTTGTTTGGTGCAATTCAGTCCTCAAACTTCTGGAAATTATATTTCCACCCCAGAACTTCTCAAGTCTTTAACTTTCCTCCCCAAGACTTTTGTATATTGCATTCTGACCCCCCAGAATTCCAGAAACTCCATTTTGACCCCAAAACTTATCTGTAATTACCGTTTTACCCCTCAAACCCTCCAAACCCTAAAATGCTTCGTTTAGCTTCGTTTCTTATCCGTTTTAATCCGTTCTCATCTCTAAGGCTTCCTTTTTGCATCCTCTATACTTCTGGACCTAGTAGGGTCGGGTTATGTTTTGTTTTCAATTCATCGTTTCTTTCGAGCATTTAATTATAAATGCTTAATTAATAAGTATAACCTAATAATTGACGTTGTGTGTTTGTAGGCCCAAACGCTCTGAACTCATCTCAGAACTAAAAAGAAAAGAACGTGATAATCGTGTCGCTCAGGCTGAGGTGGGGGTAATTTCTGAATTAACGTTTAACTTTAAGTTTATCCTGTATAGTCGCATGCTAGGGTTTTCGATAAACTATGATATGATGATGAACGTTATATGATATGCGATTTGATATTATGAGCATGAAATGTGATTGATAATATCAACATGCTATTAATTGTTATACATGTCCGTTATATGTGCTTTGTCTACATGCTGTGAAATGAATCGTATTTGTTATGTTATACGAACGCATGATGATAATATGACCTTCAGATGAAATGCCTTGTGAATTATATGTCGTGGTTAATTGTTGTGATCATATGAGCTTGTTGGGTAATTTTAATATGTTATGAATGGACTGGATCGTCCCTTAAGGTACCGATATAATGTAAGGACTGGGTCGTCCATAAAGGTACCGATGGGATAAAATCCTATATTGAGAGAACGAGACGGGCTGTACCCACATCTCTGGACTGGGTCGTCCGTTAATGTACCGAATTGCCTGTTGTGTATTCATGTGTGTGTTGTAGTTAACTGTTGTTTTTGATTTGTGATTGTTTAACTTATTTGTTAATTAATTTATGAACTTAATTATACGATTTTATCTCCACGGGGTGTATTTATATGCACTCACCCCACTTATGTGTTCGATACAGGTGATGACTTTAATGGGAGGAGTTGAAGGGAGAGATGTGCCCTGTCTATTTAAGATATTTTGTAATGATGTTTCGTTAAACTGTTTTGGAACAACATACTCTTACGTTTCTCTTTTGTTTAAACATGTGTACTTGCAATCCGCTGCTAAAAGTCTGTAACTTTTATAGTTTTATATATATATCATCTTCGTTTTTCCCTTTTCTTTTCTTCTTTCCTGCACGTCTGTCGGAGATACTCTGATAATTTTAAAAATATTTTTCCTAAATTTATTAATCTTTTATAATAATCTATGGTTAAGTTTCGGGGCGTGACACTACTGATTGTTGTACTCTCATCTTTCTTACAGTAGTTGTATCCTACAACGTGTACTCAGGTCTTGACTTGTCTTTTCTTTTCTTTGACCATTCTTCTTTATATCCTAAGACTCCAAATCGATCTATTTTTCACTTAAGAATTATGAAAATGGGGTACTTTAAAATCCTATTACAAATATATTTTGTTCTACCAAAATCTAAAAAATTAATTCCTAACAACTAAACGTGAGCGGTGTAATACTTTGTTAGATTATTGATCATGATTAATGCAGACCAATGCGTGTGGGAGTCTCACACATTAATAACACATAATATTAATGTTATTAATACATTATAATGAGATGAAAATGAACTATTTTTATTTTTTTGTTTTATTAATTTGATATGGGCCGAGAATTAGTTTGTAATGATGCTGCAAGTAACAGGTACAGCCTCATAAAATATAATTCCTAGGTTGGCCCATATTAGATTTACCCATTTAATATAATTCTAGATTGGCCCATAGTTGTTTCACCTTATTTAATATTTAAATTACAAGTAATGAATTTCATATAATCTTTGCGGTGATTTAATTTATCAAATGCCTAATAAACTTAATATTAATAGTTTTATTTAATATTTTTCATAAAATATATCAAACCATAGTGAAATACTAGTAAATATAAGAACTTAAATTTTTAATGTACAAATTCAAACTTGAAAATTAGATGTAATTTCCAAGTAATTCTTGAAATTTGTAGTTATTGCTTGCCTACTGCTGTACCCCTACCCAAGAAGGCTTTAATGCTTAAATGACCCAAACTAACGATCTTGACTTTGGGTTGAAGCCCATTTCTGACATTTAAATTTATTTTTGGATTAATGTGAAAAATAAAACATGTTTGGATAAATATTTTCGGATACAAAATTAATTATTGAAAAAAGGGGAACATATTTGGTTGAAGATTCTTTTAGCACTTTATAGTACAGTGGGGAAATCTGACTTAGACACCCACACATACTTAACTAATTTAGTTGCATTTCATTTCTATGAATATTTTTCTCAGCCATAACTTAGGTTTTGGTATTTTTGTGATTATGTCTTTTAAGGGATTGATTAAGAATATTCATTGTATTGCTTTTATTTTTTGTTGTTGGTGAATTGAACTGTTGAAATTTTTATTTTTCTAGTAGATTAAACTATTGAGGTTTCTATTTCATCGATTCCCAATTTCGATTTTTTACATAAATGCTTTATGTTATAATTTATTGTAATATTATATATACAATTACTTTTTTTCTTCTTATGAGCTAAAAGTGTGTTTTTCAGTATTTACTCACGCATAGAGAGAGAGACTTGCAAGGTAAGGGAGGTGATAATACTAAATATATTTGGTGATCCAGGGTTGAAAACCCAAAAACATCAACACTATTATAAATGTGTTAAGAGATTTCACTTGAACAATAAGGCTCTTTGTTAGTAACATAGATGTACTTTAACAATGGAATAATTTTAGGAAAACATGATATTTCTTTTTTCAAAGAATTAAGAAATAGAGTATGCTACAAGATGGGGTAGAAAGAAATCATTAAAACATTGACAAAAATGGATATTCTCTTTTTGAAAATTTGTAAATATCAAAAAAATATATATATTAATAATAAATAAATAAAGGTTGAAAAGATGAGAGATGGTTAGATGCAGTGAATAAGTATGTATGATTGGGCCCTTTTGCTTCCTTTTGTTTCAAATCAATCTGAGTGGGCCTTTTGGACTTTGACGTGGACTGCTTCTCCACACCTTTAGGCCCACTTTTGAAGTGGACTTCTCCCAACACCTACGCCTATGATTTGATTTGATTTTGTGTTTTAATTCCATTTAGGTATATGATTTAATCAATAGCTCAATCATTTCAGTCAGTCCAAATATTGATTTAGTAACTGGCTATGATAACAACCCTAATAATGTATCCATCAATTTTAAGATAAGAATATGACTCATTTGGGATCATTTTATGGTTCAAATTTTATTAAACAAAAATTAAATTTTTAAAATTAATTTGAGTTGTGTATAGTGAAATCCCATTTTATAAAATTATATTCATTTTTATATAATTTTGTGTGCCAGTATTTTGTGGATTAACAGTTGTGGATTAACATATTTCATGTAATTAAATTTGTGAGATGATGTTATAAAGAAAATTATTATTAGGATTAATAATTTAGAGCCACGAATATTGAATTCATGATGCAAAATCTGTTGAACTTATTTATAATCTATGTTTTATTATTTATACATATTCTAAATCGTTCAACAAGTTCTTATTTGATAAGTAAACAAAATCATCTAAAATTGTCATTTACAATCAGTTATAATAGCATTTCATCAATCTCAAATTATTCCTTTCAAACGCAGCCTAAAGTATTTGTCGTCATACACAAAGGGTTCTTAGCGTTTGGAATTCATCTCCTCACAGTATCCTTAAATTTTAAATTACAAAACAAATATTGAAATATTGTTCGAAATTAGAAGTTTGTGTTGTTTAAATTTGGTTTCACGGTTCTTTTGTTGTAAGTGTAAATCCAGTACGTTTTGTTAAATTCTCTAAGGCTGTTAAATATACTAATTGAAGATTTGTTTTAATCCTTCCATCCATTTAATTCAAAAGAAAAGGTGTTTTGTTGTTTTGAAATAAATTATATAGATTTTTAGCAAAATGTTGAAAGCTTGATAGAATTAGTAAGGACATGAGTAATCAAGTGTGAGTCGAGATACGAAGCTGAAACCACTTGAGGAACTAAATATTTTAGCTAGATGTAAAACTGACAAACTTAAACGTGTACCCCTGTACAAGAATTGACTTGTTTCTCAATTTCGAAGTCAGGTTTTGATGGTTCTAATATGGGAAGCCAAGTAGAATATTTACAACTTTCATGTTTATCACCTTTTTCAATTATCTCTCTATAATAGCAGACAATTATGAGAAAACGGAAGTTGTTCAAAGACATTCCAATTTTCAATCTGACAAAGGCTATATAGATCAAATGAGTGTGCAAGATTGATCCCGTAGTGAATTCAAACACAACTTAATACCTAATTAAAGTGTCTAATTTTATTTATATAACCGAAAATAAGATGGAGATTATGAATTATTCTAAAATTAACAAATAAATGAAAATAAACAAAATTCAAAAAAGAAAGTAACACGAAAAGATTGAAATGCCCCTCTGGATATTCCTCAACATCTCGCCTATTCGCGGAAGAATATAAAAGGATCTTAAGATTACGATTTCATAAAACTTCAACTAAGTCACCTAATCTAGCAAAATAATACTAATTCCACTTTATCTTAAATGAGCAATCAAAACTTATAGATTAACATTTCTCTCTCACACCATAATTAGTAAATTGATTATTAATGTTTGTATCTGTACCTCGCAATTAATATTCAACTCCAAAAGCTTATAAAATTGTATTCTCACATCGACTAACAAATCTCTCGATCTAGTAATGAATTTTTTTATGCATTCTCAAATCTATAATTATATATCATCTCTATATCTCAATCTAATTTATTAAGACATGCATAAATTTGATCAATATTCATACATGAAATAAGCACAAAGAAGCAAGAATAAGATATTATTAAACTTAAAGTGCAACAAAACATCCATAAAAATATTCTCATGCCCTAAGATCACGAGACTTGTAGCCAATAATCATATTTGTGAAGCAAGATAAATTACAAACGATACAATGAAACTTCAAAGAAAATCAAAGAAAACTTAATAAACTGGCAGTTGTGTTGCTTCTTCATCAATCCTGACTCTTAAATCTATTGCGTTTTTTTTCTTTTGTTTGTTGTTTAGAAGGAATTTCATGCTTGTAGTGGTTCAAAGGTCCTTTTTTCGGATCGCATGGCTATTATCTATACATGTGAAGTTTAGAATTAAACCTGAATAGCAATTTAGGTCGAAAAATGGGAGAAATATGTCAAAACCCGTGACGCGACCCGTGTCACACACAATACAACCCGAGTCGGACTCAACAGAATTTGATGTGCCCCGAAACACACATCACAACCTGGGTTAAACCTTCGACTTTGATCCCAACTCAGCAGTGCACACAAGTGTCGCACGTGTCACCTTCGATGAAACGTGACTTGGGACATATGCCGAAGCCTCGTTTTTCTCGGTTAAGGTATGTTTCAGTTCACAATATTTTTCATGTTCGTATCTGGGCACATTTCAACTATCCAATCACACCAAACTTCCAATCTTGTGTTAAAAACTTATAATTCTTTTTTTAAATAAGCAAAAACATGAAATATTCACAATATAATAAAATCAAAGTAAATTTTCATAAAGGCATGTTTTGTAGTACAAACTACAAAATGATATGAAATAATGTCTCACTACAAAAACGCAAGCTATCATTATACATCACAAAAACTTTTGTGCACTTGGTGCACGAATCCTAGATTTGTGCATACGGGTCGACCCTACCCACCATGCACAGCCATGCGCTCGCACGCGCCACCAGGTCGCGCACTAAATTGCCCAAATATGCTTCCAGGTGTCATATCTTTATGTTATGGTAGCTATACCTTTTAGTAGTGTTAGTCATACTTTTTAGTTATGTTAGTCATACATTTAGTTATGTTTGTTGTACCTTAACATTTTTTTTAGACAGACATATTAACCTTTCATACATTTTAGTTATGTTAGTCATACCTTTTAGTTATGTTAGATATACCTTTTAGTTATGTTAATTGTATCTTTATATATTACATAAAGGTATGACTATGTTGAAATAAGGGTATAAATAATATAACATTAAGGTATGAGTAATATCACATAAAGGTAAACATACATAAATTGAGGTGAAATTAGGGTTTTTTTAGAGTTAAAAGTATTAAATAAAGGTATGATATTTAGATATAAAGGTATGTCTAATATAAAATTAATGTATGACTAATATAATATAAATGTGTGACTAACATAAAGGGCAGAACAAAAAAATAAAAGGAAAATTACGCGGATCCAGGTCGACCCGGACCCGACCTGACCCGCGTGTATGTGTGCATCAGGTGCACAGGAGTGCAACTCTTATATATTTATCAAATTTGATATAATAATAAGATGTAATTTACATTTAATTGTTTTTTAATTCCTCATTTAATTGTCACATCAGGTCATGCAATATCTAAGGGTGTGTTTGGATTGGGGCGTAGGTGGATTTTACAAGTGTGGATTTTAGATTTAAGTGGGTTTTGAAAAAAATAGATTTTGATAATCTTGTATTTATTTTAAGATTTTATAGGATAAGATTAAAATTAAATGTCACCACACATTGCGAAATGTAGATAGTTAGATGTTTTTTTTATGTGAATTAATTATAGGAAAAGTAGAAAAACTAAGAGTTATAAAATTGACAAAATCACCAAACATCTTCTAACAAATAAGATTGAGATTTTACATATACCAAATATGGATAGACAAATCTCAACACAAACATACCCAAAAGATCACAAGTACTTACAAGATAAACTTCAAACCTTCAAACTTTGATTAATATTACAAAGATGTGGGGAGAGAGAAGAAAGATGCGAGCAAACTCAAGCATATCTAGACTAAGAAATGAGAACCTATTTATAAAGAAAATCGGACATGAAACCCCGAATTCAAAAAACAAAAAATACGAATAGTAAAATCACACTAGAAAAAGTAAATAGTGGAATATCACTAGTAAACAGTGATATGTCACTAGAAAAGTAAACAATGATATATCACTTTCATTTTTGTCAAATATCTTCAAAAATATTGTCAAAATGATCATTTTGCTTTAAGCATCCTTCTGTAGGCATATATTTTTTCATACACCTTTCAAATTTTTGATCATGGAGTTTTATCTTTTTCTTGGTCTTTTTCCTGATATTATCAGTTCTCCAGAAGTTTCTTCTATTCCTGTCTTCTTTCAGAATGATATTCAGAAGTATATTGCACCTTCAGAATTAATTTTTTGTTTGTTAATCCTCCATTGGATATAACAAAAATTTGGACAATCTTTCTTGTGTTTCTGGTTATGGAAATTTGAAAGATCCATAAAAATTCCTAAAAATTCATCATTGATGAGAAAGATTATCCTCTTTAAGAGAATCTTTAATCTTTTTGAAGACATTATCAATGGAAAAATCCTCAATATCATCATCAGGATTTTGAGCATCTTGCATTAAGTAGTGAAATTGAGTGATGCTTGATTCAGAATTCATTGAAGTATCTGTTTTTGATTCTAAACTTTTGATTTGTTTGGATATGTCCTTTATTTCTTCTAAGAAGATGTCAATAATTGTTTCTCTTGGATAAATTTCAAAATATTTCTGAGCAAAAAGCTTGAAAGGGCTAGCATTTTCATCCTCTACCCTTTTTTCATAATCCTGTTAATAAACTTTGATCTTCTCATTAAGTTTTTCAATTGTTTCGGAGCTAAAGATTTCTCCTATTTTTGGATCTATGTGTATAAGCTTTTCCCATAACTTGCAAAGACTGATTCTCCATAGACATGGAGCACCATAGTTGGTATAACCGAAAACTGGTTTTCATTTCCAAATCCATGGAATGCCAAATTCAATGAAAAACATACAAGAGGATTTTCCTTCAATGTATGCTTCATTGGTTTTATTTTGAACAATAGAAGAAACAGTAACCCATTCTTCCATAAGGCTTCTAAATTTTTCGGGCAAATCTTTGTAGAGGGCCCAAAAGTTCTCAACCAAGTAAAAACCAAGTAGGAATTGGTTTATGAAAAATGTTTTCACAGATATTTATAAACCAAGAATGTCTTTGTTTTTTATTTTCAAAATAGAAAGTTTTATAAAAACTTTCGATATAATCATAATAATTGAATTTAAAATTCATATTATGACTTTGATAGAATAACTCTCTTTCATTTAATGGAGAGATTCCCCATTCTTCAAAAGATATAATCTTTTTGATAATAATTTTGGAGAAACTATAATTTCCCTTATCCTGGATATTTCCTGAGGAAAAGTGGTTAATTTCCACACTCTTCATATGAATAAGAAGATTTTTATAAAATCCTCTTTGTTTTATGAACCATGAGGAGATGAGTTATGACTCAAATACCTTTTCATGATATTCTATGGATTGTCTGCACATTGGGAGTCTTTTTCTTCTATGAGAAGAATAATTTCTCTTTGGCTATTTTCGATATAAAGATGTGAATCATCATCATCTTTTGCAGTATTAGCATACGATGCTTGAGAACTTGATTCTGGGATATGTCCCTCTTTTTACTATATTTTTCTAAAAAATTCTTGAAACTCTTCATGTAGAGGATCATTTGAAGTATTACTTCTAGAAATATTTTGAGCTATAAGCTTATTTTTTCCCTATTGGATAATATTATTAGAAGTATTACTTCTTCTACCATAATTTAGATTCAGGGTTCTACCCCTTCCTCTTTCTCTATGAGAGGAATAGTCACCTTGACCTGGAGCACTCATTCCTGAGAATTTAAACATGTTAAATATTCACGAGTTAAAAAGTCAGGTAGATGATTATCTTTACCTTTTTTATATATAATATTAAAATCAAAAAGAGCTAAATGAGCTTGCTATATGGCAAACATCTATTTTGAAACACCATGTTTAAAATCTTTAATAAACATAAATTTCGCAGATTGACAATCAGTTTTTATAACAAACTTCTGATTATATAAATCATCTTGAAATTTAAGAACACTTCTGACAATATCTAATATTTCTTTAGCAACAGTAGAATAATTTCTTTATGCATTATTCCATTTTCCAGAATAAAATCTAACAAGATATTCTTGTTTAGTTTGAGAATTAATCTGTTTAAGAATTCCTCCAAAACCAATATCAGAGGCATCAGTTTCAATAATTTTTTCCCATTGGGGATTAACAAGCATTAAACATGGAATGTTTTTAACCTTTTCTTTAATCCTTTTAACTACTTTAGTATGTTTATCTGACCAAGGTAAAAGATTTTTCTTAAGTCTAACATAAAGAATAGAAGAATCTTTATTAAGATTTTCAATATAGGGAGAAATATAATTAAGACTTCTTAAAAATCTTTGGAGTTGAGTTTTATCAGTAATAATATCAAGAAATTTTGAACCAAATTCAATACGTCTTTGAATAGGAATAATATCAGTAATATTATGGACGTGCCTAGCATAAGGAACAAGAAGTGGGCTAGCCTGTTTTATCATAAGATGATCGATGGTGTAAGGGTATACAAGAGAGGTAATCAAAAATCGCATTTGATGATATTTGGATGCGCTATTCCTCCAGGTGAACATATGTATTAAAATGAAATTTGGTTTTGATTGATATATTCATTTTTAGATATATATTAGTTGAGCACTATGATACAATACTAGTAATATTTGATACATTGTTCTATCTGTAGATCTATTATCTGAGGACTGCGTTGAGTAATGGACCTATCACTTGTACACCTTTGTAAAACATTGGTAAAACATATGATCATACATAACATTTTAGTTAGTCTGGTTAACAACACCCCTCTATTGTATTGATTTAGTATAAATAAATAAATAATAAAATACTAGAATAGAAATTTGCGTTACAACGGATTCAATAAATTGAATGTCACCCTTTCAAAAACAATTAATAAATTGAATGTCATAAAATTTAGAAAACATCTAGTATCACTTGAATTGGGACACATTCGCTAATTATGATTTCGTCAATTTGTGTTATATATGTCATCTAACTTAATGTAAAATTTATTAATGATTTTCATTACTAAAATGTTTAACCAATCCTTTTCTTTTTCTCAATGTATATAAGAACTCATTTTTCTAGTCAATTACATGATAAAGAATTACACAAATTTCCTTTTCATACTTTATTTTAAATAAAATATTCCGAAAGTTATTCACATAACTAATTGAAATAATTTGAAATTATCAAATCTATTGTCAAATAGAATCCTAATAATCTTAATCATGATATGAATGACATACATATACATATAAATATATATAATTTTTTACAGGGTACAATCTAGAGAAAAAGTATGTAGCTAAATATCTATAAATAGAAATTTATACACATTAGGATTAATGTAAAATATGAAGACATTTACAGTGTCTTGGTATAGGAACACAACTTATATGGTAGGTGAAGGGTTAATGAACCAATTAACACTACAAGAAAAAAGGGCTACGACAAGTGTTTTTAACCCTTGTCGTAGCCATATTCAAACCCTTGTCGTAGCTGGTGTTGTCGTAGGGTCTGAAAAAATCCGCTCATAGACAACGGTTTTTAACCGTTGTCGTAGCCATATAAAAACCGTTGTCGTAGATCATAGTGTTGAAAAAAACCATTGTCGTAGCCATATAATAACAGTTGTCGTAGATCGTAATATCTTAAAAACCATTGTCGTTATGTCTACGACAACGGTTAAAAACCGTTGTCGTAGCCATATTAATAAATAAAACAATATTTTGCCACGTAAGCTTGCCACATCATCACACACGTCATGCCACATCATCACTGAAATCATCATAATCAATATTATGCATTGTGTGAGATTCGAACCCGGGTGGCCCGATGGTACTCTAACCACTAAACCATTGATGCCTCATGTGACAATGTCTTGCATATATTTCTTTTATAATATATTTTTGATATTTTTCAATTTTCTATTATTAATCCATTTCTTTGTTAACTTTTATAAAGTACTGTAGCGCCCAGGACAAAACGAAGCATAATTGGATAATTAAATAATTAAACCCGTAATTGAAATAATTCTATGTGTTAATTTTGGGTGTAAATTTATTTATGTGCGTTACAGATATGTGTTTGATGCTGATTTAGAAGAACATATTTTTAGACGTGGAACCTAGAAGATTTTTATAATATGAGATGCGTAACAGAAAAATGAGAAAATAGAAATGAACTAGAGGTCAATCGGAGTTTTGCAGTTCGAGTAGTGAAGAAAACAGTGAAACCAAGAATACGACGTATATGAGACGTATGCGAAGGGTAGAATATGAGATATTTATGTGAATAGTAAGTCTTTTTGGAGGAAGTATATATACGATGTTTTTAAGTCGAAAAATCACACGAACTCATAATCGAAAAACACGTAAGTTTTCTCTCCTTCTCTTTCTTTTTCCGGTAGCCGCCGCCGCCGGTGGCCGGAAAAGTCAACCATCTCGGAATTAAACGATTTTCGTATAGGTCGTAGCTCTCATCGAGGCGAGTCTAGTGATGGTCTTATTTCTCCGTTCCGACGGTCGGAATGCCGGCAAATCACCGGTCAACCGCCGGAAAAACCTTGTTTTGAGTCCATCACCTTTTCTCTCTCCTCGTTTCTTGTTTTCTCTCTCTCGTCTTCCTTGCCGGGTGGTAGATAACCATTCCGAGGAGTTTTCCCTTTGGTTGGAGGTGGTGGAGCCGCCGGTCGGAGTGGCCGGAGTTGTGTGTGTGTGTGTGTGGTTTTGGGGAGATCTTTGATGTATGTTGTGTTTTGATCGTGTTTTGGGTTGTATGTTGTGTGATGTTGGGTGTAGCCGGCGACGGGAGGTCGCCGGCCATGGTGGTAGAAGTGTTGTCGGCGACGGGAGTCGCCGGCCATGGTGGCAGAAGTATTGCCGGCGACGGGAGTCGCTGGCCAGAGCAAGAAAGCTTGGGAAGGAAATGACGGCGCTGCTGTGTAGGCTGATCCGCGCAGGACCGTGCGCTGGGGCACGACTGTGCGTCGGGAGTGAGCGATCGTGCACGGCCACTAGAAGGTGGCGCACGGTCAAGTGTTGTGGGGCACAGTCGTGGGCAGTTTTGTACGACTGTGCGAGATGGAGGTGTGTGTGGGGTTTTACCGAGTTTTGCTGGGTGTGTCGTGGGTGCACCGGTGAGTGTTTTCGTGGGTCGGTTCGAGTTGTTTGTTTCCATCCTTGTGTCGGGAGTCGGGGATCTTGGTCGAGTCAACCCTTTTACCAAGTTTACCTTCCACACATGTCTCGATATCCTTAATCTTCGAGTCTTCCTTATCCGTCCCGTCTTCTCGATCGTTCTTTTCTTTATTTATATCCATCTTTTAATCTTTTGAGGATCTAAGATATCACGGTACTTTTGTAAGCTATCGGTTGGATCGTATGCATTAGGCTTGACTCTTTATCTTGTCAGAACACGTGATGACCTCTTATTGAGGTGGGGGTATTTTCTAATTCTTAATCTGTTTACTGCTTTCCTTACTTTGATGCTCGTTTGAGAAATGCTGAATGCTGTGTATTTTACATGCTGTGTCATATTCATATTGTGCATGGGCTGCGGTCCACCTCTGATCATGCATTCTTCTCCTACCCCTTTTTCTACTACTCTTGAAGGTTTGGTGGTCCTGGAAATGCACCAACGGTAATGAGACCGTTTTTATTGGTTAAGACGGGGAACACCCGCACCTATTCGTCCCTTACCATTTCTAATGCCTGATGTGAATTTTACGTGCTGTGACAACGTGCCTCTTTATTGTGAACTTTCGGTTTATTATATATACATCTTTGTCGAGTGTTATAAGATGCAGAGTTTGTCTCCACCAGTGTATTCCATGCACTGACCCCTTAATCTGTACTCACACTACAGGAGATGACGAACCATAGAGCAGTAGAGAGAGAGATGGTGCCACTTTTGGGATTTTCATAAAATGTATTTTACGAAGTATCAAGAAAATAATGATCATAATCTTTTGTAATATAAATATAATTTCTGTAAACTCTGATGACGATGGATCTTGTTGATGTTTATCCGCTGTGTTGATGTTTTGAGAATCGGCTGTGTCCGATGTTTGTATGATGTGGAGTCGGCGGTGTCCGATATGTTATGAGAAAGATTTTGATGTCTTCTATCTTCTTCTTCTTCTAATCGTCCCTTGCCTTCTTCTTCTTTTGCACGCCTCTGTTTTAATTAAAACTCTGATAACTTTTGTATGGAAGAAACCGGGGCGTGACAATATGGTATCAGAGCAAATGTTCTACCCTTTGTAGGACTTTGCTTGGTTTGGTTTGATAATGAGAAAACGAGATAAAACGTGTTGAAAATGTTTAAAAATCTTTTCTAAAGAAAAGTATAAGCACCACTCTCTCTCTCTAGGCGTGTCTCTTCTTAAGTTATATAAATTGGTATAAAGAATGTGTGTTTGATACATGTTATCTTTCTTACATGACAACTTGCTTACCTGATCTACATCGTTAGGGTTCGAAAGGATGATACAAATAAAGTTTCATATGAAACCAAAACAACTCATGTAGCTTATGCTTAACAGATGGCTAGATTTAGACGTACCGCTAGAATGCGTGTTCCGCTGGTAGAGACGCGTGAGGTACGACTTAGACGACATTTCTTTGAAAGCCGAGTGTAGGAAAAGTATCAGTTGGTGAGTATATATCTAGATTGTTTCATTGTTGGCGAGAGACAGGGGGAACAGGGGGTAGTATCCCTAATATGCAGGCTTGCACACATATGATTCATACTTTGCCGAATGCATGGGCAGCTAGGGCGCGTCTCATTTTTCGTGATGAGGTGGTGTATTCAGCTGTGGATAACACACCGGTTGTAGATTTCGGAAGAGTGGCGAGGAATATGTTAGAATTGTGGGGCCGCCATAGCTATTCGACTACCCCCGAGCCTGGACCTTATGACCCTTCTAGTGACAGCTCGGAGGATGAGGAAGATGATTTGGAGGAGGAACCTGAAGAGGATCCTGAGGAGGAGGAACCGGAAGAGGATCCTGAAGAGGACAATCCGGATGCAGATGACCCGAGGGATGTGGCACCGGGCCTGTAGGGACCTCCGTCACCTCCAGCTGCTGTAGCATAGATGATGGGAGTGTAAACGTTATTTTGTATATATGAACTAGGAACGATAAAACTTTTATATACGTATGTGGTAGCTGTTTAACTATTAAGTGTATATAACCCTTTTTGGTGTGGGGTAAAGGCTACCCATATTTTGCTCATATGTATATTTAAAGCACGTGTATCTCCTTCCTATATTATGAAATCTACGTTGGTATTTCTTCACGCTTGCCATATTTATTTTTCTTTACTTATTATATATTATATTGAAACCTGAGCGATATATACGTATACATCGTAACAGAACTATGTCCCGAGGATAACCCTGGAGAGAACAAACACCTATGGCTAATCAGCCGGAACGGGAAGCAGACCCAAGCATGGGAGATCTAGTGTCGGTGCTAAGAGGATTAACACAACACTTTGAGGTTATGCGAGCCGCACCACCACCAACTAGGTCTGATCCGAATCTAATATACGAACAATTTCGGCGTTTTAATCCACCGATGTTCAGTGGAAAAGACAAACCCTCAGAGGCAGAGGAGTTGTCACGCCCCAAAATCTTTTCGTATTTTATCAGAGTTTTACCGTTGGGCGTGAAGAGAGAAATAACAAGAGACGCATACACAACAGAAAGAATAAGCAGGAGACAACAGAAGAAAGAGATAAAGGACGATGAAAATCCTTTTTCATATCAACAATCGGCCTCTGCCGAAAATAATCGGTCTCACTACCGATATAAACATCATAATAAAGCAGCGGAAATAACATCAGGATCTCTAGTTCACAGAATACTCAGAATTAGTTACAAAACGTGAATAAACTTTAAAATATTAATTTAGAAATGTTTGAGAGACCTCGTCTCATTACAACAAAACTAGAAACAACACTTCCTCTCTCCGACTAAGGTTCCTCATGCTCAACGTCTCCTGTAACGTGAATTACAGAATAGGGGGTGAGTGCGTGGAATACACTCGTGGGGATGAAATCCTTCTCTTTTAACAATCAACAGATATAAAATACAGGAATAGTAACATTCAGTCATATTATCACAGCACATAAAATGTATAGCATGTATTTCGCAACCCAACTTAGGTGTAGGTATCCCCCGTCTTACCCCTACAAAACTCAGGTACGGGAATCACCCGACCCTACAATATCTCAGGTACGGGTATCACCCGACCCTACTAAATCTCAGGCACGGATATCATCCGACCCTACGGAAACTCAGGTACGGGCATCACCCGACCCTACAATATCTCAGGTACGGGTATCTCCTGACCTTACGGAAACTCAGGTACGGGCATCACCCGACCCTATAATATCTCAGGTACGGGTATCTCCGGACCTTACGGAAACTCAGGTACGGGCATCACCCGACCCTACAACATCTCAGGTACGGGTATCTCCCGACCTTACGGAAACTCAGGTACGGGCATCTCCCGACCCTACGTAAGAATGAATGTGGACCCACGTCCTTTCACAGTATATCATGATCATGTATTCAAAGCATGTAATCACAACATTTAGTATTCCGCCAATCATGCTTTAAATAGGGAAAACTGTAAACAGATAAGAGATAGAAATTACCCCCACCTTGTTCGGTGGTTACCACGTGAGTCGGAAGTCTCAAATGTCAAATATCTTAAGCGCAATCCAACAGTAACCCAAGCTCAATCCAACGAGTGACTCAAGCTCAATCCAATATATAGCCTACACATGTTATGACGTTCCTTAGATCCTAAATAAATTATAAATAAAGTTGTAAAAGGGTTTGTCGGAAGACGATCGTTAAATACGCGACGGATCGAGCAATCTAAAGATTGGAATTTTGGAGACAAGGCTGAAAGTCAAGTTTAATAGGCTGAGATGATAGGGAATGAAATTTGGGGCACGATGAAAAAAGAATGAGCTCAATCGGAGTTCAAACGAGCTCAAACGGAGCATTTTAAGTTTAGGGGTAAAATGGTAATTTTGGTCAAAGGGTTGACTTTGACCGGGCCCACGACCCTCGGTCAACGACATCTCGTCGACGATGACTCGATGTTGACGATCGGTGGAAAAAATGGGGTTCGGATCGAAAACACGGCGTCGAGTGCACGTCGGCACCCGATGGGTGCGCACGGTGCGCGCGCGGCTCCCCGACGCTCGGCAGCAACGTGACCCAGCTCGACGCTGGTCGAGTTTTCTTGGCCAAGCTTCCCGACACCCGACCAGCTGCCGAGTTTTCTCGGCAGCTCCTCTCCCGGCGCTCCCGGCGCCGGGCCTGACCAACATGCCACCTTCCCGGCGCCACCCGGCGCGGTGGCGCCGCCTCCTGCCGCTATCCCCGGGTTCGACGGAACCCTCGCACCGTCGACTACCACCTCCAGCCGTCCCTCGCCGGATTCCGTCATGAATAGTGCCCGGAAAATACGCCGCAAAACCCTTCGATACCCAGTTTTTTTCGAAAATCAACATCAACTAAAATCACTCCGGCCGGCGACCCCCGTCGCCGGCGACCACTACCTGACCTCCAGACACCGGCCGGTGACTTCCCAGTCGCCGGCAACCTCCCAACTCCGGCCACCTTCACACGTACACCTATATACACACACGTTCATGCATACACACCCTCACGCATACACCCAACCAACCACAGCCTTGGCCGGCAGCCACCTGCCGCCGGCCACCACCACTGGCCACCGGAGACACTGGCCGGTGACCTCCCGTCGCCGGCCGCCACCTACTGGCCGCGCACACACCTACACAGAGGCTTCCATACACACACGCATACAAACATATATATATATATATACCACCCACTGTCATGCTTTGCTGGCGGCCACCTACCGCCGGCCACCACCACCTAAGCCCTCGCCGGCGACCTCCCGTCGCCGGCCCACCGGTCATACACGGTGGCGCCACCCGGCGCCGCCCACAGCAGCTCCTCACACTCACACACACTCAAACACCTTCAAACACACACACTTATGCACGATACATACATATATGCTACTGTTCCGACCATGTGCCGTCACCCACGGCGACGCCACCCCTCCGGCAGCTCCCCACCACTCTCAGGTGGCCTCGCCGGCCACTGTTCCGGCAAGAAATGGTAGAGAGAGAAAGAGATACGAAGAGAGAGAAAGGGTGGTGAGGGTTAGGGTTAGGGTTTAAGAGGCTGTTTTTCACCATTTTCCTGCGAACAAGAAATCGGATTTGAAATCCGAGACCTATCCTAGATTCGTCTCGTCAAGACGAACGTTGTGTGCGAAAATCGTCCGATTCCGACAATATTGAATTTTCCGGCGACCGGCCGGCGGCGGCGGCGCCGCGTCGGCAGCGGCGCCGGCGGTGGTGCCGCCGACCAGAAATCTAAAAACGAGAGAGAGAGAAGGGAGGAGAGAGAGATTTACTCGTTTTCGGCGCGTTCGGCTCGTTCGAAAAAACGGTGAAAAATGAAATGGGGGAGGCCCTATTTATAGATTTTGAGAAGTTACTATTCATCCAAAATATCTTGGTCACTATTCACGAGTTGACTTTTCCAAGTTACTATTCACCGGAATATCTTCCGGGTTTCCGATCGAAACTTCAAGTTTTGCCCTTTTTGTCATCGTTCGAGCTATAGGTCACCGATTGACCTCTAGTTCATTTCTAACTTCTCATTTTCTCGATACGCATCTAATGGTATATAAATATCCTATGTTCCACGTCTAATAAAATTATCGATCTAAAATGTGCATTAAACACTTATCTGAAACACACGAAATTAATTAAACAGTCAAATCATACGCACAAAATTATTAAATCATAGGTTAAAATATTTAATTAATTAATTATGCTCGTTTTGATCCGGGGTGCTACAGGAGTAGTTGAGATCACTAGATCGACTGTTTGGGCATTTGGCATGTACCAAGGAACAAAAGATTTCGTGTGTGATTTTTCAGCTCACGGAGGAGGCAAGCCATTGGTGGGATTCTTATGAAAGGACTTTGTTGCCGAACCAAAGGGAAGAGATGACGTGGGAGGACTTTAAAGAAGTAGTTACTTATCATTTTATACCACAGTCTTACCGAGATAGAAAGCAGACAAATTTTTTACACCTACGTCAAGGAACTATGACAATAGGAGAATACGAATGGAAGTTTAATTATTTGAGTAGATATGCCACTCACCTGGTCGACATTGATGCCAAAAAGGCCTAGAGGTTCGAAAAGGGTCTACGCCCGGAGATTGGGTCGATCCTGGCCAGACAAGGAGTTATGATATATGCTAGTGTAATTGAGAGAGCTCAAGAAATTGCCTCCCGACTGCGATTGGATGTGGTACCTCCTAAGAAGTTTGCTCCGACGCCGATGAAAAGAAAGTGGACAGGGCCGAGTCAAGGCGTTACCCAAAACAAGCTTCTGAGAGAGAACAACGCTCCACTTCTCCCTACTCCTCGACTTGGGAATCCGTGTCCCAGATGCCGAAGAGTACACATGGGGCCATGTCAACCAGAAACACGGAGCTGCTACTCATATGGGGAGCCGGGACATATCGCACCGAATTGTAGGAAGCTGAAGGGCCCAGCGACTGCAACTACAAGTTTGAGGCCGATAGCCGGCAGAGCTAGGGCTTTTGCTCTTACTCGCCCGGAGGCTGCGAAAGGGACGGAGACAATGACAGGTATGTTAACAGTATGTGATATACCTGCTCTCGTTTTATTTGATACGGGAGCAACCCACTCGTTTATCTCTGTCAATTTCTGTAAGCTGTTGAAGTTTAAAGATAGTATGGTAGATGCTAAAACCCTAGAGGTTAGTATTCCGTCGGGAAAGATGGTAAAGATAAAAAATTTATATCGTCACCTACGTATCGCTTTTGAGAAGAGAATCCTTCTGGCCGATCTGCACGCATTGGAGATGAAGGATTTCGATATTATCCTCGGAATGGACTGGCTTGAGTCGAATCACGCAGTGATCAAGTGCTGTACAAGAGAGATAATTTTTCAAACACCTGGAGAACACGAGTTCACTTTTTATGGGACACGAGTTAAAGTTGATACGAGAATTATATCGGTTATGAAGGCAACCCAAATGCTTAGCAAAAGGAATTGCGAAGCTTGGTTGGTCAGTATGGTAAGTCTGGAACAAGAGATGAGTTCCATTGAGGATGTACTGGTGGTAAGAGAATTTATAGATGTATTTCCCGAAGATTTACCTGGTCCTCCACCAGATCGTCAGGTGACCTTTGGGATTGATCTTGTACCAGGATCAGCACCGGTATCGAAAGCTCCATATCGAATGGCACCGAAAGAATTACAAGAATTAAAGGTGCAACTAAAAGAACTTCTGGACAAGGGTTTTATTAGACCAAGCGTGTCTCTCTGGGGAGCTCCAGTGCTATTTGTGAAGAAGAAAGACGGAAGCTTTCGGATGTGCATTGATTACAGGGAGCTGAACAAGAGAACTATCAAGAACAAATATCCACTACCTCGAATCGATGATCTCTTTGATCAGTTAAGAGGTGCTAGCGTATTCTCGAAGATCGATTTAAGGTCCGGATATCATCAGATGAAGGTTAAAGATGCCAATATGTCTAAGACAGCATTCAGAACCAGATATGGCCACTACGAGTTCGTAGTAATACCATTTGGACTTAGTAATACACCAGTCGTCTTCATGGATCTGATGAATCGTGTTTTCCATGCTTATCTCGATCATTTCGTTATTGTGTTTATCGACGATATTCTCATCTATTCATGTGATAAGACGCAACATGAGCAACATCTTAGGATTGCGCTGGAAGTTCTACGAAAAGAAAAGCTCTTTGCAAAATTTAAGAAATGCGAGTTCTGGATGGATAAGATAGGTTTTCTTAGTCATATCGTTTCGTCATAAGGGATCGAGGTAGACCCCGACAAAGTTACAGCTGTCAGCAAATGGGGAACTCCAACCAATGTCAAGGAAGTACAGAGTTTTATTGGTATGACGGGGTACTATCGATGGTTCATAAATGGATTTTCGCAAATTGCTGCTCCGATGACTCGTTTGACGTGGAAGGATGTAAAGTTCCAATGGACGGAACAATGCAAGCAAAGTTTCTAAGAGCTAAAGAAGAAACTGACAGAAGCACCAATCTTGACAGTTCCGAATGTAACAAAGGAATTCATGATCTATAGTGATGCGTCTAAACAAGGTTTGGGGTGCGTACTGATACAGCAAGGAAAAGTGATGGCCTATGCATCCTGACAATTGAAAGCTCACGAACAAAACTATCCGATACACGATCTGGAGTTGGTTGCGGTTGTGCATGCTCTAAAAATTTGGAGACATTATCTGTATGGCGTGAAGTGCGAGATATACATAGATCATAAGAGCCTGAAGTATTTCCTCGAACAGAAAGAGCTAAACATGAGACAGAGAAGATGGTTAGAGTTGGTGAAGGATTATGACATTACGATCCATTATCACCCCGGAAAAACGAATGTGGTGGCCGATGCACTCAGCAGAAAAAGAAAATGGATTATGACGTTTATGATCACCAACCAACGTCATTTAGTCGAAGAAATGTCAAGGTTGAATCTGGAAATGGTCTCACCTCCGAACAGCATTGAAGCCTTGATGGCAACTTTGACTGTGAAACCCACACTTCGTGAACGAATTATTGAAGCTCAAAAGAAGGATAATTTCTTAACAAAGACGAAAACTCGAATGGACCGTGGAAAAGCTGAGGGCTTCTCCTTTGTAACAGATGGAGCCCTTGTCTTCAGGGGAAGAATATGCGTGCCAAAAGATGAGAATCTGAGAGAAGAAATTCTTGAAGAAGCTCATTGCACACCGTTGTCAGTACATCCCGGAGGTACGAAAATGTACCGAGATTTGAGAGAAAACTTTTGGTGGGAGAATATGAAAAGAAGCATCGGACTGTTCGTAAAGAAATGTCTGGTATGTCAACAAGTAAAAGCTGAACATCAACGTCCAGCTGGATTGCTAACTCCGTTGGAAATGCCGGAATGGAAGTGAGAGCATATAGCTATGGATTTTGTAGTTGGTTTGCCAAGAACCAAGCGAGGGAACCATGCAGTATGGGTCATTGTGGATAGATTAACAAAGTCTGCACACTTTCTACCAATCAAGATGACTTTCGGACTAGATAAGTTGGCTCGGATTTATCTTGAAGAGATTGTTCGATTGCATGGTGTACCGGTTACTATAGTGTCAGATAGAGATCTTCGATTTACATCCAGGTTTTGGCAGAGTCTACAGAAAGAGTTAGGGACCAGACTAGCTTTCAACACAGCTTTTCATCCTCAAACAGACGGACAGTCAGAAAGAACAATACAGATTCTGGAAGATATGTTAAGGGCTTGTATTTTGGATCTTCAAGGGACTTAGGAAGAACACTTGTGCCTAGTAGAATTCGCTTACAACAACAGTTACCAATCCACAATTGGGATGGCGCCATATGAAGCTCTTTATGAAAGGAAATGTCGCTCTCCTATTTGTTGGGACGAAGTAGGTGAAAAGAAGGTGTTGGGACCTGAATTGGTGGAACAGACAGTCGAGGTAATAAAGAAAATTTGGGAGAGAATAAAGATAACACAAGATCGATAAAAAGCGTACTCAGATAAGAGAAGACTGGAGTTGAAATTCGAGGTGGGAGATAAAGTTTTTCTGAGGGTGTCACCCACTAAAGGAGTTCGTCGATTCGGACAGAAAGGAAAGTTGAAACTGAGATACATAGGACCCTTTGAGATTTTGGAATGAGTACACGATGTCTTCCATGTATCTATGCTAAGAAAGTACATTTTCGACCCAAGTCACATAATCGAACAAGATAACATAGAATGGGAGAAAGATTTGACCTATGAAGAATTTCCTATAGCCATCCTGGATAGAAAAAAACGTCAGCAAAGGAATTGAGAGGTGTCTATAGTTAAAGTTCAGTGGAGTCGACATGGGAAGGAAGAAGCCACGTGGGAACTAGAAGATCATATTCGGATGAAATATCCCGATTTGCCTTTCTTAGGTACGCGTCTAATTTCGAGGACGAAATTCTTTTAAGGGGTAAGTATTGTAGCACCCAGGACAAAACGAAGCATAATTGGATAATTAAATAATTAAACCCGTAATTGAAATAATTCTATGTGTGTTAATTTTGGGTGTAAATTTATTTATGTGCGTTACAGATATGTGTTTGATGCTGATTTAGAAGAACGTATTTTTAGATGTGGAACCTAGAAGATTTTTATAATATGACATGCATAACAGAAAAATGAGAAAATAGAAACGAACTAGAGGTCAATCGGAGTTTTGTAGTTCGAGTAGTGAAGAAAACAGTGAAACCAAGAATATGACGTATATGAGACGTATGCGAAGGGTAGAATACGAGATATTTATGTGAATAGTAAGTCTTTTTGGAGGAAGTATATATACGATGTTTTTAAGTCGAAAAATCACACGAACTCATAATCGAAAAACACATAAGTTTTCTCTCCTTCTCTTTCTTTTTCCGGTAGCCGCCGCCGCCGCCGGTGGCCGGAAAAGTCAACCATCTTGAAATTAAACGGTTTTCACATAGGTCGTAGCTCTCGTCGAGGCGAGTCTAGTGACGGTCTTATTTCTCTATTCCGACGGTCGGAATGCCGGCAAATCGCCGGTCAACCACCGAAAAAACCTTGTTTTGAGTCCATCACCTTTTCTCTCTCCTCGTTTCTTATTTTCTCTCTCTCGTCTTCCTTGCCGGGGTGGTAGATAACCATTCTGGGGAGTTTTCCCTTTGGTTGGAGGTGGTGGAGCCGCCGGTCGGAGTGGCCGGAGTTGTGTGTGTGTGTGTGTGTGGTTTTGGGGAGATCTTTGATGTATGTTGTGTTTTGATCGTGTTTTGGGTTGTATGTTGTGTGATGTTGGGTGTAGCCGGCGACAGGAGGTCGCCGGCCATGGTGGCAGAAGTGTTGCCGGTGACGGGAGTCGCCGGCCGGAGCAAGAAAGCTTGGGAAGGAAATGGCTGTGCTGCTGTGTAGGCTGATCCGCGCAGGACCGTGCGCTGGGGCACGACCGTGCTCTGGGGCACGACCGTGCGTCAGGAGTGAGCGACCGTGCACGGCCACTGGAAGGTGGTGCACGGTCAAGTGTTGTGGGGCACAGTCGTGAGCAGTTTTGCACGACCGTGCGAGATGGAGGTGTGTGTGGGGTTTTACCGAGTTTTGCTGGGTGTGTCGTGGGCGCACCGGCGAGTGTTTTCGTGGGTCGGTTCGAGTTGTTTGTTTCCATCCCTATGTCGGGAGTCGGGGATCTTGGTCGAGTCAACCCTTTTACCAAGTTTACCTTCCACACATGTCTCGATATCCTTAATCTTCGAGTCTTCCTTATCCGTCCCGTCTTCTCGATCGTTCTTTTCTTTATTTATATCCGTCTTTTAATCTTTTGAGGATCTAAGATATCACGGTACTTTTGTAGGCTATCGGTTGGATCGTACGCATTAGGCTTGACTCTTTATCTTGTCAGAACACGTGATAACCTCTTATCGAGGTGGGGGTATTTTCTAATTCTTAATCTGTTTACTGTTTTCCCTACTTTGATGCTCGTTTGAGAAATGCTGAATGCTGTGTATTTTAAGTGCTGTGTCATATTTATATTGTGCATGGGCTGCGGTCCACCTCTGATCATGCATTCTTCTCCTACCCCTTTTCTACTACTCTTGAAGGTTTGGTGGTCTTGGAAATGCACCAACGGTAATGAGACCGTTTTTATAGGTTAAGACGGGGAACACCCACACCTATTTGTCCCTTACCATTTCTAATGCCTGCTGTGAATTTTACGTGCTGTGACAACGTGCCTCTTTATTGTGAACTTTCGGTTTATTATATATACATCTTTGTCGAGTGTTATAAGATGCAGAGTTTATCTCCACCAGTGTATTCCATGCACTGACCCCTTAATCTGTACTCACACTACAGGAGATGACGAACCATAGAGCAGTAGAGAGAGAGATGGTGCCACTTTTGGGATTTTCATAAAATGTATTTTACGAAGTATCAAGAAAACAATGATCATAATCTTTTGTAATATAAATATAATTTCTGTAAACTCTGATGACGATGGATCTTGTTGATGTTTATCCGCTGTGTTGATGTTTTGAGAATCGGCTGTGTCCGATGTTTGTATGATATGGAGTCGGCGGTGTCCGATATGTTATGAGAAAGATTCTGATGTCTTCTATCTTCTTCTTCTTCTGATCGTCCCTTGCCTTCTTCTTCTTTTGCACGCCTTTGTTTTAATTAAAACTCTGATAACTTTTGTATGGAAGAAACCGGGGCGTGACAAGTACCATTACTTATTAATATAAGTAATTGATTTCCAATTTTGATATATTAATATATATATATATATATAATTGAATGATTAATGACTATATTAATAATAATTAATATAATTTTCAAATTATATATATATAATGAATATATTTATAAAATTAATATATATTTCAAATTATATGTATAATTAATATATTTATAACATTAATGTATTTTTCTCATTAATATATTTATAAAATTAATAATCTATTGTACATATTTTCTAAAATTTCTTTATAATGAAATAAAATTTAATTCTCAAAATTAGTTTATTTCATCAATTTTATTCAACAATATATAGCATTTCTTCTTTCATTTTAAAAAAAAATTGTAATATTTGACTTTTTTTTTTAAATATTAGTCTACGACAACGCTTCTATGAGGCTACGACAACGTTAGAAAACAACTCATGTGACATTGTCTTGCATATATTTCTTTTATAATATATTTTTGATATTTTTCAATTTTCTATTATTACATATTTTTTGTTAACTTTTATAAATTAAGTACCATTAGTTATTAATATAAGTAATTGATTTCCAATTTTGATATATTAATATATATATATATATATATATATATAAATAATTCAATGATTAATGACTATATTAATAGTAATTAATATAATTTTCAAATTATATATATAATGAATATATTTATAAAATTAATATATTTTTCAAATTAATATATGTATATTAATAATTAATATATTTTTCAAATTATATTTATAAAATTAATAATCTGTTGTACATATTTTCTAAAGTTTCTTTATAATGAAATAAAATTTAATTCTCAAAATTAGTTTATTTCATTAATTTAATTAATTCAACAATTAATATATGCATTTCTTTGTTAACTTTTATAAAGTACCATTATTTATTTATATAAGTAATTGATTTCTAATTTTGATAGATTAATATATATATATATATATATATATAATTGGAAGATTAATTAATCACTATATTAATAATAATTAATATAATTTTCAAATTATATATATAATGATTATATTTATAAAATTAATATATTTTTCAAATTAATATATGTATATTAATAATGCATATATTTTTCAAATTATATATATAATTAATATATTTATAAAATCAATATATTTTTCAAAATTATATTTACAATTAATAAATTTATATAATTAATGTATTTTTCAAATTAATATATTTATAAAATTAATAATCTGTTGTAAATATTTTCTAAATTTTATTTATAATGAAATAAAATTTAATTCTCAAAATTAGTTTATTTAATTAATTTAATTCAACAATATATAGCATTTCTTATATCATTTTGAAAAAAAAATATTGTAATAGTTGACTTTTATTTTTAAATATTAGTCTACGACAACGCTTCTACGAGGCTACGACAACGTTAGAAAACAACTCTTGCCTTTGCTTTTCTCATATTTCTAATATATTAGAAAGTCTTTTTATTATTCATATTTTATTTATAATTAATTTTAAGTAATCCAGGTTTTATTTGTGTTAAGTAATCAACATTTTTTGTTTAATTTAAGCTTATAATTTGTGGTTTATAATTTGTTGTAAATATTTACAAAATTTTATTTATAATGAAATAAAATTTAATTCTCAAAATTAATTTATTTCATTCATTTAATTCAACAATATATATCATTTTTTATATCATTTAATTAAGAAAAAAATTAAAATAATTGTCTTTTTTTTTAAAATTTCAGTCTACGACAAGGGTTTTAAAATGGCTACGACAACGTTTTCTAACTCTTGTCTTGGGGGTCCTAGAACAACACGTGTACGACAACGGTAGGCTAATACCATTGTCTATGAGAGAAGTTTTCGGGCTATGACAACGGTTTAAAAATGTCTACGACAACGGTAGGCTAAAACCGTTGTCTATGAGAGAATTTTTGGGGCTACGACAACGGTTTTGACAACGGTTGCTAAAAAACCCTTGTCTATGAGAGAAGTTTTTGAGCTACGACAATGGTTTTGACAACGGTTGCTAAAAAACCCTTGTCTATGAGAGAAGTTTTTGATCTACGACAACGGTTTTATCTACGACAATAGAATTTCAGGCTACGACAAGGGTTTTTAGCAAAAACACATGTCGTAGGGGTGTTGTCTATGAGAGAATTTCTTGTAGTGTAATCATAATTCATATTTGTCTCATCAGTAACAGTGTCACTAATGATATGATGCAGTAATGTGATTTAGATAATTTAGTTGTTAGCTTACTATTGATATTGAAAATTAAAATAGAACTTAGTACATTTCTCCTTAAAGTTTTCTGGCACACAGGAAAAGAGTCCATGTAATATTGCTCTTAAGAAAAGAGAAGATGTTGCAAGAGGGAATAAAATACAATGCGATGGTGGTTTGGAAAAGGTTGTTGGGGCTCTACATTCTGTAGCGCCCCGGATCAAAATGAGCATAATTGATTAATTAAATATTTTAACTTATGATTTAATAATTTTGTGCGTATGATTTAATTGTTTAATTTATTTCGTGCGTTTCAGATACGTGTTTTAATGCGAGGTTTAGATCGATAATTTTTATTAGATGTGGAACATAGGGTAATTTTATACCAGTAGATACGTATCGAGAAAACGAGAAGATAGAAACGAACTAGGGGTCAATCGGAGACCCGTAGCTCAACCGGCGATGAAAAGGGCGAAACACGAGGTTTCGGAAAACCGGAAGATATTTCGGTGAATAGTAGCGTGGAAAATTCAACCGATGAATAGTGACGAGATATTTTCACGTGAATAGTGTTTTCCAACTTCTATAAATAGGGGCTCCTCCGATTCATTTTTCACCGTTTTTCCGAACGAGCCGAACGCGCCGAAAACTCGTAAGTTCTCTCTCTCTCTTTCTCTCTTCGTTTTCTGTTTTCTGGTCGGCGGCGCCACCACCGGCGCCGCCGCCGGCATGGCGGCGCCGCTGCCGGCCGGTCGCCGGAAAATTTCAACGTTTTCGGAATCGGACGATTTTCGCACACGACGTTCGTCTCGACGAGACGAATCTAGGATAGGTCTCGGATTTCAAATCCGATTTCTCGTTCGCCGGAAAACGGCGAAAAACAGCCTCTTAAACCCTAAACCCTAACCCTTGATCACCTTCTCTCTCCTCTGTTTTTTCTCTCTCTCTCACTCTCTCTTGCTGGAGAAACCACCGGAGGACGACCTGGGACTGCTGGAGGGCCGGCGCCGCCGTGGGTGGCAGCGCCGGAGACGAACAGTGTTATATATGCATGAAACGTGCGTGTGTGTGTGAATGGTGGTGTATCAGTGTGTGTGTGTTGTGTGGCTCGCTGTGGGGGCGGCGCCGGGTGGCGCCGCCGTGTGTGATCGGTGGGCCGGTGACGGGAGGTCGCCGGCGAGGTGGTTTGGTGGGTTGCCGGCGGCTGGAGGCCGCCGGCCGGAGGGAGTCAGTGTGTGTGTGTGTGTTTGCTAGCATGCGCATGTGTGTGTAGATGCCACTGTTGTGGTTGTTGCACGGCGGCAGGTGGCGGCCGGCGACTGGGGCGTCGCCGGCCAGTGTCTCCGGTGGCGGGTGGTGGTGGCCGACGGCAGGTGGCCGCCGGCCAAGGCTGGAAAGTATGTGTGTGATTGAACGTGTGTGTGTGTGTGTTTCATGCGTGAGTGTATATGGATGTGTTAGGGTGTTGGCTTGGCCGGGAAAGGTTGCCGGCGACGAGGAGTCGCCGGCGGAAGGGCTGGGAGTGGTCGCCGGCGACGGGAGGTCGCTGGCCGGAGTTTTGGTTGGGGTTGAAAATCTGGGAAAAACAGGGTATCGAAGGGTTTTACGGCGTAATTTCCGGGCACTATTCATGCCGGAATCCGGCGATGGACGGCCGGAGGTGGTAGCCAGCGGTGCGAGGTATCCGGCGAGGTAGGTAGTGGTGGCTGGAGGCGGCGCCGCCGGGAAGTGGCCTGCTCGAGCAGGCCACCGTCGGGTAACCTGGGCAGAGGCTGGCCGAGAAAACTCGACCAGCCGGGTTGGGTCGCGCCTAGCTGCCGAGAAAACTCGGCAGCCGTCGGGTGCCGGGTGCCGGCGCGCACCGTGCGCGCCCGTCGGGTGCCGACGCGCACCCGACGCCGTGTTTTCGATCCGAATCTCGTTTTCTTTCCGTCGTTCATCCGTATCGAGTCATCGCTGACGAGACGTCATTGACCGAGGGTCGTGGGCCCGGTCAAAGTCAACCTTTTGACCAAAATTACCATTTTACCCCTTAACTTAAAATGCTCCGTTTGAGCTCGTTTCAACTCCGATGGAGCTCATTCTTTTTGCGTTGCGATCCTTATTTCATTTCCTATATATTCAGCCACTCATACAGATCTGACCCCCCTCGTTTCTTGAACTCCAATCATTAGATCGATCGATCCGTCGCGTTTTTAACGACCGTTTCTCCGCCGGAGTCTTTTACAGCTTTAATTATAATTTATTAAGGACCTAAGGAACGTCATAACTTGTGTAGGCTACTTGTTGAGTTGAGCCTTGTGATATCGGATCCTTTGGTACTCGCTTGTGAAATCTGATCCGTTGGTACTCATTCACGTGGTAACCACTATACGAGGTGGGGGTAATTTCTATCTCTTTATCTGTTTACAGTTTTCCCTATTTAATGCATGATTGGCGGAATACTAAATGCTGTGATTATATGCTTTGAATACATGATCATGATATACTGTGAAAGGACGTGGGTCCACATTCATCCATATGTAGGGTCGGGAGAGATGCCGTACTTGAGATTCCGTAGGGTCGGGAGATACCCGTACCTGAGATATTGTGTAGGGTCAGGTGATGCCTGTACCTGAGATTCCGTAGTGTCGGGTGATACCCGTACCTGAGATTGAGTAGGGTCGGGTGATACCCGTACCTGAGTTTCTGTAGGGTCGGGTGATTCCCGTACCTGAGTTTTGTAGGGGTAAGTCAGGTAATACCTGCACCTGAGCTTTGTAAGGATAAGACGGGGGATACCCGCACCTGAGTTGGGTTGCGAAATACATGCTATGCATTTTATGTGCTGTGATAATACGATTGAATGTTACCATTCCTGTATTTGATATCTGTTGATTGTTAAAAGAGCCGGATTTCATTCCCCACGAGTGTATTCCACGCACTCACCCCCTTAATCTGTACTCACACTACAGGAGCTGTTGAGCATGATGAACCCTAGATGGAGAGAGGCGGTGCCGCTTTTGAACCTGTGATTTTTAGGGTGTGTTGCACAACATTTTCAAAACAATATGTTATAAGTTTATTCACGTTTTGTAATTATATTCTGAGTATTCTGTGAACGAGAGATCCTGATGTTATTTCCGCTGCGTATGATGTACATTATCAGTAGTGAGACTGATTGCTATCGGCAGAGGCCGATTGTTGTTAAGTGAAGGAATCATTTCGTCTCTTACCTCTTTCTTCTGTCGTCTCTTGCTTATTCTTTCTGTTGTGTATGCGTCTCTTGCTATTTCTCTCTTCACGCCCAACGATAAAACTCTGATAAAATACTAAAAGATTTCGGGGCGTGACAGATGGTATCAGAGCAGTTCTAAGATTGAGAACTTGCTCGAACTGGTTTTAAAATGGGAAGACGCGATTTCGAAAGTGTGATTTGGAAACGAGAAAGGTTTTTGGAACGGGTTTTTAAAAGTAAGAAAGGTGGGATTTGAAAACGTGAAAAGATTTTCAAAAAGACACAGATAGGCACTGTCTTCTCTCCATAGGTGACCCCCTGAATGTAATACTTGCGGAATAAGTGTTTACCTGATATGTGTTACTTTGTTGATATGATACAAACTGTTTAGAATTGCTGAAGTGTTAAGAATACTGTTTCACGATGGAAAAAATTTTTTTGTTAAAACCCTCTTGACGTCATTACAATCACGATGAAAAGATTTTGTGAAAACCTCTTAAAGTCACTATAATCGACATACTGCTCTGAGCCACCACCACAAAGCCGCTGACTGCAGCAGCGTGAGCTCGTGTGCGAGTATAACCGTATGCAGGAGATGATATCGTGTGACTAAAAGTTGAAACTACCATGGACCCTTGTTTATAACAGGGTGTACTAATGATTGAGTTTTCCCAGTCCGTGGTTGTAATGCATAAGGTTGGTTTTGATACTTGAGGTCTATGGAGACCATGGGAGGATATCTGTGATACGTAAAGTTGCATTTGATGCTTGAGATCTATGACGATCATGTGTGGAAATTTATGATATACTTGTGGAATATAATACTTGCTCGATGAGTAGGATATATTATAAGGGTTAGTTTCGTATGTCGTCTATAGAGTGATATGCCACGAGGACGACCACGAAGGACTAAGCCATCGATGGAGAATCCATCCGTAAACGATGTGAACGCCGTGAAGAGAGATGGGGAGTCTGTACTAAAGGACTCAGCCCGACAACACGAGACCGCACAAGTTATGCCGCCACCATTATATGAAAATGGTGCCAGCCGAATCATTGAACAGTTTCGACAATTCTATCAGTCAACCTTCAATGGAGAAGGAGAACCAATCGAAGCTGAGGAGTGGTTGAGGATGTTGGATCAATTCTTTAGACATTTGGCATGCACAGAGGAGCAGAAGATCTCCTGTGCCGTTTTACAACTCACCAAAGGAGCCAGCTATTGGTGGGAGAGTCAAGAAAGGAGCATGTCGCCGGAATTCAGGAGCGCTATGTCCTGGGGAGTCTTCAAGGAGTTGATTAAACAGGAATACCTGCCCCAGTCATACCGTGACCAAAAAGAGGCAGAGTTCCTACGCATTCGTCAAGAAACCACCTCCGTAGAAGAATACGTGAGGAGATTCAACCGATTAAGCAGGTACGCACCCCATTTAGTGGATACGAATGCCAAAAAGACTCAACACTTCGAGAGGGGTCTTCGTTGGGAGATCGGCTCCATTCTGGCAGGACATGGAGAAATGTCTTATGTCGCGATTACAGAAAGAGCCCAAGCGATCTCTTATCGTCTCTGCTTAGACAGGGAGCCATCCAAGAAGGTGGAGGTGGTGAAAGGAAAGAGAAAATGGACCGGTCCTAGTCAAGGCCCTGGCCGGCATAAGTTCTCACGGGCCAATAATGCTCCGCTTCTCCCTACTCCTATGCTAGGGAACTCATGCTCCAAGTGTGGAGGGTCGCATGTGGGACTCTGCCTCCATGGAACCCGACTCTGCTACAAGTGTGGAGCGCCGGGACATATTGCGGCTAATTGTCAGAGGTTCAGAAAACCAGTAGCTGCAACTCGAAGGCCAGGCACGAGCGTTCACCCTCCCTAGCACTGAGACTGTCGAGGGATAGATTACAGACGATGAACATTTAGTATTCTATATGTATTTGTGTAGGGTAGTTAATATATCATAGATAGTGTACATACACCTTTTGGATGGTGTAAGGCTACCCTTATTAGGTTTCTATGTATATACGCGTATGTACTTTCTCGCACTTTTTATATAAGTATATGTTTATGCCTCTTCATGTGTAACGCGCTAATCTACTTACATATAACAGTATTGCGTTATCTCAACGACTTATATATATATATATATATCGTAACAGAATTATGTCAAGAGGAAGACCCCGAGAGGAGCAACCACAGCCGGCTAATCAGCCGGAGCGAGAAGAGAACACTAACGTAGGTGACTTGGCTACAGTGCTAAGGGGTTTAGCACAACACTTTGAGGAAACCCGAGCCGTCCCACAACCGGCAAGAACTGACCCGAATCTCATCTATGAACAGTTCCGGCGGTTTAACCCGTCAACTTTTGATGGGAAGGGAGAGCCAACTGATGCGGAAGAGTGGCTAAGGTCACTCGATCGATTGTTTGGACATCTAATGTGCTCCAAGGAACAAATGGTCAGCTGTGCCATCTTTCAGCTCACCGATGAGGCGAGTCACTGGTGGGACTCATACGAGCGGACTCTACTGCCAGCTCAGAGGGAAAGAATGACTTGGGAAGAATTCAAGGAGATAGTTTCTCGTCATTTTATCCCTCAACATTATCGGGACCAGAAGGAGACAGAGTTCCTTCACCTCCGACAAGGAAGCTCAACTGTGGGAGATTATGAGCGGCAATTCAATCACCTGAGTCTGTATGCTCCACACATGGTAGATACCGACCTCAAGAAGGCCCAAAGGTTTGAGAAAGGCCTTCGTTCAGAAATTAGTTCGATTCTCGCTGGGCAGGGGAAGATGACATACGCAAGTGTCATCGAGAGGGCCCAGGAGATTGCCTCACGGATGAGTTTGGATGCTCTATCTCCTCAGAAGGTTTTTCCGACTCCTGGGAAAAGGAAGTGGACTGGCCCAAGTCAGGAACTTGCCCAGAACAAATTTCCTAGGGCAAGCAATGCGCCACTTCTCCAGGAGCTGTTGAGCATGATGAACCCTAGATGGAGAGAGGCGGTGCCGCTTTTGAACCTGTGATTTTTAGGGTGTGTTGCACAACATTTTCAAAACAATATGTTATAAGTTTATTCACGTTTTGTAATTATATTCTGAGTATTCTGTGAACGAGAGATCCTGATGTTATTTCCGCTGCGTATGATGTACATTATCAGTAGTGAGACTGATTGCTATCGGCAGAGGCCGATTGTTGTTAAGTGAAGGAATCATTTCGTCTCTTACCTCTTTCTTCTGTCGTCTCTTGCTTATTCTTTCTGTTGTGTATGCGTCTCTTGCTATTTCTCTCTTCACGCCCAACGATAAAACTCTGATAAAATACTAAAAGATTTCGGGGCGTGACACATTCGATGGCCACATAATTGATAAGCCAAAATATTGAGATTGTAAAATACATGAAAGAAACTCGGTTCGAGCTCAACTTCCTAAGAGTGGCCAATTAGTCACTGGATTTAGCTGTGATGGACTTAATGTGCAGTATCAAAGACTAGAGTACTGAGGATGTTAAAATTGAGTTGCCAGCTACGAAGGTTTGATTTGGGGAAACGGACATTCCTTCGGTCGAGCCAAATAAATTACAAGAATGTGAAAATAAAATGATCAAGCCTAATAACGTTGTGTTTCTAGATTCGGACACAGATCAAGGAAATAAGAATGGTGTGAAGAAGACATCATTCAATGTCTCCAACGGAGGACATAATGGTAAATAATTGATTATTTGTATAATCTTCTATATAGTTGAAAGATATATGAAATTTATCTCTACTATTAGGCTACCTGATCCTCACCCAAATCCATTCTTAGGAGGGTGTCTAGACTAAAAGCACATTTGGATAACAGGGAATATCGACAAGTAGTCATCGAAGGATACCCTTAACCAAGAGCACGATCCTTAAGAGACGAGTAATATGTGAAGCTGGTTATGTATCTGGTGGATGAGACACTACAACCTAAGTAAGTAATGTGTTTATCATTTCCAAATTACAATGCAGTACTTTGTGTTGGATACTTACATGTGATGGATCGATGTAAGTAATTTGTTTATGACTTCAAGGAAATTATAACATCTAGCAAGAGAAGACATTTAACTAGAGCCAAGCTTAGGACATTACTACCAGACACATGGTTGAGCCATGTGGTTTGTAATGTCTATTAACTCTATGAGTTAAACGTAAGTTATCTCCAACTTATGTTAGTGTAACTAAATGTATACAATAGGTTCTTGATATGGCTACAAATATCTTCAATAAGGAAGAAAGCAGCAAAAGTGGCAGAGACGTATTTGACATATAATTTTTCCTAGTTTTTATAGTGGTGCGTCCGTTTGTCACTAAACATATCCATGGATATTGGATAATTGGTGGCTTATTTTTTTCCCTTCTTGTGTTGTGTAGGATTCATCATTGAAAACCAAGGAACAATTATTGTCATACTTTTCAATGCTGAAAAGCAGAAATGGATTCGTCCAGGGTGGGCTCGTATCATGCAAGAAGGTAAGATGTAATACTTGTATTTTTTGTTGCAGATTGAGAAATCTAACTCACGGTGAACAAAACTATTACAGATATACGTTCTTTTGTTCACTGGTTCTCTAGGTCACTTCAAGCTACTCTTGGTTGACAACATCGATAATTACTTCAAGCAATTCTTGGTTGACAATACCGATAATTATATTGAAATAGTAGACTCTGATCCAGAAGTGAAGGTCCTGGATGATGGAACTAAGGCTGCGATTAGGGTGTTTGTAAGTCAATAATCTTTCGATCAACATTACTACCTCATTTTGTTACATGGGTACTTTTTAAGTTACACATCATAGATTTTATGAATTTTGGCAGATGGAAGAAATGGATGAGGTCTATGGGAGACAGATTGTGCAATTGGAACTGATGCCATTTGTTGGATACAGGATTAAGACAGACATAACAGGACACAAGCAACAAAATAGGTGCGTGTCGACATTGATTTCATTTCTCACATTTCACAATTAAATAATTATTCAACTCACATAGAAAAATAGTAAGTACAACAACGATTGTGGTGTGTATGTCATTGAGACAATACGTTCGAGACGAGTAGCATCGACAACATTTAAGAGTTTGTACACTTCATATAATGATGATGAAATTGAGGTGATTGAAATTACTTTTGGAAGTGCTACACATGATATACTTGCGGAGGATGTGAATTTTTTTTATTTGTTTTTGTACTTGGAAATGAGCCAAAATCTAAGGTTGAAGATTCTTTTGTGGCTGATTAACAATGAAAACAACTTCTTAAAGGATGGTATAAAGAGGGATGCATTGCAGTGGTTTGAGGATTGTCATGGCAAGCAAAAGAAAGACGATGGATGTGATGCCACATGCACACCGAAGAAAAGAAAAGCTCGAACACAAGGTAAGGGATGCAAACTGGTGGCAGTTTCCTAGAAACTATTTCCTAGAAACTAAGAAAGTAAACAATGTGATGATTGTATAATTTGTATTACATTACATAGTTTTGGAATTTCCCAACATTTTGTGCATTGTTTTTGTTAAAACACCAAACAGAGGAGGTGTATAACATGTCGTTTGTAAGCATCTACATAGATTAGGAATGGTTGTTTAACTTGAAAAAATGTTAGGAACAAAGCTCTTTATTGCATCCATTTTATTTACTTTGTCCATCAAATTTTATTTATTAATGTCAAATGAAGTTTGTTATAAAGTGGACATATGATGAGTTTGAAAATTATTAAGAAATACTATTTCTTTGTTTCATTTTAATAAGTAGGGCAAAATTGTTAAATTAGAAATTACTTAATATTTCCAATAAAATAAAATTGTATTATTCAGCATTTAATTTGTAAAACATATACAAATAACTATAAAATAATGATTCAGAACACCATGTTTCCTAAGCTAAACCGGGATAAAGCCGAGGGTTATGAAAGACAACGGTGTCCTCCACTATGTACAATAATTTATTAGCTAATTCATATATATTGTATTATATATACACGATTTTCCACATTCAAATTGTTAGAATAAGGGTTAACACATTTTATAACACACTCTACTTTCTTCCTAACTCTATCTGATGAAATCTCTATGTTCTTGTTACCGTGTATCATAGGTCGTTGTGGCCAGACACCACAAAACACATTGTGGAATTACTCATTTTAATTACATCATATTTCATTTGCATTGAGCTCAATTCATGAAGGTCAACACACTTGGTATTTGTTGTGTCATTGCTAGATATTAAGGTTTGGTTTAATAGTATAAAAAATTGGGTTTTAAACTATATATCACTTTTAATTATTCTTCCTAATGTTAATAATGATAGGAGCAAAAAAAAAACACAAGGAACCTTTACTTTATTTTTTTTGAATAAACATATACAAAAAGCAAATGACCTTCATATTCTTGTAAGGAGACAACATATATAATTATATCTGTATGATTGGTCGTACAAAATTATTGTGATTTTTTAATATAAATATTTTTTTAATAGTGTCTTTACTATATGTGTTTAATTTTATTGAACTATTCTTCTATCTAACCAAATATATAAGTTAAGTGGTAAGGTCCAGTTTTAATGAAGGCCCCAAGTACTAAATAGACTTTAATAAACCCAATGAACTGGAGGTACATATTCTTGAAAATTTACAAATATAAAAAACAAAGTCAATGTATACATCTACAGGTATAAGGACCATGAGCCTTATGAAAAATTAAACTTAAATTAATAAAATTTGAATTTTTTTAATATTATTTATATGAGAAAAATAAAATTTTGCACTTCTACAGTAAATAACAAATAAGTTAGCATTAAATAAAAGATAATGATTAATACATTATTTATTGTGGGGATGTATTTGAATTTGTAAATGAATATAAATAATTTTTGTTTTTTAAGAGTAATATATTGTTATTTTTGTCAACAAAATCAAGGTTACTTTATAGGGAGTGTATTGTTGTATTCATTAAAATTATATATATAGAGGATTACAATATATGTAAGATAGAAATTGTTGAGTCCCAAGTGGTGTCCGAGGTTCAGAGGGGGGTGAATGAACCTTGGTTGATTTTGAAAATCTTATTAAAACTTACTGTTCTGTAAGTTACTTGAACTTGCAGCGCCAGTCAGTTACTGCTTTCAGCACTAGGATGTAGTGCTGCATGCTGTAACTTGAGTTTTATACGCAGCGGAAAATAAACGGTTTTAAGACACAAGGCTGGTTTTCTCAAATATGATCATTTTCAAAATGTTTTATGCTTATGACAGAGATAGATATGAAAGATAAAGCGCAGATAATAAAGTAATAAAACACTTATGACTTATAGTGGTTCGAAGGTGGTGTAAGCCTTCTACGTCCACTCTACTGCTACTTCGAGCAGGAACTTTGTTAAGCAAGATTGGTTTACAGGACACTCCTAACAATCTATCAACTTACAAAGCTAAACACCTACTAGAGTCCAGCGAACACACATCAACTGCAAACACTAAAGGCCAACCCACACATGGTTCCACACTCCCACACAGGGAAGCTGCCTAACACTTAGACAGCTATAAAAACAGCAAGGATCTCTCCTATCAACTGTTCGATACCTAAAACAACCTACGCACACAACTACAAGGTTAGAAAGAAAATAAATCTTCAACTAGTGAGGAGCAGTCTTGATCTCTGAAAGCTCATTTGTTGTTGTAGACTGCTCCTAAAAGGTTGAGTGGCTGAACATGTGAAAACTTAAAAAACTTTGGATGATGTGTGAGTTTCCTCTCGACTTTGTCCAGCAATTTCTTCAATAAGCCACAACTTTGGATGATGTATCCGTTGAAGAGAGATACTTCTCATTCTTTGAAATCAAGCTCTGATCTCCAAGATCTTCTTTATGGTTGCATTAAATGCATCTGAGCTTCTTGATCAAAGGCATGGTTTGCATTTAATGCGACTTGACTTTTCTCTCTGGAGCATTTAATGCGGTGATTGTGGCTCGCAGCTTTCTGCAGCGCATCAATCCACATGGCGTCTTGGCATTGACTTCGTGTTTGCAACTTTGGTCTTTTCTCGAACGGCTCTATTTAATCTTGCTTGGATCTTCATTCCTCGTACTGCATTTATCCTTCCTCGGATTGCAGGATACTTCTTCAGTTGACTGTTTGTCATTGACGATGTATCCTAGGTCTGCTTGCAGCTGTTAGTTCTTTACAGCGCTGCTGTAACTTAGACCTTCTTGCAGTATCTTCATACAATACTGATGTATCCTTTCTTACAGTACTCTTGTATCTTTTTCTTGCAGCGATGCTGCATGCCGTTCTTACTTACTCTGTTGCAATGCTGTAACTGCTTTCTTGCAATGTTGTTGTATATGTTTTCTTGCAGTAGCTTCTTGCAGACTCAGCTTCCTCAGTAACCTCTGCTGCTGTAACCTGGATAGGTTCTTGTGAGCGTACAGTAGCAGCAACATCAACCTCCTCATGAGGTGTCTCTAGCTGTTTAGCGGTTACCTCAACTTCTCCTCGAACATCCTCTAAGGGTACTGTCTCAATAGTCGCCCCTTCAGAGGTCTTCTTATCCTCAAAGAGTGTTGTCTGAACAACAACCTCGCCTGAGGTCTTCAGTAAGGACCCCGTCTCCTTGGCCGGTCCTGTAACCTCGACAACCTCTGCTGCAAGTATGGGTTCTTGCAGCTCTTGTCGGTTTCTTGCAGCAGCTAATTGCTTTCTGAATTCTCCTTTCAGAACAGCTTTCTCACAACCTGCTGACTGCTTCTTTCAGTATCCTAACTTCTTTCTATTAAGGATACTTCTTCTAGCTTGTTGTTCCCTACAACATGCTGACCCTTAGAAGTGTTCTTACTTCTTCTAAGGTTGGTTTTCCTTGTATCTTGGAAAACTATTACATGATCTTTCCTTTATCATGTGATGTGGAAATTAGGTATCAATACCTTAAGCAAATTATTCTTTTCTTATTGTATTATTATGTTTTGTCTTATCAAGATAACAACTGAAATGTCCCAACATAAATAAATTTAATCATCAAATCAAAATGAATCGCGTAAATGTGTGAAGGAATATCTATAATATATTGTGTAGTTTATCCCTTAATATACTTGTCTCTTGTTCAATATTCATAATATTGTACATTGTTTTGTGTATGTATCGAATGGGTAGACTTCTTCTTATTGGGTTACATTCAATTATACTAGAAATAATTGTTATACATTGTTCATCGTTAATTATATTTGGAGGTTTTTAGAAGTTAGTAGATAGTACAATATCTAGAGTTAAATAGATGAGATATATAAGATTTCTTAAAACTTTGCATGTGAATCAAAATGATGTTTTAAATGAAGACTTTATATGGATGGATGTGCAATGTTTTGTAATATTTTTGTGTTTGATTTTGGATCATATGTAATAGTATCAAAACCATTGTTGCAATGATTTCTGATGCAGTCATATCAATGATATATTTTTTATTGTGATTGGAACATTGTATCAAAACTATTGCGACAATGATTTTGGATGCATGCATATCAATGATATGCAACAATATCTTTTCTTTGTCATTACGTATCATCGGATACAAATTCAGTGAAACAATGATTTTGGATCCTATGTAACACGTTAATTAAAACCATTGCTGTACTGATTTTGAACGCATGCATATTAAATGCGACAATTATTTTTTAACAATGATTAGTTTTTATTGCATAAAAAAATCTCTAACATGAATGATTTGTTATCATATCAAAACCATGTCACCAATGGTTTTGTATCATATATATGCAACACATTAATCAAAACAATTGCTATAATGATTTTGGAAGAATGCATATAAATTATTTTTGTTCAAACCACTCTTGTAACAGTTTTGTACCCTGTGAAACACCATTAATCAAAACCATTGCAATAGTGGTTTTGGATAGATGCATATCATTGGTATGCAACAACTTTCCTTAGCTATGATTGCATACAAAACCATTGGTGCAATGGTTTTGGATCCTCAAACAAACTATTAATGTAATATCACTATATGGAACAATGTTTTTTTAATTATGCTAAGGTATTATTCCATACAAAAAACCAGTACTGCAGTGCTTTCTGATCATGTGCAAGGTATCAAACCCATTATTGTAGTAGTTTGAAATCCTATCCAACACTGGTATTAAAACCATTGTTGCAATGGCTTTGGGTCCTGTACAAATTGATATCAAATCCATTGTTGCAAGGTTCTAGATACATGCAGATCAATGATATGCAACACTGGTTTTATTACGTATGACAATATACAAAACATCATTACAATGGTTTTGAATCTTATGGTATCAAAACCATTGCTGACATGGTTTGGAATCATATATAACACTGCAGTGTTTTGGATGCATGTCTATTAATGGTTTTTGATCATATGAAAACCATTATTGCAATCTTTCGGATCCTATGTAAGATTTTGGATACATGTTTATCAATAATATGCCACAATAAATTTTTATTGTGGTTAGCATACAAAACCATGGTTGTAATGATTTCTGATCATATGCTAGTTTTAAAACCATTGCTATGCAACTTGCAATGATTTTGGATGCACATCAATGTTTTGCAAAAATGTTTCTTAATTGTGATTAGGTACCATTGGATACAAAACCATTGTTGCAGTGGTTTTCGATCATTACGGAACTTATGCAACACGGGTATCAAAAACCATTGCATCATTGGTTTTCAATGCATACATCGATAGATTTTTAATCTTTGATTACGTATTATTTCATACAAAATCATTGATGCAATGGTTTTCAATCCTTACAACAAGTGTATCATAAACCATTCTTTATCATGCCCATTGCATCAAGGTCTTTTAATTGTATCATTGCATATGAAAACCATTAGTGCAATGGTTTTTAATCATAACAAAACTATTGTAGCAATGGTTTTTGATCATATGAAAATATTATTGCAATCTTTTAGATCATTTTCAACTCCATTAATACAAGTATCATTGATATACAATAATGATTTTTTATTGTGATGAACGTACAAAAACATTCTTGCAAGGGTTTCTGATCATATCATTCTTATACAACGTCAAAATCATTGCATTTGTGAATTTGAATGCATGCGTATCAATGTTATAAAAAATTCTTTTTGACTGTGATTTCGTATCATTGGATATAAAACTATTATTGCAATGGTTTTGGATCCTATATATGCAAGTTATGCAACATGGGTATTAAAAATAGTTGCTGCAATGATTTTGAATACATCCATATCAATGATAGTTGATTTAATTGAATTATTTCATACAAAATTATTGTTGCAATGTTTTTAGATCCTATACAAGTTATACAACACGAGTATCAAACCATTGCTGCACTGGTTTTGGATGAATCATATCAATGATATCTTTTTAATTGTAATTAGGCTTTATTGCATAAAAAATAATCGTTGCATTGATTTTCAATCCTTACAACACGTGCCTCAAAACCACTGCCTACATTGCCTATTGCAGCAAGACATTTTTAATTGGCATCATTGTTGTCGATGTACAACAATCAATTAATGATATGCAATAATTAAATTTAAATTTATAATTGTCATAACGTTATCTTCGAGTATGGATTAGGATGAAGGTGTGTCAAATAACAATGATTTTTAAATCATTGCATATAAAATCGTGGCTGCAGTGGGTTTGATGCTATACACGCACCCTTGTGATCCATATGGTATTGATTGATGCTTGCGATAACTTTATCAAACTGATGAATTAAATGGAATTGTGATTAGGTATTATTGCATACAAAATCATTGTTGCAATGGTTTTCGAATCTTATAACATGGGCCTCAAATCCATTGCCTATAAGACCTACTGCAGCACTACTTTTTTAATTGTCATTACCGATGTGCAACAATCAATTAATGGTATGCAATAATTAAATCTTTAATTGTTATCACGTTATCTTGAAATATGGATTAAGATGCATGTGCATCAAGAAACAATGTTTTTTCGATCATTGCATACAAAACCACGGCTGTAATGGGTTTGGATGCTATGCGCAAGCACACACTTGTGATCCATATGACATTGATTTTGCGATAACTTCCACAGGATGATGAATCAAATGGGTTGGTTATTTTGATATTTCAAACAACAAATTGAACAACTAACATTATGATGTTTGAAGATAGAATCATGGAGTTGTTGATGGTAGTTTATTCACGCAGTGATATCTTAATAATGAGGATTACATCACGACAAAATTAAACATATTGAATATGAACCTCAAATGATTCGCCATCACACGATGGATAATACCAGAAGATTTGATTGTGGTTTTATGGTTGCTATTGGCATACAATAATCGGATAAAGTAGATATAGACTACATTGTCTATTATATTAGACTTGTTGGGGGTATCTTTGGATTTTACTATGGTAACTTTTGAAGGTAGGTAAAAAAGTTAAAATAAAAATGAGGGTTATGATGCAATGATGCAAGATCTAACGGCTAAGACATTGGTGTATTAATACCACTGATGTACTACATAAAGATCCCATATTATAATAATAGTAAAATATTAGTTGAAATACTATTTATAGTAGAAAACCCATACTAGCTAGCTATATACCACAAACCATTTGTAATTGGAGTTTCAACAATATTACCAGATCATTCGGAAGAAAGATATTTGGTAAGAACTTTCCAACCATAACTCTTTATCTTACATGATCATGTATGTATATTGTAATGTTTCTTGTTGTATATTCCATGAGTGTTGTAAAATTTTCTAGTAGAAGTTGGGTGATCATTATTAGTAATTGCTTAATTAAGCAGCTGAATTTTTAGTTAATTATTTGTATTCCACCTCAATATTTTCTAAAGCATAAATCATAGATTCATAATTAACAGACACCCAATGTAATAAAAAGTATAAGCGGCATGAAATCAGATCTTTTCGTTATTTGTTTAAAAATAAAAAGTTTTAAAAAATTCAAATAGAAATTCAATTAATATCACCCCTACTTTTTCTTAATGCATATGAAAGTTCTCTAATAAATTTCTCAAATTTAATAAGTTATGATGTATTGTCAATCAAATGTGGAATGAATTAATATAAAATAATGCTCTCTTGTCCACTGTGAATATATATCTATTACTACAATAAAAGTAGGAATAATTTTATATTTCGTCCATTTTTCATAATGTCTATATATTTTAACCTCCTCATATAATTTAATTTAATTTAATTTAAATTTATTAATGTTTTCTAATTCAATTAGGACTCTAATAAAATAATCAATCTACAAAAAATAAAAATTAATTGGCTTCCACGTACAACCTATTTTTTATATTTTTAATATTTAAAATTTTATATTATTATACACATAATTTTTTCTTACGCTACCACTCCACACACCGACCGTCATCTCAAATTATCATCCCACACACGGATCTTCTTCTCAATTCCCTTCCCACATACCAACCTACTTCCAACTTCTCAATTCTCATCTCAGGTACCTTCTTCTCAAGTCTCATTTGTTGAGGATTGATTAGTTGAATATTTTTCTTTTTTTTTTCTTTAATTGTGGGCTACAATAGGATTGATTGAGGATTTATCCTATTTGTTATGCAATTCATATTTTGTAATTTTTAACAAATGATTGTGTGAGATGAGAATTGAGAAGAAAGTTTATGCCAATGAGGGGCTTAGATTGTGGGGGTGGATGAGACTTGGGAAGGTCTATGTGGGATGAGAATTGAGAAGTGGTAGGGTGAGAAAAAATTATGTGTATAACAATATAAAATATTAAAAATTACATTGATTATGATTTATAAAATTAGGTGTATAATAATATAAAATATTAAAAATTACATTGATTATGATTTAGAATTTCTTGAGGATTGATTACTTGAATATTATTCATTGTTTCCTTTAATTGATTAATTGGATATTTTTATTATTTTCTTTAATTCATTAATTGAATATTTTTTCTTATTTTCTTTAATTGTGGGCTACAATAGGATTGATTGAGGATTTATCCTATTTGTTACTCAATCATCTTTTGTAATTTTTTAATGAAGGAGAATTGGGAAAAAAATATGTGTTGACGGGTTTAAGTTGTGGAGCGTGGATGCGAATTGAGAAGAAGGTATTTGAGATGGGAATTGAGAAGTTGGAATAAGGTTGGTATATGGGGTGGATGAAACTTGGGAAGAAGGTATCTAGGATGGAAATTGAAAAGTTGGAAGAAGGTTGGTATGTGGGAAAGGAATTGAGAAGAAGATCCGTGTGTGGTATGACAATTTGAGATGAAGGTCGGTGTGTGAAGCAGTAGCGTGAGAAAAAATTATGTGTATAATAATATAAAATTTTAATTATTAAAAATAAAAAAAATACGTACGGTGCGCATTCTTAAGGTGCATACCTGATCAAATATATATATAAAAGTTAGCTTCAACTTATACGCATGATAAACCATTTATTGATATAAAAATACCCCTTATGAGAGACTACGCGGATCTTTATATGTTTTGGCCACGTTCGTTTCCGCTCCGAGTGGGCCTTTAATACTTTAATACTATGAAGAAAATACTTTAATACTACTTTGAAGAATATATATATATATATATATATATATTACTATTATTACACTATATAAGTATGAATGTTTCGTCCATTTTTCATAATGCCAATTTTAACCCTCCTACATAATTAAAGTAAATTAAATTAAATTAGAGTCCTAATGAAAGAAAACTCTTTATTAGGGATAATAACGTAATTTAATATTTATTTTATTTTTCTATTTGATTATAAAAAACAAGAATCCTTTATATTTCAAACTCTTCTTAAAAAAATTACATGTTTTGATTATTTTTCTTTTGTAATTTTGAACATTTTGGATCTTAAACTAAAATTAGTCTTATATTAATATAAATTTAAAGAGCTTTTCAATGATATATTATAAGCATATTTTTTAATAATATCAATTTATACGAAAATTAATATACATCCAATTCTTTAAAATTCAATGACTAATTTAATTTAATTTGATTTAATATGAAGGTGACATCAATAATTGAAAGAATTTAGTTGAGAATTGAAATATTGAATTGGAAGATATAATGGATTATTAAAAGAAAAAAAAAGATTTAGTTTATATATGAAATAGGGAATTCTTATCGGTTACAGAAAGTAATATTAAAAATTTGTCTCTATGATTATTTTAGAGAGTAATTGTATGAATGGATTTTGTAGGTTGTAAATAAAAATTTTCATTTTTTAAGGAGGTCGTTTTTTTAAAAATTGGATGGTGGAGATTAACAAAATTTTGACTTAATTATGAAACCAATTTATTATAACTCTAATTTAAAACCCTAACTAATGCTTAGTAAATTTAAGTCTTAATTAAAAAAAATTCTCTATATCTAATTTAATTAGAATTTCATTAGGACTTTAATTTAGAGTTATGAAACCAATTTATTATAACTCTAATTTAAAATCCTAACTAATGCTTAGTAAATTAAAGTCCTAATTTAAAAAAATTCTCTATATCTAATTTAATTAGGACTTTAATTTAGAGTCGTAATGAAGGAAAACTCTTTCTATCTAATTGCATTAGAAGTTTATTAGGAATTTAATATGAACACATTATATATATAACATATTTATATTACTTATATAACAACATAACAAGTACCATTGGCAGGAGCACGATCATATTACGATTATCTCATCAAGGTTTTCATCATTGGTGATAGTGGTTTGTCTTCAAATTTATTTAATATTTTTTGTGATCAGTGTGAAATTCATGAGGATTGTATATTTTTGTTATATTTTCTTGCATGACCTTTTCTTGGATTCTGTTTTTCCCTAATTTTCATATATTGGGGGTTTTAATTAGTTTTTTTTATATTATTTTTTGGTAAAAGAATACTGCTGCATAGTCAATAAATGATGAAATCTGTCATTATTCCTTGATTATTTTTTATTAATATTATAATCTTTGTATATTTGTATTTTTGAGGTTTGAACTTCTTTTCCTGTTATCATTGTTCAAGATAGCATAATATGATTTATGTAGCATGGAACAAACACGACTATAAAAAAGTTGTACATACATATATTAGTCTGTCCTAAACCACAATACGAAAGTTGAATAGGAAGATTGAGTGCAGTAGCTGAAGCAATAGAAAAGCTGGAACCTGTGGAGATAAGAAATGATAAATTAAACAATACAACCACGACAACGACAGTAACAGTGGCCACCACAACAGATGATGAAAACAAAAAAAATGAAAAATTAGGAAGACAAAAAATAAGGAATGCATCCACGTATCCAATGGTGATGAGGATCATACAATCAAAGATTTATGAACCAAATCATGAAGAAAGAAGATTAGGACGGAAAAAAAGATCAAACAATAAAAGATATAGTTAGTGGTCAAATTAGAATTATAATCTTTCGTTTTAGATTTATTATTCTTTTTTTATTAGGAATAGTGGAACTACAATTTTTTAATCGAATAATATTTTTTTAATAAATTATTGGTGTTATGATACCTATATTAAATTAAAAATGTAGCGACCCGGACCAAAAACGAAGAATAAATAATTAATTAAATATTTAAACCTATAATTTAATAATTATGTGCGTATGCTTTGAATGTTTAATTAATTTCGTACGTTTCAAATAAGTGTTTAATGCACGTTTTAGATAGATAATTTTATTAGACATGGAACATAGGATTTTTGTATACCATTAGATGCGTATCGAGAAAACGAGAAGATAGAAACGAACTAGAGGTCAATCGAAAACCTGTAGCTCGAACGGCGACGAAAAGGGCAAACCCGAAGTTTCGAAAAAACCGGAAGATATTTCCGGTGAATAGTAACATGGGAAAAGTCAACCGATGAACAGTAACAAATATATTTTTGAGTGAATAGTAACTTTCGAAATTCTACAAATAGGGCCTTCCCCGATACATTTTTCACCATTTTTCCGAATGAGCCGAATGCACCGAAAACTCGTAAGTCTCTCTCTCTCCTCCCTTCTCTCTCTCGTTTTCAGTTTTCTGGTCGGCGGCACCACCGCCGGCCGATGGCCGGAAAATTCAAAATTATCGGTTTCGGCCGATTTTCACACACGACGTTCGTGTCGATAAGCCGAATCTAGGATAGGTTTCGAAATTCAATTCCGACTTCTCGTTCGATGAAAAATGGTGAAAAACCGAAGCAAAACCTAACCCTAACCCTTTCCACCACTTTCTCTCTCTTCATTTTTATCTATCCACCATGCTGGAGCTGCTGCCGGAGATCGCCGGGGGTAAGAACGTCGAGTTGGAGGGCCGGCGCCGCCGTGGGTGGTGACGCCGGAGAAGGACAGTATATGTATATGTGTATACGTGCATGTATGTGTGTAGTGATGGTGTGTGTGTATTATACGCGTGTGAGTGTGTGTGTTTGAGCGTGGGTGAGTTTGGTTGTTGCTGGGATTTGGGCTGGCCGGGAAGGGATGCCGGCGACGGGGAGTCGCCGGTCGGAAGTTTTTGGATGGGGTTTGGTTTTGGGAAAAAAAAGGTATCGAAGGTTTTTATGGCGAGGATTCGTGCACTATTCATAGCCGGAATCCGGAGAGGGACGGCCAGAGGAGGTAGCCGGCGGTGCGAGAAATCCAGCGAACTAGGTGGCGGTGACGGAGGGCGGCGCTACCGCGCCGGGCGGTGCCATGAAGTGGTCTGATCGAGCAGGCCAACATTGGGAGGAGCTGGGCACCGACTGCCGAGAAAACTCGGCAACTGCCGAGACGGGCCACACGCTGCCAAGAAAACTCGGCAGCCTGCCGGGAGGCACGCGCGCCGCACGCGCCCATGCGCACCCGTCGGGTGCCGACGTGCACTCGACGCAGTGTTTTCGATCCGAACCCCGTTTTTTCCACCACTCATCTTTTTCGAGTCATCACCGATGAGACGTCGTTGACCGAGGGTCGTGGGCCCTGTCAAAGTCAACCCTTTGACCAAAATTACCATTTTACCCCTAAACCTAAAATGCACCGTTTGAGCTCGTTTTAACTCCGATCGAGCTCATTCTTTTTCCATCATGACCCAAATTTCATTTCCTATCTTTTCAGCCACTTGTACAGATCTGACCCTCTTGTTTCTTGGACTCCAATCTTTAGATCTCTCGATCCGTCGCGTAGTTAACAATCGTACTTTCTCCGGAAACGTTTATAGCTTTAATTATACATTATTAAGGATCTAAGAAACATCATAACTTATGTAGGCTACTTATTGGATTAAACGTTGAGTTATCTGACCTTTGGTACTCGCTACTTGGGCTCTGAGTTATCATATCTTCGGACCTTGCTGCTCACGTGGTAACCACCGAACAAGATGGGGGTAATTTCTAAATCTTAATGTGTTTACAGTTTTCCCTATTATGAAGCATGAATGAGGAACACTAAATATTGTGAATATACGTGTTGTGCTATACTATATACTGTGAAAGAACTTCAGTTCACATTGCATGTTCGGAGAGTCCTACGGGACTGTAAAAAAATTGTCTCCCTCCCTTCTACTACTCTATTGAGGTTTGGTGGTCCTCATGAAATGCACCAGCGGTATATGAGACCATTTTATAGGGTAAGACGGGGGAATCTCGCACCTATTCGTCCCTTGCCATTTCTAATATCTGCTATGCATTTTACTTGCTATGACTTTGTGCCGATTGTTAAATATCGTTAATCTATATATGCCTGTTGAATGTTATAAGATGCAGACTTTATCCCCACGAGTGTATTCCACTCACTCACCCCCTTAATCTGTACTCACACTACAGGAGCTGGTGAGCACGTTGAACCCTAGTCGGAGAGAGTCGGTGCTGTTTCTGAACCTGTGTTTTAGGATGTGGTCCCACACGAACATTTTCAAAATAATATTTTAAGTTTATTCACGTTTTGTAATTATTTCTGAGTATACTGTGAACGTGAGATCCTGCCGTTTAATTCCGCTGCTTTATTATGGTGTATATATATCGGTAGTGAGACCGACTGTCGATATGTGAATGATCCATATCATCCCTTACCTCTTTCTTCTGGCGTCTCTTACTCTTTCTTTCTGTTGTGTTTTGTGTCCCTTCCTATTTCTCTCTTCACGCCCATGTGAAACTCTGATAAAAATACGAAAAGATTTTGGGGTGTGACAGATGGTATCAGAGCAGTTCTAACATTGAGAACTTGCTCGAGTTGGTTTGAATAGTGGGAAAAATATGATTTCAAAAGTGTGATTTTAAAAATGTGGTCGGGTTTTTTTGAAAATACACAGATAGACACCATTCTCTCTCCATAGGTAACTCTCTCTGAACATAGGACTTGCTTGAATAATTGTTTACCTGATGTGCGTTACTTTGTTGATATGATATAAACTGTTTGAGACTGATGGGGTGTTAATGAAACTGTTTCACGGTGAAACAATCTGTTAAAACCCTCTTAACGTCATTATAATCATGATGAAAAGATTTTGTGAAAACCTCTTGAGGTCACTATAATCGACACACTGTTCTGAGCCACCGCCACAAAGCCGCTGACTGCAGCAACGTGAGCTAGTATGCGAGTATGACCGTATGCAGGAGTTGATATCGTGTGACTAAAAGTTGAAACTACCATGGACCCTTGTTTATAACAGGGTGTACTAATGAGTGAGTTTTCCCAGTCCGTGGTTGTAATGCGTAAGGTCGGTTTGGATAGCTGAGGGCTATAAAAAACTCTTTGCGGATGTTAGTAATGTGATTTATAATGTTTTACGTATGATACATTTTCTCTAATTTGATTGTGTGAGTGGTGTATACGTTATCATACATAATGAACGGATAATAGAAGATCTATTAAGGTTATTATATGATTTATGCAATAGCGTTTATTGGTACCATGATTTTGGCTATTAGTTTGTCTATTACTATAGATTGTTGGGTTACGCGGGGTAGATTATAAGAGTTAGTTCGCTTATGTCGGTTGTAGAACGATATGTCGAGAGGAAGACCCAGAAAAGAGCAACCATAGCCGACCAACCAGCCGGAACGTGAAGAAACCACTAACGTTGGGGATCTGGTTACAATGCTGAAAGGGTTAGCGCAGCACTTTGAAGTAACCAGAGCCGCCCCACATCCATCCAGAACTGACCCGAATCTCATCTACGAACAGTTCTGGTGATTTAACCCACCAACGTTCGATGGGAAGGGAAAACCAACGGAGGCGGAAGAGTGGTTAAGGTCACTCGACCGACTATTTGGGCATCTGACCTGCTCTCAAGAGCAGATGGTCAGCTGTGTGATCTTCCAGTTGACCAATGAAGCAAGTCACTGATGGGACTCGTACAAAAGGACTCTGCTACCCGTTCAAAGAGAGAGGATGACGTGAAAGGAGTTTAAGGAAGTGGTTACTCACCACTTCATCCCTCAAACGTACCGGGACAAGAAGAAGACAAAGTTCCTTCATCTCTGACAGGGAAGCTCGCTTGAGGGAGACTATGAGCGGCGATTTAATCATCTGAGTTGATATGCTCCATATTTGGTGGATACCGACAACCAAAAAGGCCTGAAGATTTGAGAAGGGTCTTCGCTCAGAGATTGGCTCAATCCTGGCCGGGTAGAGAACGATGGCATACACAAGTGTCATCGAGAGAGCTCAAGAGAACGCCTCTCGTTTGGATTTGGATGCTGCTCCCCTCCAGAAAGTCTCCTCTGCTCCTGTCAAGAGAAAGTGGATTAGCCGAGTCAGGATTTTGCCCAGAGTAAAATTCCAAGGGCAAGCAACGCTCTACTCCTTTCCACTCCCCAACCTGCGAACCCGTGCCTAGATGCAGGAAGGTACACTCAGGACCGTGTCAACAAGAAGCACGGAACTATTTCACCTGCGGTACACCGGGGCACATAGCGGCTAATTACTGGAGGTCGAGGAGTATGCCAGCTACAGCCCCGCACTCGAGACCGGTGGCAGGCAGAGAGCGAGCATTCGCTCTTACTCGCTTAGGAGCCGTTGAGGGAGTTGAGGCGATGACAGCATGAAGATGGTAAGGACAAAACATCTGTACTGTCACCTTAAGATTGCTTTTAAGGATAAGACCCTTCTAGTTAATCTCCACGCTTGGGAAATAAAGGATGGAGATGAAGGATTTTGATACAATCCTGGGGATGGACTGACTAGAGTCCAAACCACGCGATAATCAAGTGTCGTGCAAGGAAGACTGTCATTCAAGCACCGGGCAAACTGGAGTTCACATTCCATGGAACATGAGTTAAAACCGACATAAGGATTATCTCGGCCATGGAAGCAACCGAGATGCTTAGCAAAGGAAATCGCGAAGTTTGGTTGGTCAACATGGTGAACTCTGAAAAAGAATTGGCTATTATCAAGAAAGTGTCGGTGATGAAGGAATTCATGGATGTTTTCCTGAGAAATTACCTGGTCTTCTACCGGATGGACAGGAGATCTTCAAAATTGATTTCGTCCCAGTATTTGCACCGGTGTCGGAAGCTTCAAAGCGGACGACACCGAAGGAATTGCAAGAACTGAAGATCCAACTAACAGAACTGTTGGACAAGGGCTCCATTAGACCGAGCATTTCGCCTTGGGAAACTCCAGTGCTCTTGGGAAAGGAAAAAAAGATGGAAGCTTTCAAGCGTGTGGATCACCAAGGGACAAACAAGCGGACCCTAGAGAACAAGTATCCACTACCTCAAATTAAAGATCTTTTTGATCAATTAAGAGGTGCCAGTGTGTTCTCGAAGGTTGACTTAAAGTCTGGATATCACCAGATAAAAGTCAAGGATGCTGATATATCAAAGACAACACTCAGGATGAGATATGACCACTACGAATTTGTAGTAATGCCATTTGGTCTAAGCAACGCTCCAACTGTCTTTACGGATTTGACAAATCAAGTCTTCCATCCGTAGCTCGATCTTATCGTCAATGTGCGACAGAATGCACCACGAACAACAACTCAGGAACGTGTTGGAATTCTGCGAAAGGAGATATGCATGCCACTGATTCCTCCTGCTAGATGCGACATCTTTTCTCTCTAACTCATCAACTCTATCTTTCTTTCTCCCTCTCATTTCTTCGTCCATATCGAGAACGTACTGATTTTCGGTGACTGGGAATACGACTCTTTAGTGCCTTCTACTCCTCACCCTACTCCGTAATTAAAATGATGAAAACGAGAAGGGTTTGACGTAATACAAAACTGACAAAAGTTTAGAACATCGAGCTTAGTCAAAATAAAAAATCAAGGAACTTGCAAGCCTGAGTTAGTTCCTTGACAAGAAATGGAAAGAAAGAAGCAACTCGGATATAAGAGGATGAGAGTTTTGACAAAGTATCCGGTTTCACAGCTTTTAGTACGCATTTAGTTACGAGTCGTTCTTAGTGCACGTTCAATTTCGAGGACGAAATTATTTTAAGGGGTAAGGGATGTAGCGACCCGGACCAAAAATGAAGAATAAATGATTAATTAAATATTTAAACCTATAATTTAATAATTATGTGCGTATGCTATGACTGTTTAATTAATTTCGTGCGTTTCAGATAAGTGTTTAATGCACGTTTTAGATAGATAATTTTATTAGACGTGGAACATAGGATTTTTGTATACCATTAGATGCGTATCGAGAAAACAAGAAGATAAAAATGAACTAAAGGTCAATCGGAGACCTGTAGCTCGAACGGCGATGAAAAGGGCAAACCCGAAGTTTTGAAAAAACCGGAAGATATTTCCGATGAATAGTAACATGGGAAAAGTCAACCAATGAACAGTAACAAAGATATTTTTGAGTGAATAGTAACTTTCGAAATTCTATAAGTAGGGTCTTCCCCGATTCATTTTTCACCATTTTTCCGAACACGCCGAAAACTCGTAAGTCTCTCTCTCCTCCATTCTCTCTCTCGTTTTCAGTTTTCTGGTCAGCGGCGCCACCAGCGGCGCCGCCGGTGGCCGATGGCCGGAAAATTCAAAGTTGTAGGTTTCAGCCGATTTTCGCACACGACATTCGTCTCGACGAGACGAATCTAGAATAGGTCTCGGAATTCAATTCCAACTTCTCGTTCGCCGAAAAATGACGAAAAATCGAAGTAAAACCCTAACCCTAACCCTAACCCTTTCCACCACCTTCTCTCTCTTCGTTTTTCTCTATCCACCACATCGGAGTTGTTGCCGGAGATCGTCGGGGGTAAGGACGCCGAGCTGGAGGGCCGGCGCCGCCGTGGGTGGCGGCGCCGGAGAAGGACAGTATATTTATATGTGTATACGTGCATGTGTGTGTAGTGATGGTGTGTGTGTGTTATACGCGTGTGAGAGTGTGTGTTTGAGCGTGGGTGAGTTTGGTTGTTGCTGGGGTTTGGGCTGGCCGGGAAGGGATGCCGGCAACGGGGAGTCGCCGGAGGAAGGTCTGGGAGTGGTCGTCGGCGATTGGAAGTCGACGGCCGGAAGTTTTTGGATGGGGTTTGGTTTTGGGAAAAACAGGGTATCAAAGGATTTTGTGGTGAGGATTCGAGCACTATTCATCGTTGGAATCCGGCGAGGGACGGCCGGAGGAGGTAGCCGGCGGTGTGAGGAATCCGGCGAACTAGGTGGGGCGACGGAGGGCGGCACCACCGCGCCGGGAAGTGGCCTGGTCGAGCAGGCCAATGTCGGGAGGAGCTGGGCACTGGCTGCCAAGAAAACTCCGCAGCTGCCGAGACGGGCCACTCGCTGCCGAGAAAACTCGGCAGCTTGCCGGGAGCCGCGCGCGCCCATGCGCACCCGTCAGGTGCCGACGTGCACTCGACGTAGTGTTTTCGATCCGAACCCCGTTTTTTCCACCACTCGTCTTTTTCAAGTCATCACCGATGAGACGTCGTTGACAGAGGGTCGTGGGCCCTGTCAAAGTCAACCCTTTGACCAAAATTACCATTTTACCCCTAAACCTAAAATGCTCCGTTTGAGCTCGTTTTAACTCCGATCGAGCTCATTCTTTTTCCATCATGACCCAAATTTCATTTCCTATCTTTTCAGCCACTTGTATAGATCTGACCCTCTCGTTTCTTGGACTCCAATCTTTAGATCTCTCGATTCGTCGCGTAGTTAACAATCGTACTTTCTCCGGAAACGTTTATAGCTTTAATTATACATTATTAAGGATCTAAGAAACATCATAACTTATGTAGGCTACTTATTGGATTAAGCATTGAGTTATCTGACCTTTGGTACTCGCTACTTGGGCTCTGAGTTATCATATCTTCGGACCTTGCTGCTCACGTGGTAACCACCGAACAAGGTGGGGGTAATTTCTAAATCTTAATGTGTTTACAGTTTTCCCTATTATGAAGCATGAATGAGGAACACTAAATACTGTGAATATACGTGTTGTGTTATACTATATACTGTGAAAGAACTTCAGTTCACATTGCATGTTCGGAGAGTCCTACGGGACTGTAAAAAAATCGTCTCCCTCCCTTCTACTATTCTATTGAGGTTTGGTGGTCCTCATGAAATGCACCAGCGGTATATGAGACCGTTTTATAGGGTAAGACGGGGGAATCTCGCACATATTCGTCCCTTGCCATTTCTAATATCTGCTATGCATTTTACTTGCTATGACTTTGTGCCGATTGTTAAATATTGTTAATCTATATATGCCTGTTGAATGTTATAAGATGCAGACTTTATCCCCACGAGTGTATTCCACTCACTCACCCCCTTAATCTGTACTCACACTACAGGAGCTGGTGAGCACGTTGAACCCTAGTCGGAGAGAGTCGGTGCTGTTTCTGAACCTATGTTTTAGGATGTGGTCCCACACGAACATTTTCAAAACAATATTTTAAGTTTATTCACGTTTTGTAATTATTTCTGAGTATACTGTGAACGTGAGATCCTGCCGTTTAATTCCGCTGCTTTATTATGGTGTATATATATCGGTAGTGAGACCGACTGTCGATATGTGAATGATCCATATCATCCCTTACCTCTTTGTTCTGGCGTCTCTTACTCCTTCTTTCTATTGTGTTTTGTGTCCCTTGCTATTTCTCTCTTCACGCCCATGTGAAACTCTGATAAAAATATGAAAAGATTTTGGGGCGTGACAAAAAAGACATTAACTTATAATAATCAAATGTTAAGTAATTTAAACACACTTCAAAAAAATATTAAACAACCATTGAAGTAAAAAAAAATCCCACAAAATCAACCAAAAAATGATTCTCACAAGTTTATCTCTCCACGTACTACGCACGTGTTCTCAACTAGTATATATATATAACTTAAAACTTTAATAATTGTCTCAAGTTCAGAAATGCCTACTTGATCTACAATCTCAACCATATCTTCTAGAAAATGAAATTTGCAGCATCAAAAATAATTTACAATTGTCATTTGGTGGACTCTTGTCCAAGTTGAAATTCCAAGATTTATAGCATCCAAATTATTTTGACATATCTTAGACGCTTTCTATTTAAATAAATTATTATTATTAAATTAATATCCTTTTGAATTAATTGAATGAGTTTAGGCCAAATATTATAATTCAGAGGTTTAACTATTTATGAAACTGTTATGCAATATTAATCTATAACAGAATAGTGTAAAGAATATAGAGACATCCAAAAGCCTACCAAATGGTAACAGTACTGGTAATGTTTCATGTATTATTTTAATATCATGATAAATCCAAAATGTATAAATGATATGCATCATTTATATGTGATGATAGTATTGAAATAAAAGATAAATTATATAAAGAATATAGGATTCCGGTTGGTATAGAAGATATATATACATAAATGAAGTTGCAGATATATATACCATTGGTTAAAAACTTAAAAAGTAGTGATTACTACTTTTTCAGTTTTTCTTGAAAAGGTTAAAAATATCAAAATATGATAATAATGAATTACTCGTATATCTTGAACATTATAATATATAACACATTCATACAATGTGGACAAAGGACTTGAATTCATCTCCCTTAAGGACCTCCATATTGTAATACTCTTCCGAATAATTTTCATTACAAATCTTACTTTTATACAACAATTTGAATTATTTTCTCTACTTTAATCATTTAATGTTGTATTTTAGTTTATCTGAGCATGATGACATTAGCAATATACTGTTAGGATATTTTTCATTACTAATCTTACTTTTATACAATTTGAATTTTTTTCTCTATTCTAATCTTGTATTCTAGTTTATCTTGAGCATGATTACATTAACAATAGACTGTGAGAATATTTTTCATCACTAATCTTACTTTTATACAATTTGAATTCTTTTTTTTCCTTTTAATCCTGTATTTTATTTTATCTGAACATGATTACATTAACAATATATGTTATATCATCTATCTCTTCACAATATAACTTTCATCATGAGTATAGTTACTTTTTTAATTATTTTTTTGTTACAAGTTTCTCTTTGACTAATCATTACGAATCGCGACCATGCTTTAAAATGGCAAGATGAACTGACTTAGTATGTCTGCATAAAGACTCATTAAAAAGAGCAAGCAAGAAATTATGAGTAGGTATTTTGTGCAACTAGTGCATGGATCTTAGATCCATGTATGCACTCGGGTCGGGTAGGGCCGGATCCAATTTTGATCCTCGCATTTTTCGGTTTTTTTTTTTTGCCCTAATATTTATGTTATGTTAGTTATACATTTATGTTATATAAGTCATACCTTTATGTCCAGATTTCATAACCTTAGTACAATACTTCAACTTAAAAAAAAATTGCTGACCATTATACTATGTTAGTCATACATTTATGTTATATTAATCATACATTTATATACATCATACCTTTATGTAATACTTTAACTCCTAAAAACACCCTAATTTCAGCACAAGTTGTACATGTTTACCTTTATGTGATATTATTTATACCTTTATATTAACATAATCATACATTTATGAATATATAAATGTACAACTAATATAACTAAAGGTATGACTAACATAATTAAAATGTATGACTAATATATTTAAAAGGTATTAATAGTTGTCTTAAAATATTTTAAGGTACAACTAAAAATCTAAAATGTATGACTAACATAACATAAATTTATGTTTAACATTACATAAAGGTATGACACCCGAGATCGAATTTGGGCGAATTTGTGCACGTGCGGGCACGTGGCGGTGCGTGGTGGACCGAGTGCACGGTTCCAGATCTATGCAATAGGTGTACATAAGTTTCTGTTAGAAATGATTGGGAATAGTATGTCAGTCTTTTTTCTCTTATTCATCATATGTGCAAAAGATCATATGTCACGCCCCATTTTCATTCTTAAAATATCAGAGTTTTCTTAGTGGGCGTGCAAGAAGAAAGAGAAAGAGACGTGCATGATATAAAATAGAAGGAGATAAGAGACGATAAGAAGCTGTACATATGAAACATCGGATACAACTGATTCAAAGAGTTTGAAACCTTAAGCAGCGGAAATATACTCTTACAGGGTCTATCAACAGAAATTACGATACAATTTTCACAAAACGTGAAAATAAAACAAACATTGTTTTAGAAAGCAAAAGGAGAAAATTCTTGATACGGCACCATCCTTCTCTATACGTCTTGATTCTCATTATCTCCTGTAATGCGATTGCAGATGGGGGTGAGTGCGTTGAATACACTCATGGGAATAATTTATGTATCTTAACATGCTATGATAGTTAAACAATTCGAATATACATAAGTTCGACAATTAGACACAACACGTAAAATGCATAGTACATAATCCGTAACCCAACCTCAGGTGCGGGTATTTCCCGTCTTACCCTACAAAACGGTCTTATATACCGTTGGTGCATTTTCAGGACCACCAAACCTATGATAGTAGAAGAGCAAGGGACGTTTAATACGGACCATAAGTCCCTCCGAGGGTGAATGTGGATCTTAGTCCTTTAACAGTATAATATGACACATAATTCACAGCATATAATCACCGCATATAAGATTCAACAGTTCATATATTAAATAGGGAAAACAATAAACACATAGAGATTTAGAAATTACCCACACCTTGTTCAGTGGTAACCTTGTGAAATGTCAAAGTATCAAGATTTTAAGGTGTACGTTCCGATTGTAAGCCTACACATGTAAAGAGGGCTTTTAGATCCATATTACGTTAATTACATATAAATAATTATAAAAAATCTCTCGAAGAAGAAGCGATAGGGAAAAACGAGACGGAATGAAAGATCTAAAGATCAAGGATGAAGAAATGTGTGGATGGTTAAACATGTGATCTAAAGATGAAGAGGGAAAGATTAGGGTTTGAACGGAAGAAGAACGGAGTTAAACGGAGTTAAAATGAGCTCAAACGGAGCGTTTTAAGATATATGGACGTTTTCGTAATTTTCAGAAAAAAGTTGACTTTGACCGAGACCCCCGACTCCTGGCCGACGACATCACGTCTTCGGCGACACTACGCGCACACACACACTCGCTGGTGCACACACGGTGCGCCCGCGCATACCCGTCACCCGGTGCCTCCCGACGTACGCACCCGTCTCCCAGCGCGCGCACAGCGTGCGCCCAGCTACCCGGCGTGACCTGCACACCAGCCAAGCAATAATAGTAGCTTCCAGCAACAGCGGCGCCACCTAGCGACGCCACCAACAGCAGCTCCCACACACACACATGCATGCATACACACACACCATGCACACACATACACACATCACCTACACAGCTCCGGCTCCGCTGCCCACGGCGGTGCCACCCCCACCCCCACGCACACACACAGAGGGAAGGTCTAGCTACTGTTCCGGCGAGGAGGAGAGAGAGAAGGAGAGAGAGAGAGAGAGAGGAAGAGAGGAGAAGGAAAAGTTAGGGTTTTCTGATGATTGATTGGCCGTTTTTCGGCGAAGGAGATGTCGGAATAAAAATCCGAGACCTGTTCTAGAATCGTCTCGGTGAGACCTACAAGCTGTGCGAAAATCGGTCGAAACCGAGAAAAATTTTCTGGCACCGGCAGCGGCTACCGGAAAACAGAGGAGAGAGAAAAGAGAGAAAATTCTTACTTTTTTGATTTCTCGTTCGAATAATTACTTTTACGATTCGTTTCGTATTATTTATATTCCTTTTCAAAAAATCGCACTATTCATCTAAAATATCTTATTTTTTATTATTCATCAAAATATCTTACTATTCATGAAAATATCTCATGAAAATATCTTACATTTTACTATTCATCGAAATATCTCATTTCCGATTCTTCATATTCGTCGAATTCTTCGTGATTTGAGCTACGGGTCTCTGATTGACCTCAAATTCATTTCTATCTTCTCGTTTTTCGATTACGAACCTTATGATAAAATTATAACCTATGTTTTTCGATTAAATTATACCACCGATTAATTAAACATGCATTTTATCATTTTTCTGAAACGCACATAATTAAATCAAACAATTATGAGTTTAATTATTTAATTAATCAATTATGCGTCGTTTTTGTCCTAGGCGCTACATCATATGCATCTTACCTATATATTTGTTGGAAATTTCGATCTTGGTCCTATAACATAGACTATTTCTACTTTCTTATACCATCAATTATACATACTTTGTTTTTTATCCTTCCGGTTTTAATTTTTTCCAACTTATCTTTGATTTTAATCAGAAATTTTATTTCAGCTGACGTGGATGTCAGAATTGATGACATAAACTTGAAATTGAAGATTCCCAATAATTGAAGGGAAAATTGACCTCATTAAGCCAATTTTAATATCATATCATAAAAAATTTAATAGATAAATTAAAAAAGAAAATTCATATCATTAAATATTTAGTAAATAAATTAAAAAGTCAAAAGAGAAACCACTTTTTGCCAAAGAAACGTAGCAACAAGTCAGACGCCCAAAATTCTTTCTTCATTCCCTGCTGTTGTGTTCAGTGAACCTGCAATTGAAAACAAAGTTCTAAGAATAAGGGTTTTAAATTTGTTTTTTTTAATATTTTTTGATTAAAACTCAAATCAAATGGATTTTCGAAAAAAAATAAGGAAATGTTTTGGTTTGAGTTAGAGGCTCGTTTTGGCGTTCTATTTATGCATTTTGATCGAGATTTAAAACAGAATAAATTTTGAAACATGAGGTGGCAATAATGGCGGTTTTGAGTGGTGGTAGCGGTACTGATTCAGCTAGTTATGTTTAAATTGAGTTTTTCAGAAAATATGGAGAAAGAGTAAGTTTGGTGTGCACCTGGTGTACAGTGCAATCCGGATCGGTGCGGGTCGACCAGATCCATGGGTCCTTTTTTTTTTTTTTTTTGCTTTAGGTGTTGACCTTTATGTTGCGTGAGTGTAATTTTTATGTTATATTAGTATGACATTTATGTATTGGAACTTAGAAAAAAAAAAGGATAAATTTCAGCATAATTTGTATGTATATACCTTTATGTGATATTACTCATGTTTTTATGTGATATTATTTATATATTTATATTAACATAGTCATATTACTTATACATTTATATTAACATAGTCATATCTTTATGTAATATATAAAAGTGCAACTAACGTAACTAAAATGTATGAGTAATATCATATAAATGTATTTTGATAAATAAAAAAAAACGCTGAAATTCTTCCTTTTTTTTCTAAGTTACAGCACATAAAGGTGATAACATTTGTACATAAAGGTCATAGTAATATAAAATAAAGGTCACACATTTATAACATAAAAGTCAACACATATAAAGCGGAATTTTTTTTTCGTAGATTCAGGTCAGGACAATCCGCATTGCACGGATTTTAGATTCGTGCACTAGGTGCATAGGAGAATTTGCGATGGAGAAAATGGTTGTGAGTTGAATTCTAACTTTTTTGTGAGAATAGAAAAGGGAATTGAGTGTTTTAATGATTTTTCGGTGATGGCGGAGGCAGACTAGAGTCATGGAGATGGAACATAATAAACTTAGGAAACTATCTTTTGAGTATTCATCAATTAAGTACGAGTCCTGAAATTGGGACGCTGTGTTTTTAATTTGACTGAATTTTAGGATATTTAGCCTGAAATTCTGAAAATTTGGATTTAAATCGCATGTGCAGTGCATGTGTCTCTTCAAATTTGGGTTTTTTCGAAAGGTTGAGTTGATTCTCGTTCAAATCGAGTTTGAATTGAATTCCCTAAATTGATCTGGTGCTCGACTAGGGCTTGAAGAGAGTGTTTTGGCGTATGAAACATATATTTTGTTAAATTTTGAGGAAAATCAATTTTCAGGTAAACTTGGGTAGTTATGACAAATTTCAACAGTGAATGATGTTGAAATTAAGTTATAAGGAAATATTGTTGGTATTCTAAGAATAAAAATCTTTCAACCAATTTAAAGAAGTTATGTTGATTATCACTCAATTGAGCTTGAATCGAACTCAAGTTTGCAAAATTGATTTCGGGGCGTTTATGTTGTCTTTGGCGTAGAAAACATATATGTTTGTTGGGTTTTGGAAAATATGTGTCATAACCCATTGTCTCATTATCAGAATCTACCATAACCACCCTCAAGCTCATCCAAAATATAACACCTAGGACAAAACGATGCATAATTGACGAATTAAATATTTAAATCCCTAATTGTTTGATTTAATTACGTGCATTTCAAAAAAATGATATAATACATAATTAATTATCGGAAATATAGTTTAATCGAAAAGTATAGGTTATATTGTATCAAAAGGTTTATAATCGAAAATCGAAAAGAAAGAAATGAAAATGAGGCCAATCGGAGACCCATGCTCAAATCACGAAGAAAATGAAAAATCGAAAGTTATATAAATAGGAGGAATCCGCCCGAGGAGGGGCTTGCGTCTGATTAGCTAGTTAGTGAGGCAATAGCTTACCAAGACGATGATCAGTAGCTGGTCCGAGAGGATGATCAGCCACACTGGGACTGAGACACGGCCCAGACTCCTACGGGAGACAGTAGTGGGGAATTTTCCGCGATGGGCGAAAGCCTGACGGAGCAATGTCGCGTGGAGGTAGAAGGCCCACAGGTCTTGAACTTCTTTTCCCGAAGAAGAAGCAATGACGGTATCTGGGGAATAAACATCGAGCCTTTTATTCCAATTGTTTCTTTTTGCCAGGAATCAATAAGAAATAGTTTCAACCTAATTTGATGTAGTAGTATACCAACGAGTGGAACTATTCCAATTTCATTGAAGTTACAGATTCGAGTAACTCGATAAATTTTGATTGAATTATGATACAAAGAAGAAAAAGATCAAATAATAATTATATTATGAAAATGTGCCAGAACTTTTTTCTCGGCTTCAGCCGATTTTCACACCACTTATAGTTTTCAATAAGCCCGTTCTAGATCCGAGCTCGGTTTTACGTTTCGACATCTCCTTCGCCAGCAAACCCTCTTTCTCTCTCCTCCCTCCCCGTTTCTTCCTTATTCTCTCTTCCTCAGCCGTCGGACCGCCCTCTCTGTCGCTTGTGTTGGTGTGTGTCATGTTACAGGATGGCGTCGTCGCTCGGGTTTGTTTTTGTGCGTGTGTGTGTACGTGAGTGGCTGTAGATTGTGGAGGGTGGCGTTGGGCAGCGCCGCCATGCTGTTGGAGGGTGTTGGCCGATGTAGGTTGCGCTGACGAGTGTGAAGGTGGTGGTGGTGGGTCGCCGGCGACGGGAAGTCATCAGCTGTAGTTGTATGTTTGAGGTTGGTTGCTGCTGGATTTGGTGGCGCCGGGGCCTGGCATGTGCGCGCGCGTGAGTGTTGGGATGAGGCTGTGCCTCGGCTAGCTGTACCAGGTGGACATTGAGCACGTTGTGTGCGCACCGGGAGCAGTGTTGTGCGCGTTGTATGAGTGCCGGGAAAGGCGCGCTATGTGCGCACCAGGCAGGGTGTCGGGCGCTGTGTGCACGCCGGGTGTTGTCTGTGAGCGCGTTTTGCGTGCCGAGTCTGTTTCGTGTATGTGTTGCCGGCGTGCGGAGCCGCACCGGCGTGTGGTGTTGTGGTTGTGTCGTCGGCGACAGGAGGTCGCTGGTCGTGAGTCGGGGTGTGTGTACATGACGATGGGGGTCGATCTGTATTTTTATTAAAATCGAGAACCGTTTTGCAAACCTTAGATTCATCTTTATATTCTAACCCTCTATCTTTTGAAATCTCGTTTAAACCCTAAAACTCTTCTGTATTTATAAAAATATCCCTGGTCGAAGTCAACACTTTCCCAGATTTTACGAAAACACCCATGTACCTTTAAGTGCTCCGTTTTAGCTCTTTTTCCTCCATTTAACCCGTTCTTCCTCCGTTAAAACTCTAATCAATCCCTTTATATCCTATGATCAAGTTTCAAGCCTTATGAACTCATTTTAAACTTCCATGATCGTTTCAATGCCTCTTTCGACCCCCAAAGTCTTCATTTCATTTCGTTTCCTTTAACGCTTCTTCTTTGAGAGAGTTCTATGTTTAAGTATATGTATCTATTGAAATAAGAATCTAAGAAAACCCTCGTTTACGTGTTTAGGCTTTCGAGTTTAGGAAAGATCTTAAAGCTTAGAATTCAACGTATCACGAGGAATTACCACCGAATAAGGTGGAGGTAACTTCTAAACCCTAACTATTATGTTTCCATTAATAAATGCATGTATGACAGTTGTATGTTATGTAAATCTAAAGATTTAGGAAACGATTCTTTAATGCTATGAAAGGTTGAATTTCTTATGGCTGGTGCCGAAGTATTATATATGTAAATCTTTCTTTCGTCTTTTATCTTATTCTTCTGTTTTAAAACATACGTCTCTTTTCCCCTTCTTCCTGCACGCCCACAAAGAAAACTCTGATATTTTTACGTACGAAAATGGGGCGTGACACAAAATTTGATATTTCTCAAATTTAACCAAAATGTATGTTTTATAAGTCAAAACATCTCTTCAAGCCATAGCAAAATATCAAATCAATTAACCGAATTCAATTCGATTGAAACTCGATTTGAGAGAGAATCGAATCAAATTTTGGAAAAGCCCGGATTTATAATGTGGCAAAAATATGATTATAAATTATAATCACTTAATTATAATTTATAACCAATGCATAATGTATGAATAAATATTAAATTCGAAAAAGAAGTTATTAGATATATTACAACTTTATAAACTCATCTTTACATTAATAAAATACAATCATTACAACTATTTACAAGTACAAGTAAAACATTACAAATGTACAATTTACAACTTCAAATTTTTAAAAAATTACAATAAAACGTATTATAAATTAGAATTATAAGATTGAAGAAGAGGAAAAACAAATTGAAAGAGCTTGAGTTTCATTCTAAAATTGAAAGTGTAACTTCCAAACTTAGAATAAAATTACCTACGTATCCTTGTCAAAATGAAGGAATCAAAGCTCACATAGTTCTCTAACTCACCGAAACTTACCTTTATTCATTGGTTCCGCCGGAGGAGGATGTGTTTGAATCGTATCCGTAGGTGTCATCTCCATCGGAGTCTAAGTTCGAGAGATCGAGATCTTGTTAACGGTTACTTGCTCTCACCCAATCTTCAACGAGAGTAATGTTTTGTACATTCTCTTTCATCAACTTCGATCTTCTTGGATTCAACATGTGTCCTCCTTTGGAAAAAGCATGTTTGATCGCAACGGTTGAGGCGGGACTTGCAAAAACTTCTTTAGTAATAGTGGTTAGAATAGGATAAGTGGTGGTCCTTCTTGACCACCACTTCAATAAATCCATAGGATTTTCAAATACAATTTGTTCAAATGTGGCACCTAAATAATTATCTAATTCTTGATAAGGGTTACTACCTCTAGCTCGTTTTTGTGTTCTAACATCATAAAAATTGTAAAATTTACTAAGTGCCGGAGTCACTTGAAAACTAGATGATTGTGTTGAATATTGAGTACTACCACCTACATTTTGATCACTTATAACATTACTAGAATCACCTAACATTTGTTTATATTCTTTAAACAAATCATATATATTTTTCTTAGTTTTACTTACAACTTCACTAGGGTTAATTAGGAATATAATCACACATATCATAATCATTTAATATCATATTTGGGAACAATGCATTATAATATATATTTAGCAATTCTTCTAATCCATCTTCTCTAATCCTAGGATCTAATAACTTAGCACATAAAAATATATCGAGGATTTCATGAAAATATTTTAACAATTTTATTTTCATTACTAAGCATGTTGAACCTAAAATATCACATGTTGAATATTCATTTAAAATAAGAGCAATTTTAACACAATTATCTATAGTTGTCACGCCCCGAAACCTTTCGTTAAAAATATCAGAGTTTTTCATTTTTGGGGGGCGTGAAGAGAGAAAGGGGGAAAAGGCGAACATGATATAAAATAGAAAGAAAAGAGAGAGGATAAGAAGAGATACACTTGGAACATCGGATGCAACCGATAAAAAGGAGTTTGAACCCTTACGCAGCGGAAATACATCAGGATCTCATACAAGAAGGATAAATCCAGTTTTCTTATACAAACGGATAACAACATTAAAAGACAAAATCGGACAAAGGACAAAGCTGATAGGGCACCCCTCTCTCTACGCATCGAGATTCTCTTCTTTGCCTGTAGTGTGAGTACAGATTAAGGGGTGAGTGCGTTGAATACACTCGTGGGGAATAACATCCGCATCTTATAACAGTCAACAGTTATACAATACCAGGAATATAACACTCAGCCACGTTGCCACAGTATAACATGATCACGTAATCATAACATATGACCACATCTTTTAGTATTTCTCAATCATACTTCAATAGGGAAAACTGTAAACAGTTACAGAGTTAGAAATTACCCCCACCTCGTATAGTGGTTACCACGTGATCCACGAGTACCGAAAGATCAGATTTCACAAGCGAGTACCAAAGTCTCGTGTCTCAACCCTTGTGCCTCAAAGTTCAATCCAAAAGATAGCCTACATACGTTACATCGTTTCTTAGATCTTTACAAACGTATAATTAAAGCTATAAACGTTGCCGACGGAAAAACGATCGTTAACGACGCGGCGGATCGAAAGATCTAAAGATTGGGATTGAGGAGAAAAAGGTCAAAGTTTATTTTAAAGGGTTGAGATGAAAGAGGGTTCGATTAGGGTCGCAACAAAAAAAGAATGAGCTCAATCGGAGTTGAAACGAGCCCGAACGGAGCGTTTTACGATCCACGGGTATTTCCCGCGCGACCGCCCTACCGCGCACGGTCACTCCTCCCCCGGGCACGACCGTGCGCGATCGTCCAGTAGCTCCCATTGGCCCGTGCGCGACCGCGCGCGCCCGTGCGCGACAAAACACCTGAAAATGGAGCTTTTTGCCCGTGACCTCCCGTCATCGGCCACCACCTCCACGTCTCATCGGCAACCCCGTTCCAACCTCCTCCATCTCCGGTTACCCCCAACGAACTCCGGTATGAGATCAAACCCTCCCCAACCTCAAAACTCATACAAACATGCATATATATACAACACACACCCTTAATCACTTGGCCGACGACCTCCAGTCGTCGGAACCCATCGTCTCAACACACCGACGCATCACCAGCGCCGATCATTACTTTTTCTCATGGCGGCACCACTCGTACTGCCCTTAACAGAGATCATACTCAAACACACACACACACGCAAACATGCACATATCATCATAACCAAAACAAGATAACTCCGGCACCACCCCACACGGCAGCGTCATCCTTCCAACAACTCACCCTCGTCTCCATGCGAACCTCCGACAACATCCCCGTTTAAAAGAACGGAGGAAAAGAGAGAAAACTGAGAAGAGAGAAAAGTTGGCTAGGGTTAGAGTTTAGGGTTTCAAGATGGTTTTTCGCCGTTTTCCGGCGAACCAGAAGTCGGAATAGAAATCTGAGACTTGTTCTAGACTCGTCTCGTCAAGACCTTCATCGTGTGTGAAAATTGGCCGAAACCGACAACTTTGAAAATATTCCGGCGATCTCCGGCGGCGGCACCACCACGCCGGTGGCGGCTCCGGAGACCGAAAAAGAAACGAGAGAGAGAAGAGAGACTTACATGTAAACGTCGTTTTTTGGCTCGTTCGAAGAAAGGGGTGAAAAATGAACTGGGGTGAGCTCCTATTTATAGATTTTAGAAGTTACTATTCACCGTAAATATCTCGGTAAATATCTTGGTAAATATCTTCTGATATTTTCGAAACCCCGTGTTTTGTTTTTTTCATCGCCGTTCGAGCAACAGGTTTCCGATTAACCTCTAGTTCGTTTCTATCTTCTTATTTTTCCAACGCGCAACTAGTGATATAAAAATATCCTACATCCCACGTCTAGAAAAATTATCGATCTAATCGTGCAGTACTCACGTATCTGAAACGCACGAAATAAATTAAACAGATAACTCATATGCACATAATTATTAAACCATAGATTTAAATATTTAATTAATCAATTATGCTCGTTTTGATCCGGGGTGCTACATCCCTTACCCCTTATAAATAATTTCATCCTCGAAATTGTACGCGTACTTAAGAACGACAAGATTGGCTACTTTGCCAGAATCTCATCTTCTCATTCCCGTGTCGTTTCGTTCTTTCCATTTCTCATCAAGGCACTTACAAGCCTCGATTATTGAGTTCGCATTATTCCTCGCCAACGATGGCAGCGCAGCTTGAGTGATCTCTAAATGTCTAGCCACGTCCTTCTTTATGAACATTGACGTCGAGTCTCTTCTCGTGGCGTCCATATCGTATCCAATTGGATTCTCCATTGACGGTTGGTCTTTAAGGGTTCGACCTCGTGGCTTATCGTTCTATAGACATCTTATGTAGACTAACCCTTGTAGTCTACCCCTCGTAACCCAACAACATAAAATAACAACAGATAACAAAAACGGTACCATGGTTCCGATAACGTTACTCCATAACTCATATAACAATCTCAATAGATTTTTCGTCATTCATTTACCATCGTAGCATAAATTCTCTGTCATTCATTTATCATCGTAGCATAACATAGTCTAATCTCAATAGATTTTTTGTCATTCGTTTATCATCGTAGCATAACATGATCATGTTGGATAGCATATACCCAACTTGCATAAACTAACCAGAAAAAAAATACAACATAAGTAAAGCATCATGTAACACATAACAGATGAGCACTCTTTTTCTTCAGTTCTTATGATTAAAGAGAGACACGCATAGAGAGAGGATGGTGCTTATCCCTTTCTTTTCGAAAATATCTTTCTCGTTTAAACCACATCTTCCTTGCCTAAAACACATCCTTCTCGTTTAAAACACATCTTTCTCGTCTAAAACACATCCTTCTCTTTTAAAACACATCTTTCTCGTCTAAAACACATCATTCTCTCTTAAAACACATCTTTCTCGTTCATCATCACATCACACAAGAATGCCTTGCACCTTTAAAATTTCCTTCGGTACAGGTGGGTATTTCCCGTCTTACCCCGTATCCTAAGTACAGGATGGTATTTCCCATCTATCCCATACCTTAAGTACATGATGGTATGTCCCATCTACCATGTTTCCTAGGTACAAGAGAGAATTCCCCATCTTTCCCCGTACACGGTTTCAAGATCATTGGTGCTTAGTCGTTTTTTTTAGAAAACCCGACCACGTTTTAAAATCACACTTTTGAAATCACGTTTTTCCCACTTTAAAACTAGTTTGAGCAAGTTCTCAACGTTAGAACTGCTCTGATACCATCTGTCACGCCCCGAAACCTTTCGTTAAAAATATCAGAGTTTTTCATTTTTGGGGGGCGTGAAGAGAGAAAGGGGGAAAAGGCGAACATGATATAAAATCGAAAGAAAAGGGAGAGGATAAGAAGAGATACACTTGGAACATCGGATGCAACGGATAAAAAGGAGTTTGAACCCTTACGCAGTGGAAATACATCAGGATCTCATACAAGAAGGATAAATCCAGTTTTCTTATACAAACGGATAACAACATTAAAAGACAAAATCGGACAAAGGACAAAGCTGATAGGGCACCCCTCTCTCTACGCATCGAGATTCTCTTCTTTACCTGTAGTGTGAGTACAGATTAAGGGGTGAGTGCGTTGAATACACTCGTGGGGAATAACATCTGCATCTTATAACAGTCAACAGTTATACAATACCAGGAATATAACACTCAGCCACGTTACCACAGTATAACATGATCACGTAATCATAACATATGACCACATCTTTTAGTATTTCTCAATCATACTTCAATAGGGAAAACTATAAACAGTTACAGAGTTAGAAATTACCCCCACCTCGTATAGTATAGTGGTTACCACGTGATCCACGAGTACCGACAGATCAGATTTCACAAGCGAGTACCAAAGTCTCGTGTCTCAACCCTTGTGCCTCAAAGTTCAATCCAAAAGATAGCCTACATATGTTACATCGTTTCATAGATCTTTACAAACGTATAATTAAAGCTATAAACGTTGCCGACGGAAAAACGATCGTTAACGACGCGGCGGATCGAAAGATCTAAAGATTGGGATTGAGGAGACAAAGTTGAAAGTTTAGTTTAAAGGGTTGAGATGAAAGAGGGTTCGATTAGGGTCGCAACAAAAAAAGAATGAGCTCAATCGGAGTTAAAACGAGCCCGAACGGAGCGTTTTACGATCGACGGGTATTTCCCACGCGACCGCCCTACTGCGCACGGTCACTCCTCCCCCGGGCACGACCGTGCCATTTAGCACGACCGTGCGTGATCGTCGAGTAGCTCCCATTGGCGGGCGCGCGACCGCGCACGCCCATGCGCGATAAAACACCTGAAAATGGAGCTTTTTGCCCGTGACCTCCCGTCATCGGCCACCACCTCCACGTCTCACCGGCAATCCCGTTCCAACCTCCTCCATCTCCGGTTACCCCCAACGAACTCCGGTATGAGATCAAACCCTCCCCAACCTCAAAACTCATACAAACATGCATATATATACAACACACACACCCTTAATCACTTGGCCGACGACCTCCAGTCATCGGAAACCCATCGTCTCAACACACCGACGCATCACCAGCGCCGATCATTACTTTTCCTCATGGCGGCACCACTCATACCGCCCTCAACAGAGATCATACTCAAACACACACACATACGCAAACATGCACATATCATCATAACCAAAACAAGATAACTCCGGCACCACCCCACACGGCAGCGCCGTCCTTCCAACAACTCACCCTCATCTCCATGCGAACCTCCGACAACATCCCCATTTAAAAGAACGGAGGAAAAGAGAGAAAACCGAGAAGAGAGAAAAGTTGGCTAGGGTTAGAGTTTAGGGTTTCAAGATGGTTTTTCACTGTTTTCCGGCGAACCAGAAGTCGGAATAGAAATCCGAGACTTGTTCTAGACTCGTCTCGTCAAGACCTACATCGTGTGTGAAAATCGGCCGAAACCGACAACTTTGAAAATATTCCGGCGATCTCCGGCGGCGGCACCACCACGCCGGTGGCGGCTCCGGAGACCAAAAAAGAAACGAGAGAGAGAAGAGAGACTTACGTGTAAACGTCGCTTTTTGGCTCGTTCGAAGAAAGGGGTGAAAAATGAACTGGGGTGAGCTCCTAATTATAGATTTCAGAAGTTACTATTCACCATAAATAGCTCGGTAAATATCTTGGTAAATATCTTCTGATATTTCCGAAACCCCGTGTTTTGTTCTTTTCGTCGCCGTTCGAGCTACAGGTTTCCGATTAACCTCTAGTTCATTTCTATCTTCTTATTTTTCCAACGCGCAACTAGTGATATAAAAATATCCTACATCCCACGTCTAGAAAAATTATCGATCTAATCATGCAGTACTCACGTATCTGAAACGCACGAAATAAATTAAACAGATAACTCATACGCACATAATTATTAAATCATAGATTTAAATATTTAATTAATCAATTATGCTCGTTTTGATCCGGGGCGCTACAATAGCTATAGGAGAAGTAGGATAATAACAACCACTTAATTCTCTAGTGGCCTCTTCAAAAAAGTTTAAAAGTTGAACTAGATTAAGACATACATCCCATGAATTTTCAAATAAAAGAACTTTATCACAAGGATTTTCTAAATAAAATTCACAAAGCATTTGTTTATATTGACAAGAATCTTGAAGCATATAAAAGTAGAATTCCAACGATGTTTAACATCGATTATAATTTTTTTAACTTCAACACCATTTTTCTTACAAAACCTAGCCCATTTTTTATGAAAGACCGTAGAGTTAGCAATTTCGTAAATTACTAATTTAATAGGTTTAATGTGTATCTAATGATTCTCATCCATCTTGAACACATAAATTAAGACAATGACACATACAACGAATATGTAAAAAATTTCCTCCAATTGGAGGTCGACAAAATTCAATCAAGTGATGTAAAGCCGTCGTGTTATTATTGGCATTATCAAATCCTATTGAAAATATTTTTCTTAAAATACCATAATCATTTAAAACATGTCACATTTTTTGTGCAATGTGTGGAGCCGAATGTGTTTCATCAAAATCAATATAAGCAATTAAATGTTTTTGAACTTGTCATGCATCATCTATCCAATGACAAGTAATACCCATGTAATCATGCATTTTATAAGGGTACTACATATAAAAACATTTTGTTTAAAAAATTTTAAGTCTTCAATTAATTTAAATTTATATTCTCCTACGGTTTTTTCTATATCCCTAACAACGGTGTTTCTAGAAATTTTTCTACTTGTCGGTTGTAAATATTTACTAGTGAATTTTTCATAAGCATCATCACAAGGAAAATTAAATGGAAGATGTTTTTCGGCTATGAATTCAACTACGTCTCTCCTGGTATTTAATTTACTAAATTTAAAGGTTAAATCATTCATACCTCCACCTTGAGAAGAACCGGTAAATCCCCGGAGTTGTGTTTACCCTCAATCGAGCCCCACCTTGTCGAGAAGCTTCTTCAACACATGGTTGGAGAATGTCCCGTAGCCTCCTCCATACTTGAACTTGTACGTCTTCGAACAATGGTTGCACGTCATAATGTAGTCGGTGTTGCTATTCGGCACTTTCTCCTTCTTAAAATGAAAGGAGAAAATATCCGAACGAAGAGAAGAAGGGGCTCGAGAGGTAGTGTTGCATGTATTACCACTTTCTTGTGTTTCTCTCGGCGCCTCCTCTTCTTCTTCGACTTCGGCAAAGGCGGCGGCAGTAGTAGGGCCCAAGATCTCCTTCAAATCCTCTTGATTTAATTAATTGAATCAATCAAATCGTCGAGATCGTCGTGCATCGATTGTGGTGGCGGCATCAAACTCTTTCCTTTTCCACGTGAAGAACCGGCGGAAGAAGAACCTCTTCGAGACATTTTTTTTTTGGAATGAAAATGAAATAGAATTGAAATCGAATTGGAAATTGAAGAACTACAAAAACTAAAATCAAGAGACTAGAAACTTGAAATTGTGAGCTTTAGAGAATAGAAATTATAGAATTGAGAGAGAGATTGGTGTAGAAATCAAAGGGTGGAATGCGAGTATTTATAGATGTGGAATGAAAAATTAAAAAAAATTAAAAATGATCGGCCGGTTCGAATCGCCGGTTCGGGCCCAGTTCGAACCGGCGGTTTTGATGTTCTTGGCCCTCGATCATCAACGATCGTGTGATCACGACCGTAGATTTCAAAATCATGCACGAACCGGCGATTTGTGGCCGGTTCAAACCGGCCGGTTTGCAACGACTATATTTGGATCAACGGCTCTTTAATCTGAGCCGTTGATTTTCAAACTGCTCTTTAATCTCGGCCGTACTCGTGACATTTTGCAATAAAAAAAAAATAGGGCAAACCGGTGGTTTAACTAGCGGTTGGAATCGTCGGTTCGGCAGTTTGGAAAAGGGAAACCGGAACCGAACCGGTGGACCCCGGTTCCCGGTTCCGGTTCGAACCTGAACCGGTGGACCCCGGTTCCCGAAACCGTTGACCAGCGGTTCCGAACCGGCCGTTTTCCGATTTCCGGAACCGGTTGCACATGTCTATGTGTGTGTGCGCATGAAAGCACGTAAAAAATAAAAATAGAATCAGATCGGATCAAGCCAATTACGTGAATCTTAAATCCATGTATCAAATGCATGAAATTTTTTGTCATATAGGAATGAATCCCCACCTCTTGAAATGATTTGGCAGAATAATAATACAACTTGTCGAACAAATAATTAAGACGAGAACATAGCACTTAATTGTCCAGAACAATTCATAGTACTTATAACCACAAATCCACCAAATCACCAATAAGTTAGCCAAATATTACATACAATTTCATATTCAAGAATTCTAAAGAGACTTCAGGGCTGCTTTTGATCTTTCATGGCTGTGGTTTGTGGAGGAAAGAAGAAACCATATTTCCACTCATTAAGAAACTGTATCGATCAGAGATATGATGACTAGGCTGTGTGTTGAAGGTGGTATAGTAGTTTAGGTGGTTAGTTGATGGATGAAACAGGTCTTGAGGGAAACTGGGGGGAGAGAATAGAGAAGGGGACAACATGGCAGCGTTGCCACGGATCGTGGCGGGGCTGTGGTGGTTGTGTTGCCCCTCATAGGTCGTCACCACCACTGCCGGGTCTTGCTCTGATCTCTCTATGCGTTTCTTCACCTTGCATTTTTGGCTGGTGCATCTGTAGTAACTCCTGAGACCACATAATAATATGTATTTATATTGCCATGATCACATTCATCCAGATTTAATCAAATCATTTTATTACCACGAGACTTGTAGTTCAAATGATATCTCTCTTTTATAAATGTGTACATTATGATGACCAGGATTTGAACTTGGGTCTTGCAAGTTTCCTAGTCTTTATTGTTCCTCTCCCTTCCACTCCCCCAAACTCAGTAAAAAAATCAAACCATTTTAATATATTCAAGAATTTTGAAGAGAAATCAAAACAATTAAAACATTATATATTTTTTTAAATGGAAATTGTAAATTTAGAAGACTATATTTAGGGTATTCATCAATAAAAAAACACTAACTTTTCGGGCCCATACATTGAGACACTAACATTTTAATTTGAGCGATTTTAGAACAAAAATCCTAAATCACGAATTTCTGACCGAATCATACAAAAAAGCCCAAATCATGCGATTGGATTCGAAATTTGTGAATTAAGGTTTTTTGTCCTAAAATTGCTCAAATTAAAAAGTTACTGTCCCAACGTCAGAGCCCAAAAAATTAGTGTCCTTCATTGATAAATGACCTAAAGATAGTGTTCTAAATTTTTTATTTTCCTTATTTTTAGCCAAAGGTTATATATGCTTTCCATGTTCAAGAATTGATAACCTAGTTAGTACTTGATCAAGAGCACATATACTCAAATCAAGCTACACTCATTCGATTCCTGAGCACCAGCTTGCAATTAAATCAAATGTATAAATGATATATATGTTTAGTAAAAATTGAGATTGAAGCCATATGTGCAAATTAACCTTGGGAAAGGACTATTTTTAACAGCTTTTTGCCCATATTTTCTCCATCTATATCCATCTTCGAGATTATCAACCTCACTTTTAGTCATGAAGGCGAAGCGTGGTTCTCTTTCCTTCCTCTCTTCCTTTTTTTTCGCTTTGCTGAGAGCAACAAACCAAAAAACAAAAACCACAATTAATATAAGTTTGTTAGACACAATTTGATTCATGGGGCACATGATTTAATTTTCACAAAATTCCACCAATTATTGTTTCAGAAATCACAATTACATATTAATGTTTGTGATACTAGCTAGGGTTTCTTGTCTTTTGGTATCAATTTTTTTTGAAGCAATTATTGTACAAGATGTCTTTTAATTCAATCCAAAGAACTAATTGGAAATCAATTAATGTCATTTCATGATATCTTAAACTCTGTGCGTGTGTGTTTGTTTTTTTTGTTCTAGAGACTAAACAGGAAATTAGCAAGTGCCAAAATGTGAATATAAAAGATAAATTTATAATCAGCTTTGAAAGTAAGCTAATCAATAAAAACTTCCAACCGGAACAAGAAAAGTCCACATCTTTGACTGTAACTAATGCTATATAATTCAACTATTTATTAAATTTCCCAATTTTAATTATCACCAACAGATCAAATAAAAAAAAATAAAAAAAACTTACACAGTATTCTTAGAATTCCCACCTCCTTCCTCACAAGCTTTACTCTGCAGATCTTTGATGTTCTTGGAAGAATCCTCTTCAACTTCAATCTCCTGTGAAGAAAACGAGGCCGGTGAAATCGGTGTCAATGGATCAGCAGTAATAGTAGTACTAGTCCCTGCAACTTGATGATGATCAGATTGTGAACAAGACAAGTCAAAGGCAGCTGATAGAGTGTTGTACTCTACTGCCCCTTGCAAGCAGCTGGAGAAGCTCATTTCATCAAACCCACTGGGCTTTTGTAGAGGCTGCTGCTGTAGATGGTTGTACCTAAAGGGGTTGTTCAAATTATCATATTCATCATCTGCACTCACTATGGGAAATGCAAACCCTTCTGATAACATGCTTTCATGATCTTCATGAAGAGCATAGTAGGAATAACAATTTTTGTTTTCATTTGACATTTTTTGAGTTTCAAGAATTGATCAAGATTTTTGGGATTAGGGGAACACAAATATGTAATGATGCTCTAGGAGATCAAGTTTGGACAAATAGACTTTTGTTTCACTGTGTGTGTAATGGAGATATAGCTTAGCATGTGCTTTTTGACATACTTTGTGCTTTCTTTTTCTTCTCTTTCATCATTTTTTTCTAGAGAGAGAGAGTGAGGGAAAGAAATATGAGAGAGACGTGCTGATGGAGATGGTGATATATGTTGAATACTATGTGCTTTGGCTATAGAATATGAACCATGCCCGATTTTCTTAATTATCTTTATCAACAAAATAACAAAGGATGATTTACTAATTAGGTGACTACAATTGAATCGACCCCCTTTTTTTTTTTGGAGAGAGAAAATGATCGTTCCAATGATATTAAGAATGTAGGGACAATTATGAAGTCCGATTTTGGGTTTCTCATTTAGTCAATCTCAATATAAATACTATTTTATTCAAAAATAAATATCATTTTAAATGTTTTTATACAAATTAAAAAAATAATATATAAAAATTGATCTATTTTTATTTAAGTATGAACATTGTGGGAGTTTTTTTTTTTTTTTTTTCCTCCTAACAACCTTTTTTTAATTTTGCAGGAGTAAATTAAATGAGTGTATTTTTGGTAAATTATTGATAAATATATCTTAAAATTCTAAAAATATAGTGATTTTGGAATAAATTTGTTTTGTTAAAAGGACATTTATTTTGAAATGGAAGGAGTCCTTTATACAATTAATTTTACATACAAATTTCCATGGAAATTACTTCAAAAAAATTGAACGCAAGTTACAGACATTATGTGTTGAGATTGACCATTAAACACCCTCCAATTGGGTCCTTATCATTACTCACTAAAGTAATGTGGATTTTTTTACTTTAATGTGGCTGTAAATTATTGCATTTGTAATTAAGAAAAATGATTAGATCCATGTGTAATTAGAGTAATATTTTTATGAACGTGGGTCAAGTTGGGTCGGGTCTAACTCGGATATGCATTCAGATTTTTTTTATTTATATCGTAACCTTTATGTTATATGAGTATAACATTTATGTTCTTTGAGTATAACTTTTATGTACAGATATCATAACTTTTAAGTAATATTATTTAGATTTTTTTCAATATAAAAATTCATATAGTATTGCTAAACCTTTATGTTATAATAATTTAACCTTTATATTATATTAGTATAACCTTTATATACATAAAGAATAACATAAACATTATATTATTATAACATAAAAGTTAAATTATTATACATAAAAATAATATTATTTTATCATAAAGGTTTAAAAGGTATTATAGTGTGTAATACACTGCAAAAGATTAAACTAGCATGATATAAAAGTTACACGAACATAACTAAAATGTTAGACGAACATAACAGAAAGGTCGGGGGTGTGGGCTGGGGTTTGAGTGCGGACCTGGATGCACGTTTGGTTGCGTGAAATGCGCGTGGGGCTTGTGAAAAGCATCGTCGAGTCGGATCACCTAGTTGCACGGTTCTCGACCCATGCACCTGCGTATAAATAACTATGGTATAATTATTGTTGATATGTAACGAATATATATATATATATATATATATATACTTATATACTCACATTTTTGCTTGAATTTGCTTTTAATCGGAGCATACTACGTTTTCAATTAAATAGGTAGGAAAAAAAACTATAGAAATTGATTGAATAACATAGTGTGTGTTTTTGTTATGATGGAATTAGTGTGTGTGTATATATATATATATATAATCCCTTCATCTTGAAAAAATATCATACGAATTCTACTATTCACCTCGATCACGTTTATTTATTTAAATAATTTTTGACACTTGCTTTTAAACATCAATTACACTAATCTTATGTCGCTTATATTTTTATATCCAGCCATCTATGCTTTAATTGCGACATAATATATTGTTCTTACCTGCGTATAACAATATTTGTAATAAGTTTCCTACTTCCTAGTTTATTTAACTTTACTATTTGGATTCAAATAAGTGAAATATTTCACACAATTAAACTCATTTTCATAAATCAATTTTGATTTTTTGTATTATGAATTACAAATTAATTTATTTTACAAAATTAAATTTGTAAAAGGATATCACAAAAATCATGTTCTTTTTTCATATGAATATAATGTATTGTAATGATATTTTTTCGCTCAACGGTATTTTAGTAATATATAGTCTATCTATATCTATCTATCTATATATATAATAACAATTACTCCCTCAAAATAGAAATGCTAAAATTTTCCCGCCCATTTCCATCTCCCAAAAATAGAAATACATATTATTTCATAATTTATAAATTATAAATTATTAATTTTATTGTATTAAACATGATTTATATATATGGTAATAATATCATTTATAATATTGACAAAATCTTGGAAATTATTATCTATATATGGTATATGAATGTTAATATGATCTCATCTAATAACCTTTTTAATTGTTGATATAATCAAAGATTAAATATATGTTTGTTGAATAAATTAAAATAACACAATGATCGGATTTCAAGAACTATAGATCATCAAAGTATTTTTTTTATCTCTAATGTTGTACCCCACATACACATATACCACCTCAATAAATATATCATTGCATTGATTGGGGGCGTTCGTAGTGACTGAGGGGGTCGAAACCAAGAAGTGAGTTATTAATCAAGTCAACCAACATATATAAAACAACGTAAATTAACTATTTTTATTTACTATATTCGAAATATGTATTGTAAAATTATTATAAACATCACACAATTTTATTTGACAAATATATCGTATACAATACTCCAATTTTTATATATCTTTTATGTAACAATGCTAATAATATAACACAATGTTTATATAATTTTATTTTATTATACTATATTAATTCTTATTAAAAATCATAAAGATTTGTAATATATCTTGAATATAATAAAAAAATATACATATGATATATTGTTGCACACAATAACATTTAGGAAGTATAAAATTTATGAATTCATATACTTTCTATTAAAAACTACAAATTAAGTATAAAAAATGATAAAAAAAAAAAAACATATCATTTATACTTATACTTATAAAAAATAATAAAAAATATGTTTTATTTCATAATGCTAAATCATATAAATATATCTTCATTATTAATCGTGAAGAATAGATAGTCGATGCTATTTATAAGAGTGATAATACGTAGATGAAGAATTTTTACATATATATTTTAAATATTTTGAAATTTTTATTATGAAATTTCATTTTCATCTATATAAAAACCAACTAACCTCATTTCCACTTTTTAAAGTAGAAATACAAATATTTATTATTTTATAAATTTATAAATTGTAAATATTTATTTTTTCATAATTTATATATATTCATGGTATGAAAATCATTTTGTATATATATGAAAATTGAGGAAAAAAATATGATCGTATTTGATATATTATAAAGTTAGTATGATTTGTGTAGATATGGTAATAATATCATGTCATGAAAAGTTGTAAATAAAAATTCATACCTTAACCTAAATCATTTTATATATCCATGAAAAAATTAGCGAATTTATCATTTTTTTTGTTGTAAGAATAATAATGTTTCCTCCTTGATTAAAAAGTAAATAAAAATTTGAAATTTCACTATCATGGTAGCATGAAGTTCACAGAACAATGATAAAATATATTTAGTTTATGTTGTAATATTTTCATGGTTATAGATTTATCAAATTTTGAAATGTTTACCATCCAATATGATTTTTCTAATAGATAAATTTTGATTTTAAGACATCTGAAAAAAAAATTATACAAATTTTTTGATGGTATGTTAAATTTAGAAATTTTATTTTGGGGTAATATACAATAATATCAATATTTTAAGCTCATTATGAATAAGTAGTTGAACATATATTTGCACAAGTATTTTCTAGGCCAATTGTGACAAAAACAAGTACTAAAATAGTTAAACAACATATGATAAAAATAATAAATATTTAGAAGAATTACATGAGTAGTAGATTAAATTGAAATAACTTTGAAAAACTATATGATTTTTCATGATCATCATTTTTATATCAAAAAATTACTAACACATGAAATTTATTCACTACATCACACGAATACCAAATGAGGTTGAAATATTATCAAGACTTGATTATAATGCTCAATAATATCACCATTTTATACTCATTATGAATAAATTATTGAACATAAATTTGCATAAGTTTGTTTTAGGCCAATAGTGACGACAACGTATGATGAAAATAATAAATATTTAAATTCGTAAATTATATGGGTAGTAGATTAAATTGAAAACACTTTGAAGAATTATATTATTTTTCATGAACAACATTTTTATATCAAAAAATTACCAACACTTTAAATTTATTTGTCCATACATCACACAGACACGAGTATACCAAATGAGATTGAAATATTATGAGAAGTTAATTTTTTTTTTTTTGTAAATTAAAATTTTCACATCAAATTCGAAATATTTAGATTTTATGGTTGTGAGTCACAGAAGTAACAAATCAGATTGAAATTCTCCAAAAAATTTATTATTTTTCGTGTTCAAAATTTTCATATTAAAATATTTATTTAGTGAAATTAATATGTTCGTGCATCGCACTCATTTTCACTGAAGCGCCCCAGACCAAAAACGAAATATAATTGATTAATTAAATATTAAACCCTTAATTGAATTATTATGTGCGTTATTTTGACTGTTTAATTTAATTACGTACGTTTCAGATACGCGTTTAATGCATGTTTTAGATGAAAATATTTTCTAGACATGGAACATAGGATTTTATTATACCATTAGATGCACAATGGAAAAACGAGAAGATAGAAGTGAACTAGGGGTCAATCGGAGACTCATAGCTCAACCGGCAATGAAAAGGGCGAAGCACGAAGTTTCGAAAAAACCGAAAGATATTTCCGGTGAATAGTAACCCAAGATTTTTTCACCATGAACAGTAACCAAGATATTTTTGGATGAATAGTGTTTTTCGAAAATCTATATATAAGGGCGTTTTCAATTCAAAGATCACCGTTTTTCCGAATGAGGCAAAATCGACGAAAACACGTAAGTCTCTCTCTCCTCCCTTCTCACTTTCGATTTTCTATTTTCTGACCACCGACGCTGCTGCCGGTGGTCGGAAAAATTCAACTTTATTGGTTTCGACCGATTTTCACACAAAATGTAGGTCTCATCGAGACGAGTCTAAGATAGGTTTCGAATTTCAATTCCGATCTCTCGTTCGCCGGGAAACGGCAAAAACGTCGCAGGAAAACCCTAATCCATGTTTTTCAACCCTTTCTCTCTCCTCGTTTCTCTCTCTCTCTCTCCTCCTTCGCCGGAGTAGTGGCTGACCTTCCCAGGATGTCGGACTATCAGTTGGGGGTGATGACGGCGGCACCGGGGCCGGAAGTGGTGGTGGAAAGTGGTTGTGTGTGTAGGCTGGTGTATGTGTGTTTTTACGTGATAGTGTGTGTGTTTTTGGGCTGTTGGTTGCCGACGATGGGAGGTCGTCGGCCGGAGTTGAGTGTTGGGGCGGCGCCTCGTTGCGCCGCCGTGTCAGGTGGTGTCGCCGGTGACGGGAGATCGCCGGCCATGGCCGGATTTTGGGGGGGAGAAAATGGTTGAGAGGCTGGGCTGGCACCGGGAGTTGGGCGCGCGCCGACGCCGGGTAACCGTCCCTCAATCTTAAAACGCTCCGTTTGAGCTCGTTTCAACTCCGATTGAGCTCATTCTTTTTGCGTTGCAACCCAAATATTTTCCTCTATCTTATCAGATTGTTGGATTTAACTTCCACTCTCGTTTCTTCATCCTTGATCTTAGATCTTCCGTTCCGTCTCATTTTTACCGATCGTGTCAACTCCGATTGAGCTCATTCTTTTTCCGTTGCGATCCAAATCTCCCCCTCTTTCATGTCAGTATACTGAACTGACCTTACCCTCTTGTTTCTTCAACCTCAATCTTTAGGTCTTCCGTTCCGACTCGTCTCTATCGATCGTATTTTCACCGATATCATCTATACCTTTAATTATACATATTTAGGATCTAAGAAACGTTATAACTTGTGTAGGCTATCAGTTGGAAGGTGCTTTGTGATACTTGATTTTTGTTACTTGACAACTCACGTGGTAACCATCGAACGAGGTGGGGGTAACTTTTAAACCCTAACACTTATGTTTCCATTATTAAATGCATGAATGACAGTTACATGTTATGTGAAACTTCTGTTTATGAACGAATCTTAATTGTTATGCTATATGAATATAAGATTTATGAAATGTTGAGTTTCATGTGTCGTACTTACATGGGGTGGATTATATGGATATACATGCATGTCATATCTACACTACGAAGGGACTACGGTCCATATCTATACTACGAAGGGACTATGGTCCATATCTATACTACGAAGGGACTACGGTCCATATCTATTCTATGAAGGGACTACGGTCCATTACTATGCTATGTGTCCCTATGTTAGGTGTTATGCATTCTACGCACTGTCTTTAATTCTTGTCATTGTAAATGTTCAAAAGACTTAACTGTTTAATGAACATTAAAATATGAAATTACTCCCACAAGTGTATTCAACGCACTCACCCCTATTCTGTACTCACACTACAGGAGATGAAGAGAATCATGATGCGTAAAGAGAGGGGTGTCTTATCAAGTTGTGTCCTTTTTCCGGTTTTGTCTTTTAAAACTATGTTGATCATTTGTAAAATTAAACTGTTCTTCTTCTTGGTAATGGATCCTGATGTTTTTCTGCTGCTATGTAAGGTTTTCAAACCCTTTATAATCGGTTGTATCCGATGTTTCATATGTACAGCTTCTTACAGCCTCTTATCTCTTTCTATTTTATATCATGTACGTCATTTTCCCCTTCTTTCTTTACGCCCAAAAAGAAAACTCTGATAAATTTTTAAGTGCGAAAAACGGGGCGTGACATTCACAAATCAATTTTGATTTTGTGTATTATAAATTACAAATTAATTTATTTTACAAAATTAAATTTGTAAAAGGATTTTTCACATGAATATAATGTATGGTAATGATATTTTTTCGCTCAACCGTATCCTAGTAATATATAATTAATAAATAAAGCACAATTTATCATGCACACAGTCTCATGTGTTTTATACATACGTTGCACCCCGATATATAACTAACAAAACACAAATATTTTTTGTACTTGATGCATCGTGCAACTCGCCCGTGTGAACTCACACGCTCCCAGGCCCCCCCCCCCCCCCCCCCCAACCCCACCTCATGTGTCAGCCTGTTCGTGCTTGTATCTTTCTACACATATTATGTTATGCAATAGCTTTATGTTATATGGTAATATTTTTACTTGATACAAGTAATATTTTTATATTATAATTTAGTAAAATCTTTACGTAAATGAAGTAATACATTTATATCAATCAACTAATATATTTATGTAATATAATAAAATAATAAAATTATTTTTAAATAAATTAAATAAAATAATACCTTTAAATAAATGCGATTACAGACTAATGATATATGGTTAATATTTCTGTACAATACTAATAATATACGTACATTATATTTCCGATAATACTTTTATATAAATGAAAAATAAAAACTACGGCAATAAAATTAAATAAATATTACATTGGGCGTTTCACACGTGTTAGCACCGACAATATTTGACGGTGATAGACGAATGGGCGTGTGTGTGATATTCAAAACTTTGTACCATAGATACCCTCCTCATCCTACCTTTCTGACTCTTACAATTTATTTCATTTGCACTGATTCTTGTTTTTTGTGTCATCAATCTCTTTGTTTTCACAACAGAGGGAGAAGACGAACTACAAGAAGTTTACTTTCTTAGAGTTACCTACCTGAAATTCTAATATTTGAATTATAAAAGGAATTCATTAAGAGAGGAAATAAAGGTCTGACAAAATTATTTTATTAAATTTAATAAATATTCATTTTTCCCAGTTATGGCTCTAAAAATAAAACTGTGTATCAATATACATAAGAATCAATTGAAAATTGAGGTACCCCTCATATAAATACCATCCGTCATAATAAAAGATGACTTATTTCACCATACTCATGTGAATATTATCTCACACCACATAATGTATGATATACGTAGTGCAGTTTGAAAAAATCAACTATCTCAATGTCAATTATCATTCTGTCCAGGATCTAATCCATTTTAGGTCTAAAATTCAAGCTGCCAAAAGCAACAACAAACCGGCAAAAGTTAATCCAAATAGAAATATAACATCAAAATATTTTTCTCTAATTAAATTACTTTATTTAGTTCGAGCTGTATATCATTTGTTCAATTTCACATTTTATAGATTATGCTAGTAAAAAAATAAAAATTGTAGTGTAATTATCATATGATCGAGTTTTTATATTATATTTGCAACTAATTGAACTAATTATTACAGACGTACAATGTGTTGCAATTGATTTTTTGTTGTGATTCAGATTTAGGGTAGCAAACAATTCAAACATATTTTGTATGAAAGGTTTGGAAAAATTAAAAGAAAAATATCATGTTTCAAGAAAAATCAATATTACTTGTACAAATAAATTAAAGTAAAAATAACTAATACTTTGAATAATACTTTTATTTGTCTTATAATTTAGTTCGTAACGTAGTCAGAAGTGTGCTAATAAAATGTAAAATACAAAAAACACAATCCCATAGTATATGTGATTTAATTTAGCATTTTGTTATATCAGTTTTAAATGTTTTCATTTTACTATATAAGATACACATAAGATATACACGAATTTTATAGGTTACAATATTTTCATTTGCCACCTCATCAAATTTCATTGGAGACTTTTCAAGTGCATTTCAATTTAGCACTTTGCTTTATGAACTTTAAAAAATTTCATTTCACTATGTAAAGTAAAAGATTTTTGCAGGTTATAATATTTCCAACTACTACGTCGTAAAATCCTATCAAAAATAGCTCACAAGCATCAATTTAATTTTTAGAGGGATAATTTTTTTCTTCTTCTCAAATTAGGCTTCAAAATTGTAGAAGAAGAAGAAGAAGATTTGGAAATGAAGATATTGTAAATGATATCTTCGAAACAAATTTACAACTCTAAAAATCATGTACATACGTGAGTAGTTTGCAATGAGATTATATGATGTGGCAGACAATAATATTGTAATCTGCAAAACCAATGAACTATCTTTCTATTTGTATTTTAAATTTACATATTATAATTTAAATCTACCACAAATAACTCAATACAATTATCGTATTTCAATTAAATCTTTGAATTAAATGCAAATAATTCAAATCCACAAAATTTATTATTTATATACAATATGTGTATCAAATTAAATATTTTCAAAAATAAATTAAATTAGAATATTAAATATTTAAAATCTGATTTATAATGCAATAGTTATTATAATTTAATTTTATAGAACAACTATTACTAATATAATAGAAGGAAAATTGGTAAATTTACGGAAGGTCGGTTTCCCTCTAAAAATGTCATATCATAAAAAATTATTGGCATATGTATTAATAAAAATTCTACATTACTATGACATTTGATGATCCAAATACTAAGTGCAAATTAAATTTCTTTAACATTATAATTATTTTATTTATGAATAATTTTTTTTTATATGTTGATTGGTAGATATTTAAATAAATTTTTTATTCCTAAATAAACATTTTCAATTTTTTTTATTTCAAAATCTTAAACATAATTTCAGTAATTATAATTCTTTATTATTTTATGATCATCATCTTCATTATTGTAACACCCCATTTCCTTTTAAAGGTAATTTTGGCTAAGGCGCTACTTACGTACAAAATTCACCTTTTTAAGAATAAATAAAAGTGAATAAAATCAAGAATAATTATGAATTACACATTTCTAAAATTCATGAAATAAAACTCTTTAAATAAATTTCTTTTGCAATCTTTGAATATCGGCTACCAGCATCCACCACTTGTGCACCTCATCCTAAACTCTTCGTTCTGAAAATATTTTAGCATAGAGGGATGAGTGTTTGAAATACACTCAGTGGGAAAAACCCGGGGCAACAATAATTAAATTGAAATAAATAAATAACAGAAAACAAAAACATAAAACAATCGCTTCACAGTTGCAATTTCATAGGTGTAGAATTTAGCCCGTCTTATCATAGATGCAGACACACATAGCCATTACAAAGAAACATACACTTAATTGTGGATCTTAACCACCATGAAAATATCGTAGGTCTTAAACGTCGTGAAAATATTGTGGGTCTTAACCACCATGAAATTGTGGATCTTAACCACCGTGAAAATATCACGGCTCTTAACCGCTGTGCTTGTATTTCTTAGCCGCCGTAGTTGTCGTTTTGAGCCACCGTAGTGTGGGAATTAACCCGTCTTAACATAATTGCGGTTCCGAGCCACCTACACACATATTCACATCGCAATCAATAACACATTTAACCACAACATTCTTCACATTTACATTGATAAACTCACAGTACATCATTCGTAATTTAGCAATGATCACAATGACATATTATAACAGGAGCAATCTTCTTTCACATATTTATAAAGATCACGTAATTGAGAGTATCATGAATGCATATTTAAAATGAATTACCCCCACCTTAGGAAAAACTGGAGTGTATATTCATAAATTGTCATGCAAGCTTAGATACTTCATCTTTCTTCGTTTCCTACATCGAATATTAAAATGATCTTAGTACCTTGCTTAGTTATACATTCATAATTTAAGTTCACTAGTAGTTAGAATATGACCCTTTATGGTTTTCCTCATTCACGAGAGAGGTTGAAATGGCTTTCCGATGACGTTGTGGTTTAAAGAATAAAGAAATGATTTTAAGGTAAATATAGGGTTTAGGTGAAATTATAATTAAAATGTGTTTACTAAAACATCAAAAAGCTTAGTTAATTTTAAATTAAATCTTGAAGGACTCGAACTTAGTTTTAGAAACATTAATTATAAAATTTAAGACTTAAATTTCATATTAGAATACTTAGAAATAATTATTAGAAAGACTGGTTATGAAATTGGAGTTTAAATTTGATCAAGGGAAACTTATGAATAATATCGGAAAACCAATTATAGAATAAGGGTTTATATTATATTTTGGGAGACTTGCAACTACTTTTAAGAAAGCTAGCCATGCAAAGTTAGGATTTAAATTAAATGTTAGAAGGTGGTTTGAAAATAATTGTTGAAAAGTTAATTATAAAGTTTAGGGCAAAATAATTTGGAGTTCTTTGAAATAATCTTAAGAAATCTAATTATGTAAGTTTAAATTAGATATTAGAAAACTTGAAAGTATTTATGGAAGACTAATTATAAAATTAAGGCTTAATTAGATTAATCATAAAGTTGAATTGAACGAAATTGGAAGTTAATGTAGGGAAAAGAAAAATGACTCGATCGCTAAAAGTATGTATAGCTATTTTGATTAATGGGGTCAAATTGAAATATTTAAAAGTTGATTTTTGACTATAGGGATTTAATTGGAAGGTTATGTTTTAATTTTGGGTCATTGAAATAATTTGAAAGAAAAGAGGGGACAAATTATACTTTTGTAAAAATCAACTAATTGCATAAAAACCCCTACATTCTATCTAATTCTAAAAAAAAAAAAAAAAACCACCCATGCACAAACCTTAATGTCTCCTTCCACCCTGTTGCCGCCTACATCACAGTTCCTAGCCTCCACCATGGCCGATGACCTCACGTAGCCGGCAACATCGAAAACCCACAGAGCCACACACACACATGCTCACTGCTCGTCCGTCACGATCAGCGACAGTCAACCCCAACGCTCAACCCATGAGCTCGCCGGCGCACCTTTGCAACCCCACACATGCAAGAGAAAGAAAGTAAAAAAGTGCAAGAAGCAGCAAAAAGAAAAGAAGAAGTGTGAGGGAGAAAGGAGATTCAACGTGACTTGGAGCAAGAGACAAGCAAGAGAGATAATGGGTTTTGTGAAGAAAATTATATTTTTCTGTATTTGTTAACAAATGAAACTTAGATTGCCTTGGATTATTCTTCTCTCTTTGTTATTATAATAATTATTTAGCATAAATATATTCCAGGATATCTAATATTAATACACCTCCTACTATACTTATTTCATGGGATATTTATGTGTGCATTTTCATGACATCTAGCCACCGCCATATGTATGGCATAAACTTTATTTAGTTATCTTTTAATTTTTATTCATTGTTGTATCATATTTATAATATAAAATTGCAAACATTCCTTTTCTTATACTTTGCACCATGATTAATATCAAAGAATACTTAATGCAATAAAATTCAAATCATGTATATATATATATATATATATATATATATATATTATATTTTACGTATACATTTTATTATTATTATTATTATTATATAATGATAATCATAATTTTATGTTAAGGTCAGTTCTAGAATTTATGTCCAAATCACTTGCATACCAATGCATATATATTATATTAACATTATCTGTATTTGTTATATACATAACTACACGGCCATTATAAAATTTGCAAATGTATATATTAATTCTCTCATATTTATTTATGTATTGTATGCGTGTGTATTTTTACATAATAAAATAAATTTTACTTTATTTTTCTTCCATATTCAGTACTTAATTCATACAACTATTAATTAAATAATTTACATTGTTATCATTTAAGTCTTATTTTAACTATAGAAAATTCTCATTACATTTAACTTAGTTGAATTTTAATTCGGGCTATAATAATAATAATAATAATAATTATTATTATTATTATTATTATTATATTAATATTATTATTAACATTATCACTATTATTATTATTATTATTATTATGTCATTATATTTGTACGTTGTTGTTTTCTATTCAAATTTTTTATATTGTAAAATATATTACAAGAAAAACATATTGTTTTATATAATATTATAAGATTTGTAATATCACATATTGAATTGTAAAATAATATAGATACTTGTGGTGTTGGGGACTTCTTCTTAAAGTATTTTCCTCTTTTGTTGTTGTTCAGAAATTTCTTGAACTTCTTTAGCAGTAGGGTCATGTCCTCTTTTGTATCCTCTATTGACAACTTAGTTTGCCTCCTGCTACTTGCAGCTGTTGTATATTTAGAGGATCTTGCAGTGAGCGTTGTAATTTAGTACTGCACTCTTCTATCTCTTTCTTTCTTCGGTTAATGTCAAACTTAAAGGCTTTCAGATCAGAGAACAGGTCAAAGGTACTCATGGACTTCAGAGTCATGGACACTCACATTGTAGTGGTTTTGTTGTCCCACTCTGCTGGTAGGGCTCTCAGCACCTTCATATTCTTTTTCTTTTAAGTTTAGTGTTTTTCTAGAGCTTCCAACTCGTTGGTGATGGATGTAAACCTTAAATCTAGCTGCTTTAATGACTCCTTGGATTTCATCTTGTGTAGCTCGAACAATTATGTTGTAGTGGACATCTTGTTATCCTTGGTAAGTTTTGTTTGTGCCTTCACATATCTGCTCTACTTTGTCCTAAATTTCCTTTACAATTTTACATGTTTTGACTTTGCTAAATGTACCTTTGTCCAAGGTGATAAAAAGAGCATTTTTGGCCATATTGTCCAAGTTGGCTCTTTTTCTGTCTTCTGCAGTATATTCATGTCGAGGTTTGAAAGCTACACCTACTAGAACTCAGTTACCACATAGGTTACTCGAGTTTTGAAAGCTGACCTACACAAGATCTCTATAACTCACAGAGACTTATTGCGACACTCTATGACAATATAAACATTCAACAATGAACTGTCTTCCTATCAACTGAGGACGCCTAAAATAACCAAGAACACAACACAAGGTTAAAAGTATATAAAGGGTCTTCAACTGGTGTAGGAAGCAGCCTTGAGATTTATGAATCTTGATCGAAGATTGGCTGTTTCTTGAGGTTGAGCGACTGAAACTTGATAGTTGTTAGAGCACTTGAGAGCTTTGTGAAATTCTTGCATAAGACTTAGACGGTTATAGTTTCAGTTGTTGTTCTAGTCTTCTGTTCCTCTATTTATAGGTGTAGAATTATACCCATTGAAGGAGGCACAATTCCTTGAATTTGAATAATCTTCATTGGTATAGAGCTTGCATTAAATGTTATATGAGGTTTGCATTAAGTGTTTTCTTGTCTTGTACTTCAGGTCATTAATGCAATTGTACTAGGTTACAACTTTTGTACAGTATATCAGGTCGCGTGTCTGCTGTTTATTGGCTCTTTGTAATACATCCTTTAGTTTGTCTTTTCTGACTAATATTTGATCCATTGAAGTGATTAAACCTCGGGCTGATATTGATCATTCTCATACTGCATTGATATTAGATCTCCATGATTTTATCTATCTTGTCTCCTAATTCTTGAAGAGTGCAACATATAGTCCCTACAACCTTGGTCTTCTTGAAGTAGTCCATCTTACAGTGCTTTTGCTGTATTTTTACTACTTATAGTATGCTAAGTTGTATTCTCGTTTATCTTGTAGTAGTTTTTCTTCACTATTTGAAGTATTTCTTCACTTGTTTTTTCTTCATTCTTTACCTATACTAAGACTCAAATTCTAGTCTAATTTCACTTAAATATTATGAAAAATTGGGTACTCTAATTTCCTATTTACAAGTGTGTTTTGTCTCATCAAAATCTAAACATAATTTTCTTAATAAATTTCTATCTAAAACTATTTATATATATAAATGTATAGATATATATATATATAAAGAATCTTCAATAAAAAAGAAATAACTAATTTTCCCTCGTAAATTTACATGTTATAAATGAAAAAAAGTAAGTTGAATGATTTTTGAAAAAATCAAAACAAAAAACAAATCAATACTTTGTTAGGAAATCAATGTTTAGATTCTGATGAGACAAAACACAATTATAATAGGAAATTAGAGTACACCATTTTTCACATTGTTTAAGTGAAATTAGATTAGGATTTGAGTCCTAGAATAGGTTGAAGATAGAAAGCAACACAGCTACTGCAAGCTGCATGAATGAACAGTGGACTGCATGACAGGGTTGCAAGGACTGAGGGCAACATGATAAATAACTTATGTTGGTCCCAAGTGGCACAGAGGTTTAGAGGGGGGTGAATGAACCTCTATCGATTTTTAAAAACTTTTGAACTTGTTACACTATAACTAGATAGCTTACAACGCAGGATGTAGTTTCAGCTTATAGTACTATACAACAGTGCAACTTACTGTAACTTAGAGTTCTTGCAGCAGTAAAATAAACTTTGATGGACAGGGTCCTTTTTGAAAACTTTTAAAAATATGAACTTCTCAAGATATTTTTTGCAAGGATGGCAAGATATAAGATGGAACAAAGAGGTGGACAGTAGAATATGAAATGGAGAACAACACAAGGTCACTTATACTAGTTCGAAGGTGGTGTAATCCTTTGTTGGGATATTTCTGTTGTTATTTTGATGAGACAAAACACAGTTTGCTTAAGGTCTAAAGTACCTATTTTCCATACTGATTACATGATCCTTAGTCCCCTTATCAGTAAGAGATCATGTAATGGTTTTCCAAGTTATAAGGAAAATCAACCTTAGAAGATATATGAAGATAGCTTCGAAGCTCACTGCAGGATTCTGGAACAGGAAGCTGATTGCAGGATTTTGGAACGACTTTTGGAACAGGAAGTTGTTCAGAATCAGGAAGCTAACTGCAGGATTCTGGAACAGGAAGCTGTTCTAGAATCAGGAAGCTGTCTGCAGGATTCTGGAACAAGAAGCTGTTCAGAATCAGGAGGTCAAGCAGTATGAAGGAAGCAGCAAGCAGCATGCAGGAATCAGCAAGAAAGTGTTATAGTAGCTTGTAGAGATATCAGGAGGTAGCCAACGGATCTTTTACAGAAAGACAAATGCTACTCTTATGCAGTATGAGGATGATCATGCAGTTCAAGAAAGAGCAAAGCTAACTATCAACTAGAATAGCTACCCGCTGCGTGAATCTCAGTGACGGACCATACCGTCGTACCATGTCAGCAAACATGTCAGTAAGGTCCGAAAATCGATATCAGGCGTATTAAATGCTCATGAAAGGTTTACATGCCAACTTTTCAGTTCAACCATGATGCATTTAATGAAGCCACAGAGAAGATCTTTGAAGATCAAAGTTTCATTTCAAAATGGAGAAGTATCTCTCTTCAACGGATACTTTTCCTCTTCTATATATAGAAGATGTGAGTGATCAAGGAACTTGCTGGACAGTGCCAAGTAGAAATTCAGATATACTCCAAAGCTTTTGTAAGCTTACCTAAGTCCAGCCACTCAACCTTCAAGAAGCAGTTAATCATAGCATTAGAGCTTTCAAGTTCAAGGTTGTTTCAAGTTCTCACCAGTTGTTGTGTACAAAACCATATACTTTTAACCAGTTGTTGTGTGCTAGGTTGTTTAAAGTTTGGTGTACTTAGTTGATAGGATTTGATCCTTGCTAAGTTTGTTAGTCTTGTGTAGGCTATTTACTCTGTGTGAGTTTTGTACCCTGTGTGGAATTTGGCCTAGGAATTTTTGATTCTAGTAGGTTTAACTTGTTAGGAAGAGGTTTGTAATGCGAGGCTTGTAAATCGAACTAACTTAACGAAGTTTCTCCTTGAGAAGGAGTAGAGTGAACGTAAAAGGCTTACACCACCTTCGAACCACTATAAGCCATATGTGTTTATTGTTTTTGTATTTGTTACATTGTATTTATTTTCATATCTATCTTGTTGAGCATACCATAAGCATTCTGTGTAAAAGACTTTGATAAAATCATATTTGGAAAAGGAAAACAGGTTTTCATAAAGAAACTCTATCTTAGTTTATTCTGTTGTATACTGTGATCACAGAGAAAGAAACCTGAATCAGCATACTGTCAGGTTTCTGATTGAGTCAGGTTACTCCTTCTATGTAGAATCAGAAACCTGTTTCATTAAAAGTTTTAAAATTGAAAAATTGATAGAGGTTCATTCACCCCCCCTCTGAACCTCTGACCACTTGAGACTAACAAGTGGTATCAGAGCAAGTTGGGTTAACAACCAACTTTCTAGTAACCTACCCAGATCCACCCATTTCTGTTGGTTAAACCTTTTCTTTTTCCAAGACCAAAACATATTGTCTTAGCATAAGCATGGATATCTCATCTCATATCTACCTCTGCTTCCCATATATATATGCTTGATAAGTGGAATATCAGGAAGCTTATCTCCCAAACATAAACGATGAAGAATCCAGAACCGGCTTCAAAAGTAGAAGAACCGACCCTAAAGAGTGATGAAGAGGATATCAGGTTTCTGAGCGGATAAGAAACCTGAGTGAACCAAATGACAGGTTCCAACAGGAACAGAAACCTGATATACCTGAAACCTGTGCAGTCCACCTCCCAGTAGATTATATCAGGTTGTTGATGAAGCAATTGAGGAGGTTGCTAAGGTGACTGAAGCTGCACCTATTACAGTAGCTGAAGTCACTGAGGAAGCAATAGTAGAACAAATTGTTGTTTGTCTCGATGAAGTAAGTACTGTGCCTGAACAGGTTGCTGAGGGAGCTCAGGTTTTTATAGATGTAGCTGGAGAGGTTGTTGAGGTAACCAAAGCTGCGCCTATTACAGTAGTTGACGTTACTAAGAAAACAACAAGTAATATTGGAAGACAGAAACCAACAAGTGCTTTCAAGTGATATCAAACATAAAGGATATTTCTGAGTTTGCTCCTATGAGTAAGAAGATATAAGTTCCTTAAGTAAGGGGGAACTTATTTCATTTCTTTTATGTGTTATCTTCTCTCAATTTCTTGTGTTTTATATATATAGCATACTGAAACAGGATACTGCATCTTTTTATATATGAGAACAACATTTCTTAATAGTATTCAGTTTCAGGTAACAATGAAAGTATACAGATTACTGCAACAGGATCAAGAAAGGATCCAACAAAGAACTCTCAGTACTCTGTCAGCAAGCATCAAGTCACTACAACCTCAATCTAAGAGTACTAGCCACGTGTAGAAGATCTTCATAGGCGACTGACTGTCTAATCTCAGTTAAATCAAGATCTACCCTCCCAAAAGTCAGACAGACGGCTATTTCAATCTGACCCTAGAAGATCACTTAATTGCAAAAAGACCCCTCCACCTTTTTGAATCAACCGTCAGATCCAACGTTTCATCTCATAACCATTGATCTAAAAACCATCAACATCCGTCTATTTATACACAATTTTTCACCACTTCTCCTCAAACGTTATTTATTAACTCCCCATGATAGACCCAGTTACAACAGAACATGAAGGAGAAGAAGATGAAGATGAAGAAGACTAAGAAGGTGAATGAGAGGATGATGATAGAAGAAAAACAGGAGACCTTGTTGACCAAGTGATGATGAAGATAACAGTGGAGTGGTTATCTTGGGAGTTGTAGGAGAAACAGTTGTTCTTGGAGGATATCTCGTCAACCCCGCGGCTCTCACATGAGGGAAAGACACCCTCTATGAAATGGATGCTATCAGAAAAATGTTTGAGATGCCGGAGATCACTTGTAAAACCCTCTTCAAGATGATTGAAGATAAAGAAGAGGAGAGAACGATAAACAAGGTGCTCGCATACACCCCTTGCTTATCTAACATAGGGCCGACTTCCTCAAAATAGGAGAGATATGGGATCGAGTCCCAAGAGGAAGTCTTACATATCATTTACTAATGTGGAAGTTATTATATCAGGCCTTATCATCGGATGAAGAAAACAACTGTTGTCATTCATGGAGCCAAAACTAAAAACAGCAGTTGTCTTGAAAGATGTCAGCAAAACTGGATATCTGTCTGAAGATACTCAACAGCTTCTAGCTGGTACCTGGGTATGGAGAAGAATCCTCACCAATACAAACGTTGTGGTAAAGGTGAAGCCAGACCAGCAGACAAAGATCCAAGGTGAACGTACCTTGGACGTCAAACAGGAAGCTGACAAGGTATCTGATCTATCCACCGATCAGATCCCTGATCTCTTGTCATATACTTCCAAAGATAGAGCACCTCATTCCTTTAGGTAGGAATAAGAAGGAGGATGCTCAAGAAGAAGTACAAATAGATTGTTGCACTACTTTGAGTAGCAATTATCAAATAAGAGAAACCTGAATTGCCTACCCTTGAGCAGCAAGCTTGGAGATGATGACAAAAAGGAGGAAGAGTTTTAAGTCAAGAGTCACTGTGAAAACCCTTTTTGTTGTAGGGGGGAAGCACAAGAAGAAGTTGTGGCAATCAGGAAGCATCTACCATCCAAAGCAAAAGATGCAGCAAGCTGATGAAAGATAGTAGAGAGAGAGAAAGAACTCTCTGGTGGAAAAGTATGAAAACAACAAACAATTTGAAACTGAAGATAAAAGTAAAAAGAAGTCTACAGGAAGCAAAGCTGGATAGAATTGTTATAGCTTACTTTCATGTACATTTATTCTTGAATGTATCTGTACTTGTACATTTACTCAGTTTCAATAAAGAGCATTCATTTATTAAATGACTCTTATACTTAGTGTGTTTTTTCATCATAAAAAATGGGGAAATTGTTGGGATATTTCTGTTGTTATTTTGATGAAACAAAACACAATTTGCTTAAGGTCTAAAGTACCTATTTTCCATACTGATTACATGATCCTTAGTCCCCTTATCAGTAAGAGATCATGTAATGGTTTTCCAAGTTATAAGGAAAATGAACCTTAGAAGATATAGGAAGATATCTTCTGGAAGCTGACTGCAGGATTATGGAACAGGAAGCTGTTCAGAATCAGGAAGTTGTCTGCAGGATTCTGGAATAGGAAGCTGTTCAGAATCAGAAGGTCAAACAGCATGAAGGATGCAGCAAGCAGCATGCAGGAATCAGCAAGTAAGAAAGTGCTACAACAGCTTACAGAGATGTCAGGAAGTAGCCAACAGATCTTTTACAGAAAGACAAGTGCTACTCTCATGCAGTACGAGGATGATCATGCAGTTCAAGAAAGAGCAAAGCTAACTATCAACTAGAATAGCTACCTGCTGCGTGAATCTCAGTTATGGACCCATACCGCCGTGCCATGTTAGCAAGCGTATCAGAAAGGTCCAAAAATCGATGTCAGGTGCATTAAATGCTCATGAAAGGTTTACATGCCAACTTGCCAGTTCAACCATGATGCATTTAATGAAGCCACAGAGAAGATCTTTGAAGATCAAAGTTTCATTTCAAAATGGAGAAGTATCTCTCTTCAACGGATACTTTTCCTCTTCTATATATAGAAGATGTGAGTGATCAAGGAACTTGCTGGACAGTGCCAAGTAGAAATTCAGATATACTCCAAAGCTTTTGTAAGCTTACCTAAGTCCAGCCACTCAACCTTCAAGAAACAGTCAATCATAGCATTAGAGCTTTCAAGTTCAAGGTTGTTTCAAGTTCGCACCAGTTGAAAAAAAATCATGTACTTTTAACCAGTTGTTGTGTGCTAGGTTGTTTTATGTTTGGTGTACTTAGTTGATAGGATTTGATCTTTGCTAAGTTTGTTAGTCTTGTGTAGGCTATTTACTATGTGTGAGTTTTGTACCCTGTGTGGGATTTGGCCTAGGAATCTTTGATTCTAGTAGGTATAACTTGTTAGGAAGAGGTTTGTGAAGTGAGGCTTGTAAATCGAACTGACTTAATGAAGTTCCTCCTTGAGAAGGAGTAGAGTGGACGTAGAAGGCTTACACCACCTTCGAACCACTATAAGCCATATGTGTTTATTGTTTTTATATTTGCTGCATTATATTTATTTTCATATCTATCTTGTTGAGCATACCATAAGCATTCTACGTAAAAGACTTTGATAAAATCATATTTAGAAAAGGAAAAATAGGTTTTCGTAAAGAAACTCTATCTTAGTTTACTCTGCTGCATACTGTGATCACCAAGAAAGAAACCTGAATCAGCATACTGACAGGTTTCTGATCGAGTCAGGTTACTGCTTCTCTGTAGAATCAGGAACCTGTTTCACTAAAAGTTTCAAAATCAAAAAATCGATAGAGATTCATTCACCCCCCGAACCTCTGACCACTTGGGACCAACATCCTTCCACGTCCACTCTACTCATTCTCAAGTAGGAACTTCGTTAAGACGGTTTGATTTACATGACTTAACCTTATAAACTTCAACTTAACAAGTTTACACCTACTAAGACTTAGCTTCCACACAGGTTACTGGAGTCCTAAAGACTAACCCACACATGATCACTATAACTCATACAAAGTTATTGCAAAACTCTTGACAATACACACACATCAATGAACAATTTACTATCAATTGTGGACACCTAAATCAACCAATGCACTTAGTGCTGAGGTAAAAGTATATAAGATTTTTCTTCAATTGGTGTTGGATGCAGCCCCTGAGAATTCTAAATCTTGAACAAAGATAGGCTACTCATAAAGGTTGAGTTACTGACACTTGAGAGCTTTTAGAGTACTTTGTGAACTTGATGAATTTCTTACTTGAGCTTAGAGAATTTTAGTTTAAGTAGTAATTCCAGTCGACTGTTCCTCTATTTATAGGATTATGAATATATCCGTTTAAGAAAGATACATTCCCCTTTAATTTGAATCCTCTTAAATATTGAAGAGCTCGCATTTAATGTTGTTTGAAACTTACATTGAATGAATTCTTGTCTTGCACTTCAAGTCTTAAATGTGGTTGTACCCAACTTTATGTAGTCTGTCAGGCCACATTTCAGCTATTTACTGGGTTTTTATACTGTATCTTTAAGTTTGTCTCTACTGGTTAGGTTTTGACTTGTTGAACTGATCGATCCTTGAACTGTTGTTGATCTTCCTCGTACTGCATTAATGTTCGAGTTCTAATACTTTAGTCTTCTTGTCTCTTCAATCTTGGAGAATGTAGCATATAGTCTCTACAATCTTATTCTCCATGTAGTAATACAGTTTGTTCTACTTATATTGTATCCTAACTACTTACAACATGCTTTACTATATTTCCTTTTAGCTTACAGTAGATGTTTATGTACTGCTTACAGTAGTTCTTCTCTTGAGTTTACAGCCACTCTTTCTTGATCTTCTCCATTTTTAACATATTCTATAAACTAAAAATCTAGTCTAAGTTCACTTAAACATTATAAAAAATAGGGTACTCTAAATTCCTATTACACGTGTTTTGTCTCATCAAAATCTAAAAAGTAATTTCCTAACAATTTTCCTCTTTTTTATGATGAAAAACCTTTACATTAAGGAGTTCATTGCAAGGAAAATAGAAATCTTAGAAATTTTAGAGCATTATACTTTCTTGCTCTTTTCAACAAAATAAGAATAAATATCATTTATAAAGTTTTCAAGTTGTGAACTTGATCAAGCAAAAAGTAATATGTTTCATTAGATGATTTAGAGTTGAGGTTACATGTTACAGAAGATATAGAATAATAAAATGTAAAACTTATAGAAAAGATATACATAGAAATGTAGTAAGTTGATTTACTGTATTCTTCAGAATCTCTGTCTTCAAGTCCTCAATGTTGGAAGAATGATCTTTTAGTTGAGTGTTCCTCTAGTCTTCTTTTTCTGGATGTTCCCTTCCACCAATAAAAAATGGACTCTTTCACAAAAGGGTATTACTTTTCCTTGTTTTACTTTCTCAATCAAATTCTTCTGAATATCCAGTTGTCTTTCTCTTGCAAGCATCTAGTACTTTCCCAATGCAACTAGACATGTATCATAATTCTTGAAGCATCCATGTTTGCAGAGGTGTCTGAAATAACTAAGATATTCAATTATTTTATATAGAGTGATCTGCTCGTAAGATGGATTCTTGTCTCTAGGCAGACTCACTCTCTTGAAGATATCCAGTTCCCATGCAATGTTCTCCCTTAGAGGCCTTTGATCCAACAGTAATGAAACTTCAGTTATCACATTATTAGTACTTATGCAGGGAATATCTTGAGGCGAAAATTGATAGGAAACATCATCAACATTCTTCATAAGCTCTGTTCTTCTCACTCTAATCATTCCAAGGCTTTGCTAAGAGGTCTACTTTTCTGTTGTTGTTGTTGTTGTTATTGTCTTCCACTTGTTCTTTTTCCTTGATATACAGATGGGGTTGTTGTATCCTTACTTGCAGTAGTTCCGGATACATCGTTGTCTGTTGGCTTAGATGTAGCAGCGCCAACACCATTTTCTCATTCATCATATTTCTTTATTTTCATGGGAGGGCTATGATCAAATGTAAAGGTTGATCGTCTATGTTTTTTTCTTTTCAGCAAATACTCATCCTCATCTTCTTCTTCAGCATCCTTCTCTTGTTCATCTTCCCCATTTTTGTCATCATCAATGTGGGTTGCTTTGATCAAACAATTGTTGATTTAGCTTGCTTAGTGTCCTTAGCATGTTGAGGGAATGCTCTTATCATTATATCCCGCAGCTCTCCAACAATCAACTCCAGATTGCCTACTTTGTCTCCAATGCTCTAAGATTGTTGTTCTTGCTTGAATGTTCCTTGTAGCAATGTATCTAACACCACTAAGTGTGTTGCAAGAGTATTAGTGACAGACTTTTAGAGATTCAATGTGTCCTTTAGCTGCTGATGTTGCATCTCTTTAAACTCTTTTTCTTTTCTTCTCTTGGAAATTCCATTTATCCCTCATCCAATTTTATATCTTCCTCGGAATTGCGTCCATATTCATTCTCAAATTCTCCATGGATAATACATGTGATTTGTCACTCTCGTTCAAGTTGTTCCCTGTATTAAATTCATGATCATGTAGGGCTCATACAAGGGTTCGAACAACTGAGATGACATTCTAGATGAAAGCTTCCTGTGTAGTAGAGGTCATGGTGTCATGGCTTCGCTTCTGGGGGTTATCTTCTAGGAATTAGATAATTGGCACTACAACTTGTTATGTATTAAAAAGAGATTGTTGTCTTACAGAGCTCACCATTTCTTCTTCTATCAGCTTAGCCTTTATACGTTTCATGTTTGTTTTGTTAGCCTCTTCTGACTTTATCTTTCTTATTGACACAACTCTCTGAATGGCCCAAATAGACATTTATTGGGTGCGTTGGGTGTTCGACAAAAGTGTCTAGCGAACTGCACCAGTGCGTGTAAACACGCACTTCGAAAGGGGGGAGTACTTGATATGGTCAAACTTATTTAAACCGAGTTTTCTTCCTTCATTTCACACTGAAGTCAGAAATCGAATTGAGCTGATAAATGACGAACTGAACTAGTTGTGAAATTCGATGACGAACTAAATTAGTTATGAAACTCGATGATGAACTGATTTGCGATAAAGCAAGACGAACTATTTTGAATCCAACTAATCCCTATTTTTGTGAAGCCAGTAGCCCATATCCCACGTTTTTTGGGATAAATCTCAACCAACATGTATTCCAGGAAGTCTATATATACCTCTTATATTCATTCTTCTATTTTGGATGCACAATTATAACAAACACATACTTACACGTCTTTTCTCTCGAATTAATTCCCTTTTCTGACTTGAGCGTTGGAGTCCCATCATCAAGAACCCCTCCCGGTGTTTGTTTTGCAGATTTTTGGATCTAAGATTTCGAGTTTTTGGAAGAAGAAGAAGAAGAGGGTTGAATCGGAGCAACATCAATTGGCGCCGTCTGTGGGAAAATTTTTCTGAGTTTTTAAGACGCTGAGTCAACAAATATAGTAGTTTCTGAAAGATCTCCAGAAAAGACCCTTTAATTTATATATCATAGAATGTAAAGAATGGATTTTTGTTTGAGGCATCGTTCAATCCAAACCATTTTCTGAGGAACTTAAAAGGTGGTCACACTGGCTCTTGTACATGAAAATTCAAATTAGATAAGGAGGCAGTTCGAAGTTAACTGCTATTGTTATCTATGAATTTATCAGCCGATTCGAGCCCTTCCAAAAAGGCCCTTGGGAAAAAATTATCTCAAAGTGGGGGTTTTAACGGTCATGGTTACACTTCTAATTTTAAGTACCCAAAGTTGGGTGCTTTTCAGAGCGTTTCAGTTGAGAAGTGTGGGATTGATGGAAGAAGTAAAGGATCTCGTAATGTGAAGAAGCCCCGACTTACAGATGGAGCAAAATATAAGCCACCAGTCACTGTTGTCTCGTTGAGAAGTGTACCATTGATTAATGTTAAACAGAACCCTGAGAAGTCAATTGCATCACATGGCAAAGATGATGATGTTGGACAAAAAGTGGCTAACAAAACTGATTTTGTGGTTTAACAAGAGAAGTCGTGGGATTAGGATTCTGAAAGATTGGCAGCAATTCTTTAAGAGGTTAAAGAATTTATTAACATGCTTGAATGTAAGTATCCTGCATATACAAAGTCCCAGGTTATTCATGAAGGAAAAGTTTTTGGAATGGAAACCAAGGAGGAAGACGATGAAGAGGAAGTATGCGTTTTAACACCTTCAGAGTGGAATAAGTTGCCCTTATACCATAACGGTGATGGTACTACAACTTCAAAGGGAATGATAAAAGGAGCACTGGATAAATGGAACTCCAACAAGTCTAGTGAAAATGGCTGGAACATGATAGAAATTGTTGATTTGGTAGGTCAATCTTCTGGTGGCACAAATGTGTGATAAATAAACTGAAGGGGTTCCTGATTGTGAGTTGGTGACTGAAACTAAATGCGGAGGAGAACCGACTCGTTCGGTATGTCATCGAACAGGTACAAACTGATTAATGATGAAGCGGGACGAACTGGAGAGACTGATTAGGGAGAATCGACTCGCTCGGTATGAACTGATTAATGATGAAGCAGGACGAACTGGAGAGACTGATTAGGGAGAATCGACTCACTCGGTACGAACTGATTAATGATGAAGCGGGACGAACTGGAGAGACTGATTAGGGAGAACCGACTCGCTCGGTATGAACTGATTAATGATGAAACGGGACGAACTGGAGAGACTGATTAGGGAGAACCGACTCGCTCGGTATGTCGTTGAACAGGTACGAACTGATTAATGATGAAGTGGGACGAACATTTTTGAATTCAATACTTGAAGTGTCATACTTCTATATGTTGCTTGATACTTTTTTCAATTCCTGTTACTTAATAAAATGAGAAACATTTACTCTCCGTGGACGTAGGTCAATTCGACCGAACCACGTTATATCGCTGTGTCAACTTTTTCTCTGTTTTATTTTTATATTGCTGTTATACTTGATGATTAAGCAAACCGAAACATTCCCTCGGAATGTCCTGATTAAGCAAACCGAAACATTCCCTCGGAATATCCTGATTAAGCGAACTAAAACATTCCCTCGGAATGTAAACACTCCCTCAGAGTGTCCTGATTAAGCGAAGTGAAAACATTCCCTTGGAATGTCCTGATTAAGTGAACTAAAACATTCCCTCGGAATGTCCTGATTAAGCAAACTGAAACATTCCCTTGGAATGTGAACACTCCCTCGGAGTTTCCTGACTAAGCGAACTGAAACATTCCCTCGGAATGTCTTGATTAAATGAACTACAGTTGAACTTGCTTTCTTGAGGACCTTTGATCGAATAACAGGTTGTTCACTTCCTTCGAAGGAATGTCATTTTAGATATACTTATGCGGATTAATTACTTGTGATAATTGAAACTTACATCTTCTTTTTGAATTTTGTGGATCATGAATGCGAACTTTTATGCTAAGAACAGATCGATTATAAATTACTTGTGATAATTGTCAGATTGAAGATTCTGATAACATTCAAAATTCTAGAAGAATAGTTACAGATAAGAAGAATATGTAGTGTTTTCCAAAAAAGACACAATCAAATTTCACAAAGAACTGTCACATGGTGAGAGATGAAGAGACGCTCAGTGGGAAACACATTTTGCCACGTGTCGCTTATATGGGACAGAAGCCGTTGAGAAGATGTTTCGCCTCGAAAAAGGGCGTTGGGTGTTCGACAAAAGTGTCTAGCGAACTGCACCAGTGCGTGTAAACACGCACTTCGAAGGGGGGGAGTACTTGATATGGTCGAACTTATTTAAACCGAGTTTTCTTCCTTAATTTCACACTGAAGTCAGAAACCGAATTGAGCTGATAAATGACGAACTGAACTCGATGACGAACTGAATTAGTTATGGAACTCGATGACGAACTAAATTAGTTATGTAACTCAATAACGAACTGATTTGCGATAAAGTAAGACGAACTGTTTTGAATCCAACTAATCCCTATTTTTGTGAAGCCAGTAGCCCATATCCCACGTTTTTTGGGATAAATCTCAATCAACACATATTCCAGGGAGTCTATATATACCTCTTATATTCATTCTTCTATTTTGAATGCACAATTATAACAAACACATACTTACACGTCTTTTCTCTCGAATTTTCTGACTTGAGCGTCGGAGTCCCATCACCGGGAACCCCTCCCGGTGTTTATTTTGCAGGTTTTTGGATCTAAGATTTCGAGTTTTTGGAAGAAGAAGAAGAGGGTTGAATCGGAGCAACATCAAATATCTAACACATCAGGCTCCAGAATCTTCTAGTCATATCAATATCTCCAATTATATTCCAAACTGGAGCCATTAGGATATTTTATGAAGATCTGCTCAATCAAATGAAGAACTGAGAAATTTTGTGTGAGATTTACTTTACAGAAAAAGATGAAGAACTAAGAAAATATGCATGAGATATATTGCAGAATGTGTATGTGAACGTGTAAAGATTGTGATATAAAATCGTTATTTGATAAGTAAGAAAATATTTAAATTATGTGTAAACGTGTAAATTTGATAAGGTGAAACCGCGTTGAAAAAAAATGAAAAAAAAGTGGGAACAGTTATTCCACATAATGTGGAAATTTGAAATCATAATATCAAATATTATATATTTTGATAGAAATTTAAATTTGTAAAGAGAGAATATGAGAGAGAAGAGAGAGATCAGCAGACATGTTATTTTTTTCTCAGTATTATTTTTAAATGTGAACATGCAAATATTATTTTTTTGAAAATGTATCTAGACAAATTTATTTTTAATATTCAATTTTCCTGCCATAATTTATTTTTTTCAAAATGTATCCAGACAAATTTATTTTTAATATTCAATTTTCCTGGCATAATTTGTTGGATAAGTAGTTTGCATTTATAATTTAAATTTTTTTTGAAAAAGTGTAATTTTTTTAAAATAAGTCGTTTTCTGATTTATGATTTGTTGAAAAATAAGTTATTTGTTAACACACAAAATTTTCTACTAATAATATCCAAGTATACTGATATATTTTTTTGACAAAAAATTTGAAAAATAATCAATTTTGAAAAGAAAACGGTTTTCTGTTCGTTATTTTTAAAACTTGCGTGAAAGAATTAAACTGGTTTTGCGATCTTTGTTTTTAAAATAATTTTTTTTTATATTATCGTTAGAAATGATGAATTACGAAATTGTCTCAAGTTCTTAATAGAATTACCATTTTACCAAACTGCTCTATATATAGATTAAAAGCTAATTCATGAAAGAAGTAAAAAGTTCATGTAAACTTAGTTCTCCATAAATAAAAGTGAGAGCAAAAACACAAACCACATAAGTAACCTAAACAAATCTACAGAGAAACTGAACAAATGAACATGATACATCTAAAATCGGCAGATTCCCAAGATTTAAACAAAAAATTGATAACAAGACAAAAAAATCTGCAGAGAATCTGAACAAATGAAGATGATACACCCAAAATCGGCAGATTCCCATGATTTAAACAAAAAATCGATAACAAATATACAACACTAACTCTTGAGTGCAAAAAAAAAAAAAAAAAAAAGAACCCTAGTTCTGTATATAACATCACATGAACTATATTCTAACGAAATGAAAATAGGAAAACTTAGATTAACCTTGAATTGATTCAAATCGAGAATTTTCGCAATAGAAGTCGACAATCAGGATGCTCTTGTTTCACGAGCCATTCTACTCTTGTTTCGTGAGTGATTCTACTGGTTGAGAAATTGTATTTGGCTGAGAGGTTTTGGGAATCCTTGTTTCAATTGGGAATTTGGGGAATCCATATAATTTTAGCTTTTAACTTATTTTAATTTATTAATTAATGAAATTGTTTAATTGAATAATTCAGGCGAATATGCGTTTTTAAATAAACTTTGAACTATATAATATTTAATGTTAAATTAACCGATGTGTATTGGCACAAGATATTTTTTTCTTATAATACTTAACTTTTCTATTTTTGAAGAACCATGTCATTTTTTGTATTTCTAATATATCTTAAAATGTTAAGAATGTTAATTTTGAGGAGATTAATTAATAATTAATACATATTTTACTAATATTTAATTTAATTAATTTAGTTATAAGATTATTATTTTTATGATATATATTTACATATATTGTTTCTATATTTTTATAACACCCCAAATTAAGTTTAACCACACATATGCAAAATATATATATATATATATATATATATGTATATATATTTCATGTTTAAATGCAATATCCAATTAGTAATGAATTTTTGAATTCCAATTTGGACTCAAGTCACTTTGGTTAGGATGATGGCCCAATGTGAGATTTTTTTTTTTTTTTTTTTGGGCTGGAATTTCTTTCATGGGCCGAGGCCCATTGTGAAACCCTCAAAAAGATGGAAACCTAACAAGGATTGAAAAGCTCCCCACCACAAGCCTCATCTCTCCCTTCTCTCTCTTCCATTGCCTCGGCCCACACCGCCTGGTGTGGGTTGAGGATGTGTTTGAGGGGAGAGCCGCCACAGGCGGCAGCATGATGGAGAGATGACGGGGGTCATGTGTATATGCACTGGTGGGCATTGGTGTGAGCACCGGCAACAGGAGGTCAACGGCTATGATTGAAGGAGATGGCGGGACAAGTGTGGTGAGTTGGGGCTTGTGTGTTATGCATTGGTTGTTGTGCTTGTGTGTGGTGATGTGTGTGTTGCTTGTGGCAAAGTGGTGTCGATGTCACCGACAGTGATGCGGAGGCTGCGGAGTGGCGGTGGTTTGGGGCTAGCGTTTAGGTCATGACCTTTCTGAAATTTGACAAAATATGATGATCTTTCTACAAACCCTAATTTATCCAAAATTAGACCTTAAATCCCAAACTCTCCAATAATTGCACTTTGGACCCTCTATTTTCAAGATAATATATAAGGACCCAAATTAAATGATAAAATGTTAAGTGAACCCCTAGAATTTGAGCAAACTTGTAAAAATTATTAATTGAACCCCCCTTACATGAAAATGCATTAGACATCTAAAAATCAGTATTTAACTTATCAATTTAACCCATTTTACTTTCAAGATGATATCATGACCTAAAAGAATTAGTTATGGACAATATAGCTTAACTTCTCATAATTAAGTTAATAAATGAACCAAGGACCTAAAAATAATATTAACTTTTCAATTTAACCCCTAGTCACTTAGAAATGACATAAGGACCTTAAAATGAATATTAACAATTTCAATTAAGCCCTCCTATAATTAAAAATGACACATAGACCTAAAGGTAATTTGGGCTTTATAATTTAAATTCACCTAGTTCAAAGTCAACTTAGCATAAATTCAATTTGACTGTTATGATCAAAATTAATTATACATATTATGCAATTAAGTTTTTAATTTCCCCTAAAATTAACTCATATTTTCATTTAATTAAGTCTAATTTTATAAATTTAACTTTATATTTTAATCCAACTAAGCTCTAATTTCCAATTTAGCTTTTCTACAGTTAATACCCAATCACCTTATAATATTTAATTTAAACCCTAATTTGTATGACTAGCTTTCTTAAAATTTGTTTCAAGTCTCCTAAAATATTATATAAACCCTAAACTCATAATTGGTCTTTATATAATTATTTTAAGTATTCTAAGATCGAATTTAAGTCCTAAATTTTATAATTTACTTCATACAACTAAATTTAAGTCTTTCAAGATCTATTTAAAACCTAATTAAATTTTCTAATGTTTTGATAAATGCATGTTCATTATAATTTCACCAAAACCCTATATTTACCTTAAAATCATTTTTTTACTCTTTAAACCACAACGTCATCGGAAGGCTGCTCCAACCTCTCTCGTGGACAAGGAAGACCTGAAAGGTCTTATTTTATTTATTGGTGACCTTAACTTATAAACTTATAGTTAGATAAGATACTAAGACCTTTTATGTTCGATGTAGGAAACAAGGAAGATGGACTATCTAGTTTGCTCAATAATTTATGAAGAGATGTTTCGGCTTCTCCTAAGGTAGGGGTAATTCCTTTTAAATATGCATTCATGATTTTCATACTCTCAACTATTGATCTTTATGAATATGTGAAATGAGGTTGTTCTTATTATAACAAGCCGACGTGATCGTTGCTAAATTGCGAACGATATACTATGAGCTTATCAATGCAAATGTGACGAATGTTGTTGTGAAATGTGTTGATGATTGCGATGTGAGTATGTGTGTATGTGCATGCAAGCTACGGCGGCTCAGAACCGCAACTATGTAATGATGGGTTAATTCCCACACTACAATGGCTCAGAACCTCAACTATGGCGACTCAGAACCGCAACTATGTTAAGATGGGTTAATTCTTGCACCATGGTGGCTCAAAACCACAACTATGGTGGCTCAAAACCGCAACTATGTTAAGACTGGTTAATTCTCACACTACGGTGGCTCAGAACCACAACTGTGGCAGCTAAGAACCGCAATTATGTACTTTGTTTTATTGTTATATGTATGTGTATCCATGTCTATGATAAGACAGGATAAATCCTGCACCTATGCGATTGCGATTATTTCACGTGTTTGTTGCTACGATTTATTTATTTGATTTTAATTAATGATGTGTCGGGATCCTCACTGAGTGTATTTCAAACACTCATTCTTCTATGTTAAAATGTTTTCAACTAAAAGAATCCTTGAGTGTGGTACACGAGCGGTGGATGCTAGTAGCCGATATTCTAAAGGTTGCAAATGAATTTATTTAAAGGGTTTTATTTCATGAATTTTAGAAACGTGTAATTCATAATTATTACTGATTTTATTCATCTTTATTATTCTCAAAAGGGCAATTTTTTTACATAGGTAATGCCTTAGCCAAAATTACCTTTAGTAGGAAACGGGGAGTTACAATTTTTATTTTTAATAAATTCGTATGTAATAGTTATGTGCTCACAAAATTTCAAATATATATTATCAAATATAATTATTTAGAAATTAGAATATCATAAATTCAAAGTTAAAATACCTAAACTTTACTTTATATAAATATTTAAATCATTATATATTTTATATTAAGATAATATATCATTGGTACATTGTATTATGAATATCAAATTTTAAAAATATATAATATACGGATGTCATAATAAGCAATACATTAGAAATAAGTAAATTATATTGAATTTTAATTATTAATATGTTTATATTTTAAAAATTAAAAGATCAAATAGAACTTTCACAAGTAAAATCAACAACATAAGGCTTATTTGGTCTAGTGGTTGGACAACTCAATCATTTACTTGTGAGATTCTATGTTTGATTCCTCCTTGGAACTGCAGGTCACTGAAGATTTTTATCTAGTTATTAATTCTTAATTAATTTATATATTTATTTAAAATTTAAAATACTTGTAAAATTCATATATCATATTTAATACCTTATAAAATATATAAACAAATTTTAAATGAACAGGCTCGCGAACTCTAATCGAACATGCTAACTAACCTTTCACAAACTTCATTAAAAAACATGTTCGCGAACTCTAAACGAATAGACCCATGAACAAACTAACGAACCTTTCACGAACTTCATAATGAACATGTTCGTAAACCATAAACAAATAGGCTAACGAACTTGTTCGCGAACAAACTTAACAAATAGGTTCACAAACAGATTCACGAACCAACTTAACAAATAGGTTTGCGAGCTTTCAAGCCAAACATGCTCGGGCTCGAATTCGACTTAATAAGTTATCGAGCTCGAGTTCGGCTCGTTAAGCTTAACAAACAATTTGTAACAAATATTTATCAAGCTGAGCTGTGAATAATTCATAAAGGGCTTGGCTCATTTACATCCCTAGCTTCTACTAACTCAGCAGCTTTGGCTGTAGCTTCAAGAATCTCCAGGTCCCTTGTGTCATTGTATGTGATGGTGACAATGAACTCAACAAGAAATTCAGCATCTGCTTTATCATTTGCGGCTTTAACTTCAGCATCTACTGCATTCTAGTGTATGTGGTGGTGACAATGCATTCATACTCAGTAAGAAATTCAACATCTTCTTTATCATCTGCAGCTTTAACTTCAGCATCTGCTGCATTCTGGGTGTCTGATGCATTTTCGATCACTGCAGCATTATGCACTACAACTTCTGCCAGTATAGGGAGTCCTGCCTCAGTAACTTCCTTCGTGATTGCATCATCGGCAATTTCTCCTTCTTCATCTAGATTGGTCAGGACTCATTTGATTATTGTGGATGGTTTCTCCTTAGATGTAGTATGGGCTACTGTATCTTTGGCATGAATAGGGGAATCTCCATAATCCAGCAACTTTTCTTCTTTATCCATGAAGTCAAAGTTGACTATGGGTGTTAACCCAGCAACTATTGCCTCAAAAGCAGAGGAGTCGAACTTTTTACTCCAAAGCCTCATTCGCCGGCTTCAGTCTGTAATCTGGGAGGTGTCTACATTCTGACATCCATTCTTCTTGTAGTCAGGGCAAGTTGAAGCATTTTCTCAATTCTTCATCTACTCCCAGGTGTCCCATTTGGTTTTCAGCAATTTCGACCTCATTCCAAGTCTTTTTGGCTTCTGAAGCAGGTACAAAAGTCATATGTACCCCATCTGCTATTGCTGGTATCATAAGTTGTTCCACAGTGAACTCATCAAGGGACTCCTTCCCTTTTGCATCCTCTATCTCCATCCTTCTTTGCTCCTCTCTTGCTTGTAAAGCCTTTTGAGCCTTAAGGATTTCTTGCAGCAAAATCAGGTTGCAGCATCTGTAGGATGTTTCTAAACTGAGTCCGATTCAAGACAAACTTTTCAACGTGTAGGAAGTCTTCCAATTGCAGTAACTTTTCTCCTTCAAACAACCTCATAGACCTCTATAGATGATATTTGTTCTCAAAATCATATAGGATTTCTTCGACGGTGTGGCTCAGGAAGTTACTAGCAGATTTCTTCAACTATCTTTCGTGCTCTTTTGATTAGAGGAAGGTCATCCGCTTCAAAATTAAAACCATCAGCTTCCTGGTCATCTTTCTTCTCAGCTGGGAGTGTGTTTTTCTTCTATTTCTCAGCCTTGAAGAATTCGCTCACCCTTCTTTTTCTTTTTCTCAACTTTTTTGCCCGTGTATTCTACTAGAGCAAGTTGTTCTGTATACTCTTCTACAGGCATAGGAATTGATACTCTTATGTATGGAATAGTGTTATCTTTTATCTTCAAATATGGAATATCTTTCTTTAGCTTATCAAGAATAGTTGTATCATAGTGTGGTTCATCAAATACTACATATATTGATTCTTCAACCACCAGAGTTCTCTTGTTGAATATTCTGAAAGTTTTACTTATTGATGAGTATCCCAAAAATATTTCTTCATCTGATTTGGCATCAAAGGTCTTCAAATGCTCTTTTACATTATTGAGAATTTAACATTTGCATCCAAAGATGTGTAGATAGGATATATTTGATGTAAAACAATACCAAATTTCATCGTAGGTTTTGTCATGATCTATTTTGGGTATACCATGTTGTATTTGTAACCTTAGCTCAAAATCTTTCAGGAATAGCAACTTCTCCAATCATAGTTCTTGTTGCTTCTTTAAGGATTCTACAACTTCATTTTGTCGGGGTGTTCTTGCTGCTGAATACTCATGACATATTCTATTTTCTGAGCAATAATTCTCTATGAACTTGTTTGTGAACTATATTCCTCTGTCAAATCTAATCTTCATAATGCTTTTATAACACCCCAGTTCAAAAAGCACCTTATATTTGAATATTTAGGAAATTTCTTTTAATATTAAATTATAAAATATTTAATTGTGAGCTTTTATATTACTTATAGTTATGATTTACGAATTAAGTTAAGATTGATGATTCTAAAGATTTTATGACCTAATGTTTCTTTTGAGATTTTAAAGAGTTTTGCAGGGATAACATATAGGGGAAATCGAGCTTGATCACAACGCACTCGACATGCATGAATAGAAGTAAAAAGATAAGATAATAGATAAGTTTAAATTATATAAAATGATAGTAGGTTTTGATATTAAGCTTGCTCGTTGTGCCATGAATGCTCTTATTTTATAAAATTTTATGTATAATTTATATATGTGACTTTATGTGATAAATTTTTTTTTACTTAGAACATGTATATATGTAACATAATGTGTATCAAAATATCTCCTCTTTACACAAATAAATCATATGAATAATTTATCTCCCTTTATAATGAAATTTATCTAATAAATATATTTTTTTATAAATTATGTTATTGTGGTTTATCTTTTATTCTCTTTGATGATAATAAATGTATATAAATAAGTAAAGATATATAGAGATATATATACATATATATAAAAGAGATCAAACAAAAGTAAAGAAAGAAAAAGGGTAGCATAATAAGTTTGAGTATATATATTAATATCTTACCTTTAGAGGACACCTCCTACTTGACATGCAACCTAACACTCTATGCACCCTCTCACACACCTCCTCCTAGCTCTCAAGCTTGAAATGAACCCTCTCATGTAATATTAGATAGTAACAGGAAGAGAAAAGGCCAGCCCTATTAGACTTGGAGTTGCAACTATAGAGAAATCTCAAGACATCAAATTGCTTCATTTCAACTTTAGTATTTGACTAAAGTCTTCTAATTTCTTTTCTAAGTTTTGATATTTTTATGAATTGTAGCATATATTAGAAGTTCTAAAGATGTTCTTTGGCATTAGGTTGAGAATTTTATGTTTATAAATTACTTGAATAAGCATGTGGGGAAGCGTGGGGGTTGTCCAAGGGTCAGGTCGAGTTGGGGATACGAATCTTAGAACTATATCTCGGGTGTATAAAAGTTTTTGCCTTCAAACATATGTTTCTAGTTCATTGTTTAACTTATATATATATTTATATATAATTGTTTGCATTCTAGGATTTTAAGATTATTTAAAATGTCACAATAAATATTATTATTTTATTATACTAAAATTAAAAAGTTAATAAATCGTTTGTCACAAATCGTGCATACACAACTAGTATATAGATAATAATAAGATCACAAATAAAAATAGCAAGCTTACTTTTCCGTCTAATTTTTTTTGTTTTACTAAAAGTAGGATAAAATTTTCAAAAAAAAACAAAAAGAAAGAAAAAACCATTATCAAAGCTGAATGGCTTACAGGGATTGGTGGGGAAGGTAGAGAATCATTTTTTTCTTCGAAATTTTTAAAGACCAATAACTATTTTAATTCAAGTCGATTTATAATGTATCATATATCAAATTGATCATCCTTAATGATCTTTAATTTGATATCCATATTACAGATATAATTTTTTTTTTTATTTGTGGGTTTGAATATTTTTGTGATTTATCAAAGTGTTTTGAGTTATTTGTTCTAACTTTAAAATTAAAATGCAAGAGTTAGATTACACAAAAATTAGAATTGCTTTTTGTAAATATAATATTTTTATAAAAATGTGATTTTCAATTTATTATTATATTTTATATAAAAATAAAGTAAGATTTGAAAAGGTGCAAGCAGATAATTCAATTTATAATATACTCTATAAGGGTGTGTTTGCTTCAATTATTGATTATATGCATGGATAATGAGTTGGCTTGAATATATAGATTAAGATATCCACCTATCCCCATGAGTAGCTATATCACAAGGTTAAGTGATACAATAACGGACCCTTTTTTATATTATGGGCTCACATATTTCAAGAAAACAAGTTAATTTTATGAATATGGTATATTATCAAGTCCAGTAAGGGTAAGCAAACGGACCCTAGTGGTAAAAATATAGTATATTAAACAATATGACATCTGATACAAAATGGGAAATGTAAAAAAATATTGTATTGTCATCTATTTAATAATTATATAATATCATTTTGGTTAAAAGAAATTAATTAATATGTACTTATTTGTAAATAATACTTTCATAGATTTACAAAAAATAAATAAAATAAATTTATTTGTAATAAACAAATTTTGAGGTAAAATTATAAAATCTACTAACAAATATGAAAATTTGTGCTAACGTACGGGAGAAATGTAGTTAATTATATAAATGCTACTAAAAATATTATATATTTGAAAATAAGATAATATACTATTACAATATGTAATCAAATCTTTATAGTTATTATATATTATATAATAAGCCGTGCAATGCACGGGTGTACTACAAGTGTACGTAATAGTTCATAGTTCAGACGGGTTATGCACAATCAAGTTCGAATAAAGTTTCAGAGTTTTTTTAGTTGATATGCATTCGGATTTCGAGTTTTTTTTTTAGTTAAAGAAAAGTTTCAAAACTTGGCTATGTATCATTTCAATTCGACTTGATTACAACATATACAAAAAAAATTATTAGGCAATTGACTTATTTAACCTCCATCCCACATATACACAACAAAGCAAATAGTGAATACTTATTTTAAATTAACTTATATATCCCATGAGTGAGACCTGAAGCCCCGTTTCACAAGTTATCCTATAATTTATCAATCCTATCACTTCCTTTCCTTATCCGGAAAGTAAACATGGCCTAGTAATAGGATTAGGATAAGGTAACCAGAAAAGGCCAAGAAGAAACAACATAGCCGTTGATGAGTAAGAATGGGAATTCAAAAGAGCATACCAAAAAGTCAAAAGTTAAGGACTTAGTAAGGTACTGGATCCTCTCTCTCTCTCTCATCTTTGCCCATGTTTCCAGAGAGATAAACCTCAGATTTAACAACAGTACCAAAAATGATGACAATAAACTGTACTATAGATAGATAAATAGATTCCCCACAGATGCAACTCCTTCAGAAACTAGACCCCACTTTTATGGACCTGCAACTTGTCTCTGCTACCATGTGATCCCTTCTCTCTATCTCTCTCTCTCTCTCTCTCTCTCGACTCCAATTTAGTAAATGGTACACTAATTCTAAATATAAGCAGATGGCAAACAATTCCCAAGAGAATCTGAGGTGCAATGCCAATAGTATATGCCATATATAAAGAAAAAGACAGCACATATTAAAGGTACTTCAATTATAAGACAATGTTTCTGCCAATAATTTATATAAGAGCCATAGAACAATAAGACTAATTAAATCTATTAATAGCAACGAGAATGAAACGAAATTGGAAAATAAATGAGTGTCATATTGTTACGAGAGATGGCTGTTCGATCTGTCGAACTTCTGTACACCAACATGTTCGCACATACTCATTAACACCTCTTTCTTCATCATTTTGGAGCTAGCCGGTAGATGACGAGAGATATGTCCCGAAAGAGACGCCAATGATTCAAGATTTCAAACAGGGCCATCATTTTTTCAGTCACTCTGTCATGCTTGGAATCTTTCTGCTAACAAACTTCGAAAAATGTAAGTAGTATAGATGTCATGAAAGCTCGGAAATCAGAAGAGTGAGAAACAATAGAAAGTCATGTTCCTTTCTATGCATTGATTGTCTCAGAGGTATGGCTTTCTGATTGCTCCACCTCAGCAGAACCATTAGTCTCCTTCATCGACTCAATTTCCATGCTCGTCGTTCTACTTTTCCTACTCCGGCGATCCTGCAGTTACTACAGTTAGTTACGAACCCTGAAAACAGACTCTCGCTCTCGTTTTATAACTAACTCTAAATTCTTGAATAGAAGGTTACCTGGCGATTAGGAAAGTCATCAGTTTCGAGCATTCGGACAACATGACTCATTTTGGGTCGTTTCTCAGAATCAGGATCAACACACCGGAGTGCGACGAGAAGAGCACGTTTCAAGGCACGTGTAGTAGGCCTCGTCTCAAGCTCAGGGTCTACAACTTCCTCTGCTCTCCGGTTCCCTACCATCATTTTCAGCCATTCCACAAGATTAACCTGCCACACACACACACACACATTATCTATCTCGACTTGTATACATATATATATATATATGATCCTATATTATTAAGCAAGAATTAGATTTTAACAAAATTGATTTAGTACCTCATTTGCTGGACGTCCGTAGTCTACTGGGTCTCTTCCTGTTACAGCTTCCAGTAGTAGAACACCGAAACTATAGATGTCACTCTTTTCATTCAATAACCCCGTATTTGCATATTCTGGGGCCACATAACTGCAATTAACAAAGGCATCATCTGATTAAACATGAGAAAAAGGATAGACTAGAAGAAGAAACAAGTGAAAAGAATGAATACCCAAATGTTCCCATTACTCTTGTTGTTATATGGCTTTCTCCTGATCCTAGTAGCTTAGCCAACCCGAAATCAGAAACTTTACCATTGAACTCATCATCGATCAAGATGTTACTTGATTTTATGTCACGGTGTACCACTTTTGGTTCTATAGCTTCGTGCAAATAAGCTAGCCTGCAAAACAAACGACAGATCATACCATTTAATCGAGGCACAGTAAACACACTCTAAGTAGTTCAGAGTCAAAAATCCACTTACGCCTTAGCAGTACCGAGTAGAACCTTCATACGGGCTTCCCATGTTAACGTACCATGTTGCCTCATAGCACCATGAAGCCACTGTTCCAGATTTCCGTTATTTACATACTCATAAACCAACATCCTGCACACAAATGTCAACAACAATCTCATCTAACAAAAAATTCAAGAAAATTAACAAATAAAATCTGATTGGATAGTTAGAAAACCAGTCATAACCCAACCACAATACTAAAGAAGCTAACCTCTGGACTCCTTCGATGCAATAGCCAAGAAGCCTAACTAGATTTTTATGTCGAACATGACCTATGGCCTCTACTTCAACCCTAAACTCCTTCTCTGCCTGGCCACTGCAACATGCAATTTGTCACTCAATTAAGAACCGTGTTCATACAAGATTAGAATGAGTTATGATAGTTAAAAAATAAAAACGTAAAAAGGATACTCACAGGTTATTAAGAAGCTTCTTAACAGCCACCTCCGAACCATTGACCAACCTGCCCCGATAAACAACCCCATAACCACCTTCCCCAATAACATTTTCTACTGAAAAACGATTTGTTGCAATTTCAAGATCTCTAAGTGTGAACCAGTGGCCCCACCCAAGATGAGATACTTCTGGCAAACCAATTAAAGGAGATGGCATTGCAAGCCCATATGCCATTGAAGATTGTTTCTGGGCATTACCAGAACTTCCATCCTCTCCTGACTGAGAGCTACACCCCATTTCATGATGATACATTGAACTACACTGGCTCATATTATCAGCATCACTCGATTTACTCCTGAATAAATGAACTGATATCTTCTCTGGGTTCTTATCACTAGACTTATCGTTAACAGTCAAGTATACACTTTCGGGATGATCGTGTGTGCTTTGATCCCCAACTCTGTCTACCTTGATATCTTTTGAAACATTAGGAATTTGGCAAAGGGAGTATTTGTCCAAGGGTCTTCGAGATCTTCGTTGGAACATAATCCATATTGATAAGATTCCCAAGATTAACACTATGAATGCACCCACGCATATGCCTATTAGAACCCAAAGTTTCAGAGCCCCATACTTCTTCGACAACACGGTGTTTAAACTTCCAGATGACATTTTCAAGAAGTTGGATTTTATGAAGAAAGTTTGTTTTCCTTAACTGGTGAACAAGGATTAGTCCATTGTACCCTGGATCCCAAAAACACATTACACTATCAGATACCATCAAAATGGCAATGCATACCAAAATAATTGAATGCTTTGTTATAACTATTTCTTAGCATCTGAGAAAAGATGCCCCTACACTAAGATATCCCTACAATCACAACATGAACAAATTATATATCTTTTATACTGAATTGCTGCTACACAATTAAGTTCCTAAGCAAACTCAGCCAAACAAATAAGTGCATGGAAACACATTTCTCTCTTCAAATTTAAACAGAATATCAGTGACTAATCAGTAAAAACTCATATTTATCAGAAATTCTAACCAAACAACAGAAGCCCTTCTTCAAAGAAACCATATAAATATTAAAATCATCAGAACAAACCATAGCATTTCAAAATCTATGAGGAAAATAAATCAGACAGCCATTGATTCACACTATTATACAATTAAACTCAATCCCAAATCCAAACGACAAAAAACAGAGCAAAAACAAGGAACGCATGACTTTTCATACAAGCAAAAGAAAGGTAGAGAGAGCTTTAAAATCAAGAAATTTACAAAGAAAAGGCTATCACCTTGGCAAAATGATCTGAACTCAACCCCCCTGATCTTCTTCCTTGAGAACCCAAAGAAGCAAAGAAAGGGTACTCTTATGTCTCAACAGAGGCCCAATGAGCATAGATAAAACCCACCAAAAAAAAATTAAAAGGAAAAAAAGAGTAGCCCAAAAGAAAGAAAAGGAGATGAAAGAGGAGTAGAACAGAAGTAGAAGGGTATAGTGTGTAGTGGGCCAAGGACAATTATAACAATGATGGAAATTCACAAAGCCAAAATTTCAGAAACAATGCCAGACAAAAAATCCAATCTTTAGGAAGGGGAAGAGTTCTAGTTTCCTTTTCTTTTGTTTTTTTTTGTTTTTTTTTTTTTTTTTGAATGAATTAGAGAAGTGAGATGTGTAATAAAATCAGAGCTGTGTGAAATGGTAGGTAGGGTTTTGTGAATGTGGAGGAAAAGAGGCACATCAGTAAAGCTAGAAAGAATGCTTGGTTTGCAATGGAGGAAACCAGAGAGAGAGAGAGAGAGAGAGAGAGAGAGAGAATAGTAAAGGGAAAGCAAAAAATGGGGTTCACAGAAGACTACACATTTATAGCAATGGTGTGAGAAAATAAAAAATATAGATTTAAGTGAAAATCCAAACAAAAGAGGAATGAGAAATTTAAAAGAAAAAAGTATTTTTGCAGATGTGTCTGTGAGAGAGAGACTAGGACATGTGAGGTTCATTGACCTATTTGTCCTTGTTTAGGATGTAATAATTTGTCTACAGTAAAAATAGCCTAAATTATATATTAAAAATAAAAAATAATAACGGAGTTTATAGTTTTGTTTTTATCCTGTAAAGATATTACAAAATAAATTTCCAAGATTTTTTCTTATATTCATATGTATTTCACTTATTAAAAGTCTAGATTCATATGAGTAGATCATTATAAATATACAAAGTGTATAGTTACCGTGAGACGGAGCTCATCAACCACAAGCAATATGTAAATTGTAGGGTTTGGGTTCTGGGTGATTGGGTTGTGGATTGATCCGTCACACGCAATACAATAAAATTTCGTAAGATTGTCTCACAAAAAACTCACTCTTATAAATATGTGCTTTGTAAAATTCATGTAAAAATTTCCTTCAATGTAACTTTCAATATGTATTACATTGTTTCCTTAGAAAAACATAAATGAGTAATAATCACAAAAACTTGTATGAGACGGTCTCAATAATAGTTTCCATGAGACAGATCATTTTTACCAACAAATTATACCCATTTTTCACATATTTGTATGTGAATTGTGAAATGTGGGTTGTGAGTTGACTCGTCTCACACAAAATGATCCGTGAGACGGTATCACATAAGACTCATTCGCTAATAATAATTTCTTTTAGAATGAAAATTAATGAGATAAAACTCTTTAAAAAAATTGCATTTATTATTTACAGTAAAATGCTAGTTTTATAACTATTTCGTTCAAATATGCATATACAGAGATTATATGATATTTATTTATCATATATAATAATCAAATGATTTGTCTTAAACTAGCATATGACCAAATTAGAATATGTTCGTTCCCTTGCAGAGATTGTGAACGTAACAAACCAACTCATGTGGCCTCGTAAGTATTATCTATTTACCATTTTTTAAGAGAAGAGATTTTTTTTTATTCTATTTTTTATTCATATAAGATTAAAAAGAAAAAGAAAAAAAAAGTGGAGATAGAAAGACCTGTGAAGTTTGACCGTGGGTACATTGTAGGCATTTAATGTGCATAAAAGGGAACTTAAATGGGTAATCATGCTTGATTTTGGTTTAAAAACACAGTAATCAGTATTAATCACTGTAGAGTCCTAGCATTTAATCTCAATCTTTTCATATTAACTTTGTACCTTCTAACTTTAAGAAAGGAAAAAAAAAAAAAAAAACCTCCACGTGTCAGTTAATCATTGGGCCAAAATTTTGAAAATTTACAAAATCTAATTATGTGAACGTAATAGAATGACCATCAGAATGAGAGTCACCCATCATAAGAAAACTGATGATACACTTTTTAGGGAAACAAAAGAATTGATCATACATTTCACATTCATAAGATAATTCATAAGTATTATTATTGTATCTGTTGTAGTTATATTTTCAATGACATGATAATAATGTGATATGGTATCTTGTTATTATGAAAAAAAATACATTTACAGAGAGTGTGTAAACTAATTGTTGTTAGTGTAAATATAATATTTTCTCAATGTGAATGTGAGATTTAAAAATCGATTCCAAACAAGAAATTCAAAGTAGAAGATGACACGAAATTGATGAATTTCTTGACAATTGAACAACTCCTATAACGGTTCTAAAGGGTAATAAGGTCAATTGCGAGGAATAAAGAAAGAGAAGATATATATGTATTTTATTATTTTAGTTTTTCTTTTTTCTTGAAGAGGTGCCCTTATTGGAGGAAGGATCAAAGTCTTTGATCTGAAGCATAACCTATTAATTAAAGTATGACTCTGTCACACACATACCTTTCCCATCTTTATATAATTATACTTTACTAAATACAATTAGGTGAAGGGTATAATTTTAGTTTTAATATATGTTAATTACTATGGCCCACTATTACTATTGTAGCTCATCACTCCAAAACTTTATTTTCTTTAAAAAAAAAAAAAAAGACGTAAAGCAACTATTGGATATTATTTTGAACACAAAAAATTATTTGAGATTCTCTCGCGATATATTTCAGCAAAACGAAGCTTCATTATTTATATCACATATTTTTTTCATATTAAATATCAGATTGATTATATATATATATATATATATATATATATATTTATTTATTTATTTATTTAAGTCATCACAATAGTCAATTTATGTATTATAATTATATCTATTAAATGATCGTACTAAAATATCATTTGTACATATATATCTACATTCATGCTAATCTGCTCATCATGAACACATACTAATAATATGTTTGTTCATTTTGTGTCATAAATCCAATATAATCATTAATTTCAAATCATAAGATTTAAAGAAATTGGATTTTATACATTAACGATGGACATATAATTAAAATATATTCATAATCATTATTTGTGCATTCATTTAATATAAGAGTTAGCCTCTTATGAGTCCATCTCATAAATTTTATCGCGTGAGATAAATCAACCCATAACTCAAACCCTACAATTTACATGTTGTGGATGTTAAAACTCTACCTCACAGTAACTATTTGTGAGGCAATCTCATATAAATTTTTGTGTTAATATAAAACATGATAATATGAGTAGACTGAGAAATTGTGTATTGGCACAATAACTAAAGCAACTCAAAACCTCATGTATCAATTGGTGGCGACGAGATTCAAACATAGGATCTTTCATGCTTGGTATTAGATATCATGCTAAATTTTTTAAATGAGTGGACATTTAGCAATCATTATGTATAAAAGAACACAAAATATTTGGGTGCAATTGATGTATGGATCAATTTGTTCAATTCGATTCGGGATCAGTTTCTAAGTGTGCTCATGTGCTTTTGCGCACCCTCAAGCATGTGGGTACGCACTCACTCTCTCTCTCTCTTATATTTGTATTTTGAAAAATGTGTAATACTTTTTATTATTGACATTCATATCATTATGTTATGACAATCATACATTTACATTATATTACATAGACATGTAATATATCCTGTTTAAACATTTATGTTGTATTAGGTGGTTCATTATATTATAATAATGTAATATTTATGTTGATATAAATATATAAGTATATTACATAAATGTATGATTATGTTGATATAAATGTATAAGCAATGTCACATAAAGGTATGAGTAATATCACATTAAGGTATGTTGATATAAATTATGCCGAAATTGTTGTTTTTTTAAGCAACAATATTAAATAAGAGTCATATAGTTTAACTTAAAGATTATACTGATATAATATAAAGGTCAGCGCATAAATTAAAATATTATATATATATATAATAATTTCACGAATTCGGATCGAATTCGAATCATATCCAGTTGTACAGTGTACTCGGTGCACACAAGTGTAACTCATAAAAGAATGACCATTAAGAAGATTAGTCAAGCCTAAAATTAAACTTTATATTTTTAATAAAATTTTAAATATTATATTTATTAAGATGACTAATTAATAACTTTAAATTTAATGTTGATAAGAAACATTACTAGATAATAACGGAATTTTATGTAACTAGATTAGTTAACATAGCAAATTCTAGACTTCAAATATAAATATTATTTATATATTTGAATTTCTTAATTTAAAAAGATTAGAGAAAAAAATAAAAAATAAAAAAAAAATAATGTGGACTAATTAAAAAAAATTGGACATACTTATAGCTTTATATGATATTACTAATACATATATTTGGAAAATTTTGACTTTCATTGTTTTATCATTTAATTGAAAAGAAAATTTGAGATTTATTCTAAATTTTAACAATAAAAATCAAACTAAATAAATGGTTGAAGGGTTGAATAATATATAGACATAACAATCAATATATATATTGTCAAAATAAAAAGTTATGTATATTCTTTTTAGCAAATGCAACAGATAATTCAACAATTAAAAAATATATTAATCATATTGTATTATATTTATTAATGCTAAAGTAGATGATATGTATTGCACAAATATTTTTTCTATATAAATAATATTTAAAAAAATTCTAATTTTGCTAAGTTAGTTTAATTTTCTAAAATCTTATTTATTGTACGAACCCTATACTATTCAATACATCAAGTACAATAAAATTTGATATGCCATCAATATTTACATATATTAGGAATATCAGTGGAATTCTGATAACATTTTTCCTTACAATTGATCACGTCTTTATTTCTAAATAACACATTTTAACATATTTTTATTTCCAAATTATATATTCCAAAATGTATTTCATAAAAGAAATCAAAGTAAAAGCAGTTATGAAGTGTTGTTATCTATCTTGGAATGAAGATAAGAATATAGTGGGAATGTCTGTTTTGAAAAGGCATGTGTTTCTGCAAGGAGAAAAACATGGAATATTGTCCTAAGGAAATTATATCCGTTTTCATTCCTGAGTCATTCGCATACATCTTTATTTATGGCAGTTGTTACATAAATACTAAAATTATGATAACTCATATCATTACACATATTCTGTTCTCTCTTTTCTTTATGAAGGAAATTATTCCTAATTGGCCTCCTATCAACTTTTGCTTGTGTTATATATAATTCGCATGAGACCATCTTATAAATCTTCTTATTTGAAGCAGAGTATCATATGAGTTATATATATGACTTAAACAACATGGGCTATTCATAGTCAATGTCGATCAATTGATTAATTCATATGTTCACATATTCATAAAAGTATTTGTATTACACCTATAAGTATCCGTTTGGCTAAAAGTACTTTTAGCTAGCTAGGAAACGAATATTTATACATATATCGTTAATATTTTTCTGAAGTTGCAAATAAATATCATCTCAATATTTATGAGCTTGTATATATGTATTTACACGTTTCATACTTTTAGCCACAAAACGAATATTTATACATGTATTACTATGTTTTTTTTTACAAACCTACAGATTAGTATGTTGACTTGCATTGACCATATGACCGCGTTGACTTGTGTTGATCAAATTATATGAGGCTCCATCTCACGTAAGAAGATCCTTGAGACGAACTTACATACGACTTACTCATATTTTTTTTTCTTCAATTGCATATATATATATATATATATATATATATATATATATATATATATACTCCCTCCATTTCATGATAAGTGTCGTTCTGAAGTTTTTATCATAAATTAAAAAACATAAAATTGAACAAATATCCCATTATACAATATTTATCTCTCTCACCATTTCTAAATTAAAATGATTTTTCCAATATCTATTCCTTAATTATTTCATTGTAACTTTTCCATCTCTATATAAATTTGAAACTAGAAATTTTCACTCTACAAATTGAAAATGGAGTCATCGAGGAATCCAAATTAAAAAAATTACATTAGAGTAATTCATACGCTAAAATTTAATTAAAAAAAATAAAAAAACAAAAGATAGTCTTGCAGATGGTTTGTCAACGTCAATGAGACAATTTTAATGTAAGTAATATACAAAATTGAAATAAGGAATTATTATGGAATATTGTGTCAATAAACTATAAAGAGATTAAACAGATAAAGTTAAAAATTAAGAAATCTTTAGAAATTGTGATTAGGGGAAAATTTGGAAAAATAGTGGTAAAATAGTCAATACAACAATTAATATAAAATAAAAATTAGATTGCAGAACGATATTTATTATGAAATGGGATATATATATATATATCCCAAAGTGTATGAATTTTTTACTTCACAACATAAACTCATTTTTTAATCATTTTTCCAATAAAAATAAAAGTTATATCAAATTTTTATTTTGATTTGAAAAGTGATCAAGAGAGGCTTGTGTTGCAAAAATAAAAATTTGTGGATCTTGGGTTGTTTAGGGTACAACCAGAACCAAAACGTCAAGTTGCGAAGTACAAAAAAATCATACTTCGGATTTTATATATATATATATATATATATAATATGCCTCCAACCCCAATTCTAATACCTTTAATTAATACTACTAATATCTTTACATGTAACAAGTAATACATTTAAGTAATATTTTTAACTAAACCATATGTTTCAATCATACAAGTAAATAACTTATGAGTAAACAACTAACACCTTATAAACATACAACTAATACCTTATGAATATACAACTAATAGGTTTCACTAAAACTTATATTTCAGTTATACAAGTAATACTTTATGAATGTGCAACCAATATCATATGAATATACAACTAATACCGTATGAATATATAACTAATATCAAACTAATAATACCCTTGGGGTACATACACTAGGGTATATAAGTTTTTATCGTATATATATATATATATATATATATATATATATATGGGGGTAGAATTTGATATTTGTTTTGTTAATTAGTCCAATCCAATGAAAAGTAATAATATTTTATATTTAAATTGATTAAATAAAAAAAATTAACATTCGATTTACATCAATTTCATATCACAAATACTCCTGTGAAATAGGTGCATGAATAATTCTGGTCGACTCGATCCAATATCACTTTTCACGTTCTCTCACGCGCCCTAACGATCAGATGTCTGCACTTACACATTCTCCTGACTTGATCTAGGACCACTTTCCACACGCTCTCACGTGCCCCCACGCGATCAGTTGTCCCCACTCAAACACTTTGCTTCGTGTTCGTATTCTGACAAATATGTAATATCTTTAGATTATGATATTGATACATTTCAATTATATTAGTTATAAATTTACATTATATTACACAGACATGTAATACTTTTTCTAAACTTTTATGTTATATTAGGTGAACATTTATGTTATAATAGTATAACTTTTATGTTGATATAAATGTATAAGTAATATCACATAGTATGATTATGTTGATATAAAAGTATAAGTAATATCATATAAAAATATGAGTTATATCCAATATATTTACATATTGTGCCGAAATTATTCTTTTAAGTTAAATTATTACAGAAAGGCTAGGGAAAAAAAGTTTTTTGATTCTCTATGTTTGCCTCATTAGATTTTTGGTCATTTATTTTTCACCTTTTGATTTTTAGTCCTCTATATTTACAAAATATTAATTTTTAGTACTTTTACCTGTAATAGCAGGTAACTTTTTTTTCTTTTTAATTACAGTTTAATCTTAACACCAATTTTTTTTTCTTCCTCTAACATATCTAAATTAATATTATTATTAATAATTAAAAATTCTATTTTTCATCCTGATACTAGTGGGTTTGAGTTTTTTGACTATGAAAAAACTTAGCATCAAATTTGATATTAAGCAATTAACAAATTTATAATTTTCACAAATTATATACATTTTGTGTTGGAAACACAAAACTAAAAAAATTGCATCAATCATATTCTACTAGTTCTAAAATTATATCAATTTATCTGTTGGAGAATTTTAACTAACTACAACTCCATGGATCATTTGGTGTAAGAGTAAGTCTCTTGTGAGTCCGTCTCACGAAATTCTAATATACTATGTGAGACGGGTCAACCCACAACCCATTAGCCCACCTCTTAAACTATACAATTCATATGTTATTTGTGGATGATGGGGCTCCGTCTCACGGAAACTATCCGTGAGACCGTCTCACATGAGTTTTTGTGTTGGTGTAATTACAGAACTAGCAGAATATGATTAATGTCATTTTTTTTAAGTATTATGTTAAAATGTATATAATTTGTGAAAAATAAATTTGTTAATTGCTTAATATTAATTTGATGCTAAAATATTTTATTTCTCATAGTAAAAAAACTCTAACTCACTTGTATCATGAAGAAAAATAAAACTTATATTAATTTAGAAATGTTAAATGAAGTAAAACTTTTTTTGGTGTTAAAAAATTGTAAAAAAAAAAGAAAAAAAAAGTTACCTACTATTGTAAAAAATTATATTTTTTAAATATAAAGGATTAAAAATCGAAAGGTGAATTAAAATCTAATGAGTCAAACATAGAGGACTTAAAAACTTATTTTCCCTAAAGGTTATAATATTTATACATAAATATTATACTAATTTAACATAAAGGTTAGCACATGAATTAAAAAAAAAATCAATATATATGAAAAATCGAAACGATTTTCAATTGAGCCAATTACACGGATATTAAATCTGTACAACTGATTCATGAGAGAGTTGTTCACGAACGTTTCATATATATATATAGATGAGGAAACTTATCACCGAAACTTAAAGATCTTTGCAGAGGAATAATAAGTTTTGGTGACCCAATATGTTTGTTTGAAAGAGTTTTTTTTTCTTCTAATTGTTGAGAGTTTTGCGAGTACTACTAAACCATTTATTTTTATAAAATTAATAAAATATGTAGATGTTTTCAATGTTAATTTATAGATTAATTAAAAACAAAAACATAATCAATGTATGCAATTGTGAAAGATTTATTTTGGGTGAAGTTATTCAATTCAGATCATCATCCTCTTTATTTCATTCATATACCACACTTCAATTCACGTTATATTGATATGAAAATAATAACAATTATGATTAACTGTGTTGAAGAAAAATTATTTATTCAAAATTAACTAAATAATTTTGATGTGGTACACAAATGAGATAACAATTTTAACATAGAAGATCCTAACAAAAAATTATTGTTCATAAATTTTTTAAATTCCAGAAGGTGCACTTTTAACTACCCAAATGATTTTCATTGCATTCCATTCATATTGGCCAAATGAGACTGTTGCACGACTCTTTCTTCAATTTCAACTTGTCAAAATCCCTATTTCGTATCAAATTTTTAGAACACTCTTGCATAATAAAGTCTTTTGCAAAGATCTTAGTCGTATATTCACTTTTATATATGAGAGAGAATGTGTGTATTTTGAAGCAAACCAAAATTAAGATTTTTTTTATGAAGCAAAACCGATGAATATGCATAAGCATTATCATCACAATTTTTTTTTTTCTTAAATTGATGTGAATGATGATTATTGTTGTCATAACAAAAATTGATTTCATAAAAATTCTATATCAAAACATATACTATTACCAGCAAATTAAATTATGCTCAACTCCAAACCTACTTGCTTTTGTGAATCTAAATTTATCACTAATCACAACCACAATTTAAATACCTTTTTTTTTTTTTTTTTGGATGCTATTATACCTTAAAGGTTGAAGCCATATGCATGCGTATGCACATGCCTTGAACAAAAAATAAAATGGCAAAGCGAAGATAACATAGTACTAAGTACAAATAATAAAAATTGAAAGTCCTACTCGTACAAAACTCTTACTTCATGTTGTACGTTTTAGAGACCTAGTAGCCTTTGTTTGAGAAAGTACCTCCTAAAACATTTATAGCATCATTTATTAAACAACCATAAAAGTGGAAAAAAAAACAAGAAAAGTGGGTCTCATGATAATATTCATAATGCACAACAGTTAATTGAATATGACATATATATTTAATAAGTTGATTGTATCTTTTATTATCTGTTGGTATTGTTGCATATAAAATAATGGTTCTCTATCCATTGTGAGTATGTTTTAAAATATCCACTATTGATGTGTAAAAATCTTATTTTTTTTAATATTTTAATTTAAAATTAATGACTATGTTAAATTTATGACACCTCAACGACGAGTACACTAATATGTGTACACAATGGGTAGGGTGTAGACTTGATCATATATACGCATAAAATTGGAAAGATGGTATTTATAATGTCGTATTAGTAAATAGATTGAATCGAACTGTTTTCGACAGTTCAACAGAACAATTATCGGATTAAGAATTTTGGATTGTCATACTTTTATTTTCTATAGTTTTAATTTTCAATAGGACTAATGTACTGATATTAAATGCACACACATGTATAAATGTCTCCTATGTGAGGGTAGACATTTTCTCTTAATGAATAAGAGGAATAAGAGTGTCTTATCCCATAATACGCAAGGGTTCATCTCATTCGATTCAAAATTTGCAGATTTTATTTATATATTTGGAGTAGAATAATTTTGTTGGATTTATTGCACATGACACCTTCTATTAAAAAATAATTACCACCACATGTATCAAATAATATTACTAATCATGACATAATGCATATTTTTTTTAAACAAAAAAGGTTACAAAAAAACTAACAAATGCAAGACGTGTTAGGAAGGCATTCCATATTAGATGGAAACTCAACCCAATAATAGGGACTAGGAAAATTTCTAGCCATCCTAGCTAAACAATGCGCCTTAACGTTGGCTTCTCGATTGATCCAAGTCACAGAACAAAGGTGACAATCGCGTGCCTTTCTCTTGCAAGCTTCAACCACATCTTTGAAGACAGATTTGCTCGTCGAAGTAGAGTTGAAAGCATCCACCACTAACTTAGCATCCATTCCAGTGATCACCTTCTCAATTTCCAAACTTTTTATCCATGGGAGAGCTTCAAATAGACCAATTAATAGCTTCCCCTTGGTCCGATTGATATAAACCTGTCATAACATAGACTGACTGATAACATGCTTTCCATTATCGTCATGCAAGATCATACCAATTCCCATCTGAAAAAATGCAGCATCTAAATTCAACTTCAAAAATCCACTTTGAGGTTTGTGCCAGGCTTTGCATAAATCAGATTAAAGTGTCACTGAATCCAGTCATTGGAGGAACTACCGTCTTCAAAATTCTGTTTACATCTTCTGCATAAAAAGCTTTACTAATTAATTCAGCATCCCAAGTTGACCACATAATTCCTTTTGAATTGTTAGCATCATTGCCCCACCAAAATTTATTAAACATAATATGGAGTTCATCAAGAAGAGTTGAAGGAATTAGAAATATGCTCATGCAGTATGTTGGAATAACTTTTTATTTCTCCATGAATGCAATTTGGACCACAGTCCCTCTCTTAACATAAGCAAACTGTGAATGTTGGGTCATATATGTTCTGGGCCTATTCTAATTCTTGGTAGCCCAAGTTCTTATTGCATGGGCCCATGAACTCAGGCCCGCTCCCCGTTTTGATCTCTTGATCTCTACCCTCCATTTTGGGGCTTTTGATCTGGCCCCTTCATTTGCCCTTATATCTACCCCTTCCCCATTTCGTGCAAACCCTATTTTCCCCCATTTTCTCTTCTCGCGGCTCTTCCCTCTCTCTCTCCCTCGTACAGTTCGTACCCCATCGTCTGCCATGGTTGCCCGACGGTCCTGGTCTTGTCCTCGCCGTCCCTCTGGTCCTCAGTGGCCACAATTTATATATTTCTCACCTCTTTGTCGGTTCCCTTGTTCTATATATATATGGGATATGAGAAAGGGTGAAGGTGTAGCTTGAATATCTCTGTTCTCTCCAATCTTTGTGCTGAGCATTTTGAGAAGGGGGAAAACCTGAGTGAGATACTGTCTTTGTGCACCTGAATCAGTCATACATGCGTTAATAGACTGATCCAGTCTCTTTTGAAGGGTTTGGGGGTAGATCTAGGGTGAGTGCTCTGAGTTCTGGGCTATCTGTGTGATACCTTGGTGCTACCGCTGGATCTTGGTGTTTAGCTACGTGTTTTGGACAGAAAAAGGAAGTGGGGACTGAGCCGATTTCACAACACAAACTTATGTGTTGATGTATTTGTGATATCTGGTGACTTATATCCTTTACTTTAAGGATAGGTGTTGTTGTAACTAGACCGATGCCCAACAGTGGCATCAGAGCCTTGTTGTTGATAAAATCGGTCTAGTGGTGCTGAGGTGGTCAGGTATCACGACTTTAACCCCCTCTCCTTTCTTTTTTCTTGTTGGTAAGATCCTGATGATCTGTGTTTCTTGGTGGTCTGTTTGCCGGTATAGAAGTCTGCATGATTAGGTCTCTCTCTGTGGTTGATCTGATGCTTGAGTATTGATCTATCTTGTGTTTTTATGATCTATACCTTATCTTTATGATCTCTGTGTGTGTTCTTTATTCCGCTGCTTACTCTCTATATATTGGTTCCTCTGTGCACCCACCTTGTCCGGACCGCAAGTGTCCCTGGAATCTGGGATTGAGAGGGGCTAACCGGTTCTATGCTCTTAACTGTGTGTTATCTTATCTCTATCCTGTTCTGGTTTACTTTGTGCTCTGCATTTCATCATGAATGCTTATCCTATTGCACCATTTGATGGGAAAGGTGATTTTTCTATCTAGCAACAGAAGATGAAAGGTGTGCTTGTACAACAAAAATGCTTTAAGACCATAACTATGTGTTATGATTGTAAAGATGATAAGATCACTGATGAAATGAAACAGGAATTGGATGAACTTGCATACTTCTTGATAATTCTGAACTTGTCTGATTCTACAAAATCTTTGTGGGAAAAGCTGGAGGAATTCTACACTGAAACATCTTTGTCATCTAAAATGTTTTTGCTTGAAAAGTTCTTTAGATTCAAACTGGATTTAAGTAAAGATATAGATGCTAGCCTTGATGTTTTCACTAAACTGGTTCAAGATATAAAGCTGACTGGTGATAAGAATATAGATGAATATACTCCTATTGTGCTTTTGAATGATATTCCTGACTCCTACAGTGATGTTAAATCTGCAATTAAATATGGTAGAGATCAGGTTACTTTGGAAACTGTTATAAATGGTCTGAAAAGCAAAGAATTGGACTTAAAATCTTCTAAGACAAATAGGTCCTTTAGTGATGTTAACTTTGTTAAAGGAAAACACATAAATAATGCTCAGAACAGACCCTCAACTAGTAACCAAGGAAAACCTAATCAGAACTATAATCAGAATCACAATCAAGGTCAGAATCAGAATCAGAAAAATGATGGTTTTAAGCCTAGAACTAAAAACAGAAAGTGTTATAAATGTGGGAAACCTGGTCATTATGCTAATGTGTGTACTGAGCCTAAAAAGGATAATAAAATCACTGGTCAAGCTAATGTTGTGGCTGATAATCTTGGTGATGTGTTTCTCACAAATGATTATGTGAACTCTGTGATTGCATCTCTATGTGATAATGACTGGATTTTTGATTCTGCATGTACACATCATATGACTCCCCACAGGCACTTGTTTACTTCCTATGTGGAACTTGAAAATGGTAATGTCTCTATGGCTGATAGTAGTGAAAGCAATGTAATAGGAATTGGAACTATAGGTCTTAAGTTTGAAACTGGTTTTGAATTGACTTTAAAACAAGTAAGACATGTTCCTAATTTGAAGAGTAATCTGCTTTCTGTTGCTATTCTTGAGGACTGTGGTTTGCATGGTAATTAGGGGAAGGGTTGCCAAATGATTATGAAGGGTAATATGTGTGCTTTCAAGGCTGTGAGAATGCAAAACCTTTATGTCTGCTCTGTTTAACCTGTCTTGCATGCTAACTCTGTGAAACATGATATGACCAATACATGACATAAAAGGTTAGGTCATATAAGTGGAAAAGGTCTTGAAATCTTGCATAAAAAATCATACTTGGGTAATGACATGATTTCTGATATGCCTCTATGTGACTCATGTATCTTTGGAAAACAACACAAGATGTCATTCCCTGTCTCATCTCCCAATAATCCCTCTAAATGTTCTTCCATTCTTGAATATGTGCATGTTGATGTATGGGGTCCAGCCCTTATGCCTACTCATGGTGGTAATAGATATTTTCTATCCATTGTTGATGACTTCTCCAGAAAAGTGTTTGTGTTTCTAATGAAGAACAAATCTGATGTTTTTTATAAGTTTAAAACATGGAAAAACTTGGTTGAAACTCAAACTGGAAAGAAAGTTAAGACTCTAAGAACTGACAATGGAACTGAATTTTGTAATGCTGAATTTGATTCTTTGTGCATTGAATGTGGCATTAGAAGACATAAAATTGTTGCATACACATCTCCGCAAAATGGCATAGCTGAAAGAATGAATAGAATTTTGATTGATAGGGTTAGATCTATGCTAAATTCATTTGGTTTGTCAAAACAATTTTGGGGTGAAGCTTTATTGACTGCTGCCTATATGATAAATAGATCTCCTTCTGTGCCCTTGAAGGGGGAATTACCTAAAACTTTGTGGTTTGGTAAGCCTGTAGATTTGTCCAATTTGAGAGTGTTTGGGTGTTCTGCTTATGTGCATCAGAAGATTGATAAACTTGAACCTAGATCTATGAAGTGTGTCTTCGTAGGTTACCCAGAGGTAAAAAAAGGCTATAGGTGTTGGATGAAATCTGAACCTGGATTTAAAACTATCACTAGTAGAAATGTGATCTTTAATGAAGATGAATTTCCATGTTTATGTGCTCCTTCTGTGAATGTTTCTGTTGAGGTGGAGACTCCACCCATTCTGACTGCACCTGTACTTGCTCATCCTGTTATGCCTGTTCAAACTGATGCTATAGAAAATGAAGCTGAATCTGTTAACAATCAATCTGATAATGAAGAACCTGATCAAATAGTTGATACACCTCCTAATGATGATCTGAGTGATTATGTGCTTGCTAGAGATAGAACTAGGAGAGATGTTAGGATTCCTTCATATCTTAATGATTATCAGCTTTCTTCCTTTGTGCACAATGTGTTTGACTCTTTGGATGGAAATGAACCCAAAACTTACAGTTAAGCTTTGAAATCTAAAGAATCTGGAAAATGGTTAAAAGCTATGAATGAAGAGATTAAATCTTTGCATGATAACCATACTTGGATACTTGTACCTAAACCTGCTATGTGCTCTGTTGTTGATTGTAAGTGGTTGTTTAAGGTCAAGCATGAAACTGATTCTGTTAGAGTTAAAGCTAGACTTGTTGCAAAAGGATTCACTCAAAAGGAAGACATTGATTATACTGAAATATTTGCTCCTGTTGTTAAGTTCACTATTGTTAGAATAATGCTTGCATTAGTTGCTCACTTTAACTGAGAACTGAAACAACTTGATGTTAAAACAACCTTTCTAAATGGTGATCTTGAAGAGAAAATTCACATGAAACAACCTGAAGGTTATGAGGATAAAAAACACCCTAATCATGTTTGTTTGCTTAAGAAATCTTTGTATGGCTTAAAGCAATCACCTAGGCAATGGAACAAGAAATTTGATGCTTGCATGATATCTTTACAGTTTAAAAAAAGCTCATATGATCCATGTCTATACTTTAAAGAATCTGCTAAGGCCTCTGTGTTCTTGCTTTTGTATGTGGATGATATGCTGCTGGCTAGTTCTTGTATCCAATCTGTTGACAATGTGATCAAATGTCTAAGTGATGAATTTGATATGAAATTGCTTGATGATGCTAAAAGAATACTTGGCATGAACATTGTCAGGGATAGAACTTTGTGTATTTTGTTTCTTAATCAATCCTCATACATTGAAAAGATACTTGAGAAATTCTCCATGACTGCTGCTAAACCTGTCTCTGTGCCTCTTGTTGCTCATTTTGTGCTAAGTAAGGATTAGTCTCCAAAGACTAATTCTGAAATATCTGATATGAAAAATGTTCCTTATACGAATGTCATTGGATGTGTTATGTACTTGATGGTCAGCACTAGGCCTGATATTGTCTATGTTGTAAGTTGTCTGAGCAGGTATATGGCTAACCCTGGTGTTCCTCACTGGGAAGCCTTGAAATGGTTGTTGAGATATCTTAAAGGTTCTGTGAATTATGGGTTTGTGTTCTCTAAGTGTGAAAAAAGTGTTAATCTATGTGGTTATGTTGATTCCAATTTTGCAAATGATAGGGACAATAGGAAATCCTCTACCTCCTATGTGTTTACTTTAAATGGTGCATGCATTAGTTGGAAATCACAATTGCAAAACATTGTTGCTCTCTGTACAACTGAATTTGAGTATATAGCTACTACTGAAGCTATTAAAGAAGTTGTTTGGTTGAAATGCATGTTGTCTGAAATTGGTTTTCTGCATGGGAAAGTTATCGTGTTCTCTGATAGTCAGTCTGGAATTCAACTGTGTAAAAATCATGTGTTTCATGATAGAACTAAACATATTGATGTTAAATTCCATTTTATCCGTAATATTGTTGAAACAATGATAGTTGATCTTGAGAAGATCCCCTCTGAATTCAATCCGACTGACATGGGTACCAAGTGCTTGCCTTTGGAGAAGTTCAGATCCTGCTTGAAGGCTCTGAACATTTCCCCTGTCCTGTGATGTTTATGTTGTTGCTTCTGCAGTCTTTGTGATTGTTGTTTTTTATCTTTGTGATCATCTGTGTTTTTTCCTGTTGTTTAGTGCTTTGTGCACACTTTGTATTTTTCCTATTCTTGCATCCATCTTTTTGAGGGTTCTCTGTGTGTGTGCAGAAAATGGAAAAGATTGGCGATGATGACCCCTAGTCTTAAAAGAAAGTCCACTAAATACCATATCTGGCCCAAGGTGGAGAATGTGAATGTTGGGCCATATATGTTCTAGGCCTATTCTAATTCTTGGCAGCCCAAGTTCTTATTGCCTGGGCCCATGAACTCAGGCCTACTCCCCGTTTTGATCTCTTGATCTCTACCCTCCATTTTGGGGCTTTTGATCTAGCCCTTTCATTTGCCCTTATATCTACCCCTTCCCCATTTCGTGCAAACCCTATTTTCCCCCCTTTTCTCTTCTCACGGCTCTCCCCTCTCTCCCTCATACAGTTCGTACCCCGCCGTCTGTCATGGTTGCCCGACGGTCCTGGTCTTGTCCTCGCCGTCCCTCTGGTCCTCAATGGCCACAACCTGTACCTTTCTCACCTCTTTGTTGGTTCCCTTGTTCTATATATATATGGGATATGAGAGAGGGTGAATGTGTAGCTTGAATATCTCTGTTCTCTCCAATCTTTGTGCTGAGTGTTTTGAGAAGAGGGAAAACCTGAGTGAGATACTGTCTTTGTGCACCTGAATCAGTTATACATGCGTTGATAGACTGATTCAGTCTCTTTTGAAGGGTTTGGGGGTAGATCTAGGGTGAGTGCTCTGAGTTCTGGGCTATCTGTGTGATACCTTGGTGCTACTGCTGGATCTTGGTGTTTAGCTACATGTTTTGGACAGAAAAAGTAAGTGGGGACTGAGCCGATTTCATAACACAGACCTATGTGTTAATGTATTTATGATATCTGGTGACTTCTATCCTTTACTTTAAGGATAGGTGCTGTTGTAACTGGACCGATGCCCAACACAAACACCTTTTTTTTTCTTTCTTCCAACCAGTGATGGTAGCCCCAGATATCTCCTGGTATTAAGAGGTTGGTGAACCTCTGAAATATCAGCTACTTCTTGTTTAGATTGATCATCACATTACGGCTAAAGAAAGTCCCAGATTTGCCAAAATTAATGGCCTGACCAGATATTTGCTCGTACATAACAAGAACATTCTTTAATGCCTGAACTTCCTATTGATTAGCTCTCCAAAAAAAAGAAAGCAATCGTCAGCAAACAAAAGGTGTGAAATCATTGGACCTCGTCTACACACCTTTCATAATGTGTATTAAACATTATGAAATATGTATGAGATGTACGGACATCTTCAGCCGTGCAATGTAAAATAATGCAGATTTGCACTATTTTAATGTAAAAACTATTCACCTTCTTTAGCAATTTACTCTTCTATGCACTAAAAATCATGAATATTTTACAATATTCTTCCTCCTCCTCCTCATCCTCATCCTTCTTATTCTTATTATTATTTTTATTATTATTATTATTTGGTGTTTTTTTAGTCATATATCTACTAATATTTATAATTATTGTTAATTCATCAAATTTTGATCTTTATTATTTGATAACTTAAAAAAAAGTTTACAGGATTAAATCTGATTATTTTCCAACAATACTTTATAAATATCAATATGGATATCCATCATATCAATTGTTATATATATATATATATATATATCTCCATGTGTAACTTATCGATATCAAAATCAATATCTATATCAGTTGTATTGCGATACCAGATTACTAGTTGAGTTTATATTCGAAAAGTATCTTATGATTAAATGCATATAATTAAAGTATCTAATTTAAATAATCATAATTTTTATTATTATTCAGCTAACATATGATATTATTTAATATTTTAAGTGCATAAAATTAAAGTACCTTTAATATTAATTTCTAATAGATTAATTGTGATATAAATAGATTTATAACATTTAATAACACTCTAAATATAGAGAAAAAAAAGAATGAAAATAAAATGTCTCTGCAGCATTCTTTCTTTCATCAGCAACTTTCTCATCTCCAGCTTCCTTGATCGTAAGAAGTTCTGTTTTATCAACTTCTGCTCAGGGGACTGCATTGAAACAGGTGTTTCCATTGGTTCATCCACCAAGTATTTTTCATCACAAACACCTTCATGATCATTTGCTTCCTCTATCACTGCTACTTTTGCTAACTCAACTTCTCCCCTGAAAGGGGCTTTTTTTTTTCTCGATGGGAACTGTTTCTTCCTGGACGGAAATTGTTTATTCCCGGATGGAAACTACTTCTTCTCTGATGGGAGCTATTTCTTCCTAGAGAGAAACAGTTTCTAGCCTGACATAAATTGTTTCTTCTCTAATATGTTTTGAGGAGGCAGGGGCAGATACAATAACCCTTTTTGACTTCCTTATCAAGGGGACTTCTTTTACTTCTAAATTAGAGTTCTCGGAATCCTTGGTGGGTGTGTGACTCCTTTTCTTTGTCACACCCTTGGAGGGTTGGCTTCTATTCTTTTGCTACGGAATAACATCCTGATCATAATCAAAGTCATCAGACTCGTTATTTTCTGTAGGTGCGGCAACTTTCTTACTTCTGGTTAAGGGTGCAACAGGTTTCAATTTGGGCTTGGGTGTTGCATCCTTCTTTTTCTCAACTTTCTTCTGTGCTCCCTCATTTTTCTTCTTTTCTCCCAAGAACTTCCCGATTGGGATAAGCAACACATTTACCAGCTTTATCCCCATCTTGGATAGAATAGAGGAGATGATGATTCCGAAACTTTGTCTATGGGTAGATTTCTCAACCTCTTCCCATATTCTCCTCAAGATAAAATACTCAAGTTCACTTTTTTCTTTCTTCATGATAACAGTCATGAGTTTGAATTTAAGCTCGGTGCACTTGTCATAACTTTTGCACATTCCTTCAATGGAGTAACCACATACATGGTGAAGGAACTCATACTCAGGTTTGAAGAGTTTCTTCGCTCCACTCTTTCTTACTTCATCAGATTCTGACTCTAGTTTGAACTTTTTCCACATTTTCTTATCATACTCATGTCCATATTGCTCAACTTCGTTTGGAGATAAGCCTCTTCTAGAAATGTTTAACGTAGCAGCAATGATCTTGGATGTCAAAGTGTACTCTTCTCCATCCTCTTCCATCTTGAAGATGATGTTCTTCATGTTGTCAAAAAGCCTAGCGAAAGCATAAAACCTTTCCACTAAGGCTGCAAAAAAACTTGTATATCGGGTTGTTAGAAGCCCGGAGATCTCAGAATCCTCCATTTATTTCAAGATTTCCTTGATCATCTCCTGATCATATGTGCTATTTACTTAGACAAGAGACAAGGGGTTGACAAGACGTCCTTTCAAAACTTTAGATGTTAACCTAGATGTCATTGAGTAGAGAGACAGATAGTTTTTGTACTAGGGTTAGGGTTTTCAGAGAGATAATTGCTTGGGAGATTTGAAAATATATGAGTGATGATTGAGAAAGAGAGGTGATAAACAGTTATATTTTGAATTTTTTGTGTGTCCACGATCAACGGTTTAGATTCAGAGAAGTTCAAACAACACATAATCTGACAGTTGTGATAGAAAGACGGAAAGGTTATATTGCAATAAATGAAATTTCTAGGGTTAAAGAAAAGATTTCAACTATTGCACTTCTCAAAAGTGAATATTGCATTAAATGGGAGAAAATCATTTTGGCGCTCAAATTATTGGAGTTTAAGGTTACTCAGTTGATACGAGGTTGCAGAGCAATAAATACTCTTTGATATAAATTTATATCCTACTGTTATATCTTCATGTTGTACGTAACCTTATTTACTGCAAAGTATAACCCTTTTGCAGTATTCTATCTCTTTGTTCCTTGTTTTGCTGTATTCTGGTATAGATGCAGCATTCCCTCTTATTTCATGCATATCCTTCAAGCTTGTTGAAACTCGATCTTTTTTTCATAATTTTATAATTCCAAGTTCATTTCTATGTATAGAAAACCTTGATTCACATAGGGTTTTGTGGATATATCTGCCAGCTGCAGATCAGTATGAACTTTCTCTAGTGTTATATCTTTCTTTTCAACATGATCTCGTATAAAATGGTGTCTGATATCAATGTGCTTCATTCTTGAATGAAATATAGGATTATGTGTGATAGTTATAGCACTTGTGTTGTCACAGAGAATGAGATTTTCTTTCTCAATAATTGCATAATCCTTAAGTTGATGATGTATCCAAAGAATTTGTGCACAATAACTTCCTGCAGCAACATATTCTGCTTCAGCTGTTGATGTTGCTATGGATGTTTGCTTCTTGCAGAACCATAATACCAGTCTATTTCCAAGAAATTGACAACTACCACTTGTACTTTTTCTGTCTATCTTGCATCCAGCAAAATCTGAATCTGAATATCCCTTCAAGTTGAATCCTTCTTCTCTAGGATACCATAAACTAACATCTTAAGTTCCTTTGAGATACTTGATGGTTCTCTTTACTGCAGTAAGATGTGATTCCTTAGCACATACTCTTACTGCAAACATAATATATGGTCTACTTGCAGTAAGATATAGTAAAGATCTAATCAACCTTCTATACTTGGTGATATCAACATTCTTACCACTTTCATCCTTATCTAGGCTAATAGATATAACCATAAGAATGCTTACCACTAATCTATTCTCTATTCTAAACTTCTTGATAAGCTCATTGGTATATTTAACTTGATTGATAAAGATTTTGTTGCCACGTTACTTGACTTATAGTCCTAGAAAGAAACTTAATTATCTCATTATGCTCATCTCAAACTTGTTCTACATGAAGGTTGAGAACTTCTCACATAGTTCTTTGTTAATAGATCCAAATATGATATTATCTACATAGATCTGTACAAAGCAGAATATTGTCACCATCTTATATTTTGAAAAGAGTTTTGTCTATTGTTTCTTTTTGAAATCCATTCTCCAATAGATATAAGAACAGTGTATCATACCATGCTCTAGGTGCTTGCTTCAAACCATATAGAACTTTTTGTAATCTGAACACTTTCTCTTCAGGTTGATCTTCAAATCCGGGAGGTTGTTCCACATAAACTTCTTCAGATAGGAGACCATTAAAAAATGCAATTTTTACATCCATTTGATAGACATTGAAATTCTTATTTGCAGCATAAGCTAAGACAAACCTTATAGCTTCAAGTCTTGCTACAGGTGCAAAGGTCTCATCAAAATCAATTCCTTCTTCCTGACAATATCCTTTAGCAACTAGTCTTGCTTTATTTTTTACAACAAGTCCAGACACATCTAACTTGTTCTTGAATACCCACTTTGTTCCAATTAATCCTTGATAATTAGGTCTGGGGACCAGCTTCCATACTTGATTTCTCTTAAATCCATTCATCTCTTCCAGCATAGCTTGAATCTAATTCCTGTCTTTCAGGGCTTCTTCAATGTTTTTGGGTTCTACTTGTGATATGAAACAGACAAACATAACTTCATGAGGTCTTGATCTTCTTATTCTAACTCCAACATTAGGGTATCCAATGATGAGCTCTATTGGATGATTCCTAAGCTATGTTCTATCTGGTTCAAATACATGTATGGGTTGATGATATGTTGCATGTTGTTCTGCTATAAGTTGCTGAATTTTATCTTGTTGCTGCATTCTGTCAGGTTTCTGTACAGTAACCTGCGCTCTTGTATTATCTGGTGCAGCATTCTCTATACTGTCTTCTACAGTGATTTCAGCAGGGATAGGGATTCATTCGATATACTTAACCCGGTGATCCTTGACCTTCATCTATGATAGGTCTTCTTTAATCTTGTCGAGATTAGATGTATCATAATAGGGTTAATCAAATATAACATGAATTGATTCTTCCACTACAAGTGTTCTTTTGTTGAAGATTTTGAAAGCGTTGCTTACTGATGAGTATCCCAAGAATACTCCTTCATTTGATTTAGTATCAAAGGTCTTCAAATGCTCTTTTTCACTATTTGGAATATAATATCTGCATCTGAAGATGTGCAGGTAGGCAATGTTTGGTGCATATCCGTACCAAACTTCATAGGGAGTTTTATCAAAATCCTTGTTGATAATGCATCTATTTTAGATGTAGCAAGATGTATTAGTAGCTTCCGCCCAAAATCTTTTAAGTATAGCAGCTTCTGCAATCATTGTTCTTGCTGATTCCTTAAGAGTTCTGTTCATTCTTACTGCAACTCCATTCTACTAGGGTGTTCTTACTACAAAATACTCATGATATATTCCATTCTTAGAACAATACTTCTCTATGAACTTATTTGTGAATTTTGTTCCTCTGTCAGATCTTATCTTCATAATGCTTAAAGTTTTCTCATTTTGTATTCTCTTCATGAATTCTAGCAGTCAGTTCTGGGTTTCTGATTTCTTGGCTAGAAAGATTGTCCATGTAAATCTTGAGAAGTCATCCACAACTACTAGAGAATACTTATTATCACTTACACTGACAAGTTCAACTGGTCTAAAGAGGTCCATGTGTAATAGGTCCAGAATCCTATGAGATGATTGTTGTATTTTATCTTTATCTCTTCATTGTCTTCATCTTCACAGTCCTTGGCCATCAAGTATAGCAATGTTTCTTCATCAGAGATAGAGCTGTCACTATCATTCTTAGATGAACTTTGTTCCCTTGGTTCTTCCTTGGATGAGCTTGCTATTTTCATGGCATTTGCTTCTCTAAGAAGAGCTTTGAGCTTTTGTTTCTCATCTCTTCTCTTTTCTTTCATTTGCTTTCTTTCCTCTTCAAGATACTTATGTACTGGAGGATATGGTTAATTTCTTGCATAGTGGCCTGATTTCCTGTAGCTATAACATAAATCAGAGGAAATTATATTTGACTATAGGTTGGAGGTTTCCTGTGGTGTTGAGGGCTTCTTCATGAAGTCATTTTCTCTTTTGTTGTTCTTCAGTAACTTCTTGAACTTCTTTAGAAGAGGAGCCATATCTTCATCAGCATCTTCTACATTCAGCTCTTTCTGCTTGTTGCGCTTGTCGTGGTTGTATCCTTGGATCTTGCAGTAAGAGCAGTAACTTTGGTGCTCATTTCCTTAGCCTCTATTTTTCTTTTGTTGATGTCAAACTCGAATGCCTTGAGGTTTGAGAATAGATCAAATGTGCTCATTGTTCTTAGGTCCATGGATATTCTCATGGTTGTGGTCTTGTTGTCCCACTCAGCAGGTAAGGCTCTAAGCACTTTTATGTTTTTCTCTTTCAAACTGTAGTGTTTTCCCAGAGCTTTTAACTCGTTCACAATTGATGTGAATTTTAGGTCCAGATGTTCCAATGTCTTATCAAGCTTCATTTTGAAGAGTTCGAATAGTTTTGTAGCAGTAGATATCTTGTTATATTTTGCGAGCTCAGTTCCTTCGCATAACTACTCTAAGTTGTCTCATACTTCCTTAGCAGTTTTGCATGTTATCACCTTGCTAAAGGTTCCTTTGTCCAAAGTGATGAAAAGAGCATTCTTGGCAATATTAGCCAGATTAGCTTTTTTTCTGTCCTAAGCATTAGACTTATGTTTGGGCTTGATCAGGTATTTAGAAGGTGGAACTCTTCTGTAATCTGGAACTTCTGTTCTTTGTTGTGTAGGACCAGCTAGTGCTGCATGCGGTCTAGCCCCAATTACCTCCATGTCATTATCATCAATAACTCCTTCAGCTATTGTTGCTACTTCTGCTGCAACTGTTGATGCTCAGGCAGCTTCCTGCTCAGCTCTATCTCTTTCTCCGACTTCTCTGCCTAGAGCTGGATTTGGCTTTGTGATAATGGGAGGACCTTCAGTGATTACTTGCCACATCTCATCATTCATTGTTGAAAGATGAGCTAGCATCTTGATCTTCCAGTCATCATATTATTCTATGGAAAACATGAGAAACTTGTGATGTGATAGATCCATGATATGCTATAGGTATGAGGTTTTAAAGCAAATATGAAAATGATTTTCATAACAAAATGGGTGGATCTGGGTAGGGGACCAGATAAGTAGGCTTTTGTGCAAGATGTTAGAATTCTTTATGATATTTTCTTATATTGTGTATATGTCAATTGTTGGTCCCAAGTGGCACAGAGGTTTAGAAGGGGGTGAATGAACCTCTATCAATTTTTCAAACCTTTTAAACTTCATGTAATGTATCCTACAACAGAGTATAGTACTGAATGCAGTGCAGTTTTACTAGGCTAGATTACAACTCAGCTTACTGTACTAAAGTTCCTTAGTACAACGGAAACTTAAACTTTGATAGAGTTTCTTTTGAAAACCTTTTTACAAAGATGAGTTTTAGCTAACTTTATATGCAGTATGACACGATATATATATATATATATATGTAGTAAGGTAAACACTTAGATATGCCAAACAGAAAGATAAACACTCAAAGGCTTATAGTGGTTTGAAGGTAGTGTAATCCTTCTACGTCCACTCTACTTCTCAGAGGAGAAACTTCGTTAAGTAAGTTGAATTACAAGACTTAGACCTTAAACCTATCAATCTAACAAGTTGCACAAACTAAGATTCAGCTTCCACATTGGTTGCTCGAATTCAAAAGGTTGACCCACACAAGATCCTATAAACCTACACATAATTAGTGCATTAACTCCTTAGGCTAAACACTCAACAAGGATCAGAATTCTATCAATTGAGAACACCTAACACAACCTAAGCAAATAACACAGAGGTTAAATTATATATAAGGTTTCTTCAACTTGTGCTTCGAAGTAGCCTTGAGCGAGCTTGAGTTCGATTACTTCTAAGGCTTGATTGTTTCTCTTTAGAGGTTGAGTGATTGAATGTATGAGGGATTGAGGTTTTTGAAATTATATTTGTTTGCTTGTGTTTTCGAAGATAACATCAGTCAAGTGTGTAGATGTATGTTCTTCAGTCAGCTCTTCCTCTATTTATATGAGTGGAAAATATGTTCGTTAAGAAAGACATTTCTCTTTTAAATTTGAATTATTCTTAAGTGTAGAGCTCGTATTTATTATGCATTAAATGTTCCTTATCTTGTACTTCAGAATATCAAATGCGGTTGTACTAGGTTTCTGAGATGCACAGTGTATCAAGCCACGTGTTCGTTGCTTACTGGTCATTGTACTGCTTCATTCGGACTGTGTCTACTGGTTAATCTTGAAGATACATTCCCTTGGACGACACTGATCTTTCTCATAGTGCATTGACGTGATAATTCTATAACTTCATTCTTCTTGTCTTCTTGTCTTGTCAGAATGCAGCATTTCATTTCTGCAACTAGACTTTCTATTCTGACAATATCACAACTTACTGGTCTTCTGTTATATGTCTTGCTGCCTGCAGTAACTAAGATTATTGTTCTGCCAAAATTCTGCTATCTTCAGTAAATTTGCTTAGTGCTCTCGCAGCTTTTGATTGCTTCCTGCTTGCAGTATTTGTGACGACTAGGTTTTACCGATGCATAATTTGATAATTAAATATCTAAATCCCTAATTATTTGATTTATATTACGTGCGTTTCAGAAAATTTAATTATAAGTACGCTTTAATTAAGTTTAACATTTGGGAGATTTATTTCGTAAAAATGCAAAGTCGACAAAATAATTTATAAGTGGGACGAGATGAATGAGAATGAAAAATAGAACAAAACGCAAAAAGAATGGATCAAATCGGAGTTCGTTTGATATCTCAAATTAATTAATATCATAAGAAAGTTTAATATAAAGTTTAAGATTATCATATTTTTAATTATATAATTAACCAAGGTATATAATACTATTCCTATCCTAAGTAAAAAATATCATACACTAAAATTAACCTAAGGTAATATTTCATGAAAAGCTCCTCCTTCTCTCATCCTCTCCGGCGGCCGGCCGGCCGGAGCGCCGCCGTCGCTGTTGCCGGCGACCACCGTCGCCGGAATTTTCATCAAACCGAAACGTATCGTAACCTACACCATCTTGAAGCTCTCGCCGAGCCCGTTCCAACCCCGGGCTCGGAATCATCATCCGCCGCCGCGTTCGCTGGCAATTCGCCGGAGAAGACACAGCTCTCTCTCTAGAAAACCCTCACTTTCTCTCTCTTCGTTCTCGGCCATCCGGCCACCGATCGGGGTGATTCTTGAGCCTAAAGTGAAGTTCTCGCCGAGCCCGTCTCAATTCTGGGCTCGGATCGTTGATCGGACCGGCCAAACTCCGGTGGTGGCCGGTCAAAGTTCTGCATGCAATGTGTTTCTCTCTCCTCTCCTTTACCCTCTCTCTCTCCCCGATCATCTCTCTCTCTCTCGCGATCATCTCTCCCACTCCGTCTGGTCTGATGCTGGAGGCGGCGCATGCAGCGCCGCCGTGGGGATGATCGGCCGGCGCAAGGGGCGCCGGCAATGGTTGGGTTTTGGTTGGAGTTGAGACTGTGTTGGTTGGGTTGGTGGTGGTGGAGAAGGGTATTTGGCGGCGGCTTTCCCAGCACCGCCGTGGTCGGAGAAGGCCGGCGCTCGGTGCGCCGGCGAGGAGGGAGTGTTGGGGCGGAGTTCGCCGGCGGTAAACTGGAGCTGGCAGTGGCGGGGTGGCGGGAGCAGTGTTGGTTGGGGGTTGGGGTGGGTTTTGGGAATTGGACTTTCTCCAGGGACTTCCTTGCAATTTTTCAAAGTTCTGCTTGTTTTCAGTTTGGTCCTCTAGCTTCTTTTCTATACATTTTGGTCTTCAAAGTTTTGGAAACTATAGTTTCAACCCCAAAACTTCTCAAGACTTGGATTTTCACCCCAAGATTTTCCGATATTGCAGTTCGACCCCTCCCAGATTCCTGAAACTTCGTTTTGACCCTAAAACTTATCTGTAATTACAGTTTTACCCCTCAAACCCTAAAATGCTTCGTTTAGCTTCGTTCCTTATCCGTTTTAATCCATTCTCGTCTCTAAAGCTTCCTTTTTGAATCCTTTATATTTCTAGACCTAGTCGGGTCGAGTTTTGTTCTGTTTTCAATTCGTTGTTTCTTCCGAGCATTTAATTATAGGCGCTTAATTAATCTAAATAACCTAATAATTTACGTTGTGTGTTTGTAGGCCCAAACGCATCGAACCCATCTCAAAACTAAAAGGAAAAGAACGTGTTAATCGCACCGCCCAGGTGAGGTGGGGGTAATTTCTGAATTAACGTTTAACTTTACGTTTATTTTGTATAGACGCATGTTAGGGTTTTCGATATGTTATGATATGATAATGAACGTTATATGATATACGATTTGAGATTATGAGCATGAAATGTAATTGATAATATCAGCATGCTATTAATTGTTATGCAAGTCCGTTATATGTGCTTTGTCTACGTGCTGTGAATTGAATCCTTTGTTGGGATTAAGATAAGATATGTGTTCATGTGCACGGTCTTTGGGAAGACAGGTTGGGATTAAGTCCTAACTGGAAAACGGAGGATTGGTGAAGTCCCCCTGGCCAAATAATCACCAGGAGAATAAGGTGGTGGGGTAAGGCGGGATATACCTGCGCCCAAGTCATTTACTTGCTGTGCATTGTACTTGCTGTGATTAACTGTTTATCTAATTTAAAGTTTTATGTTAATTTATGAACTTGCTTCCACGGGGTGTATTTCTATGCACTCACCCCGCTTACGTGTTCGTTACAGGTGATGATTTTGTTGGGAGGAGTTGAAGGGAGAGATGTGCTCTGTCTGTTAAAGATTTTGATTGTTGTATATTTTGATAAACTGTTTCGGAACAACGTACGCTTACGTTTTCTTTTTGTTTTAAAAACGTATTTTAGAATTCGTTGCTGTACATCGTTAACTTATAAAGTTCGATATATATATCATCTTCGTTTCTCTTTTCTTTCTTTCTTATTTCCTGCACGCCTGTCGGGGACACTCTGATAATTTAAAAATATTTTTCCTAAATTTATTAATCTTTTGTAATAAAATATGGTTAAGTTTCGGGGCGTGACAGTATTTCTTCTTTTTGACAACTTAGGTTACTGATTAATGTGCTCCTCCATTCTTCAACCTATTTTTCTAGACTCAAAGTTCTAGTCTAATATCACTTAAATATTGTGAAAAATGGGGTACTCTACTTTCCTATTACAAAAGTGTTTTGTCTCATCAAAATCTAAACAGTAAATTTCTATCAAATTTTGCTTTTTTTATGATGACAAAACATTTACACCATCCAGTTGATTACAATATTTAGATTCCATTTTGCACTAATATCAAAATTCTGAGGTTTTCAGAATATATATAAAGAATCCGATAGACTAGGATACATAAAGAATTCCTAACATCGACATTACAAATAATATTTTCTTTCTATATTGAAAGTATATGAAAAATAATTGAAGTGAATTAATAATAAATTTTGTTTTCAATAATTCATTTTACCAATTGTTTAAATGCATTAAATTAAATAATTTAAAAAATATACATAATAGAAAATGAGAAAACTTATTCCATCGGTAATAATGAATATGAAATCTTTTTGGCATTTTTCAATGGACTTTCGTCGGTAACTCCATTGGTAATATTCTCGTACGATTTTAAATTTTTTTTGTGATATGTTATTTTTGAAGTTTATTTCAATAACACATTTTGACTTATATTTACAAACTAATGTTAAGAATTCAATTTTCTTGGTGATTTCATATTGATGGTAACACAATTAACTTACTAAATCTAGTTTTATTTTCAAAAGTGAAATACATATATGTAAAATCGTTTGAGCCACTTAAATACAAAATTATTTACAATGTTTATAACAATTACTAGACGAAGATAACCATCTAAACTTTCTCTTTATATGTGATCGAAAATCAAACATCTTAATTTATACATATATATATACATGTCACATAATTATTATAATATAAGAACACTATGCAAATTGTATGTTCGATAAATTCGTTTTGATTATGATCAATAACTAATTTTGGATTATTCGAAAAAATATTAAGAATAAAGGTTTATAAAAAAAATTAAACCCTAAATTTAAGGTATAATGATGGAATTACTGATGGATAAAGTTTTTCGAATTACCGATGGAAATTCCATCGATAAAATTGACAAAAAACGACGTCGTTTAAAAGTATTTCCCGAAGCATGGCAAGTCGACGTCATTTTGGTTGTGTCGGTATCTGGCGACGGTTACTAGTCGGAAAAACCGTCGAAAAATTAAGAGTACTAACTGAAACTTAATTGTTGGTGATATTATATAAAGTCACACTTAACTTTTATATTAGATATATGGATATGGGCAAACGGTTTCAGATACCAGAACGGACCTGATCTATCCTTATTTCTTTGAGTTGGGCTGCTATGAACATGGTGCACGGATCTTAAGATCCGTGCACCACTATTTGACCCAGCCATTTTCTTCTTTTTTTCTGCGCATTTTTTTTTACCCTGACTTTTATGTTATGTTAGGCATACATTTATATTATATTAGTCATACCTTTATATTATATTAGTGATACCCTTATTTCCAGATTTCATACTTTAACCCTAAACCCTAAACCCTAATTTCGGCACAATAAACCCTAATTTAGCACAAGTTGTAGATATTTACATTTATGTGATATTTCTTATACATTTATATGAGATTATTTATACATTTATATCAACATAAACATACATTTATGTAATATATATAAAGGTACAACGAACATAATTAAAAGGTATGACTAACATAACTAAAGGTATGCCTAATATAACTAAAAGGTATGAAAGGTATTAATATGTCAGTTTAAAAAAAATGCTAAGGTACAACTAGTCTTACAAAAGGTATGTCTAACATAACTAAAAGGTATGTCTAACACTACTAAAAGGTATGCTTAACATAACACTAAAGGTATGACTAACATAACTAAAAGGTATGTCTAACACAACTAAACAGTATAGTTAACATAACAAAAAAGGTATGTCTAACATAACTAAAAGGTATGTCTAACACTACTAAAAAATATGTTTAACATAACATAAAGGTCAGGCACCTGAGAGCATATTTGGGTGGATTTCATCCGCGATCTAGAGGCGCGTGTAGGCGCGTGCGGGCGCGTCAGAGCGCGTGACGGGTCGGGTCAGAAGTGGTGCATGGACCCTAGATCCATGCAAATGGTGTATATAAGTTTTTGTGTATTTCTTTTGATTTGACCGAACTTTGGGGAAAAACTTCTTGAGTTCTCGTGAGCAGCCAAGAGAACTTAAAATTGTGCTAGTTATAGTTATATTCCATCTCCTCCATCTACCCTCCACCTTATCATTCCTCTAACTATAACTCATTTTTCTTAAGTCCTCCAACTTTTTACTTGGTTTTTCGTGATCCACAGTTTAATCAATTTTTTTTATCCATATATTTACACTAAATAAATTCATTTTTCAATTTTATTTGATATTTTTAAATTGTTGGAAACACAAAATTATTATTTTGATTTTGAGAATTTTCAATTGTTAAAATAATTTTATATTATTATAATACGATAATGGGAATAAAGTAAATTTTGATTATTTAAACTTTCGATTTTTTCAATATATCATATTAAACTTTGTATTAATTTTTTTTTTCATTTTTATCTGATGAATTATAAAAAATATCAATATATTCTATGTTCGAGAGAATCCATAATTGTAAATATTTTTAGAATTATAAACCAATGTGTATTAAATGTGAATAAAAAAAACCATGTCAATTATATAAATTTTTTATTTTTGCAAATTGAAAAACAGATATAGAGGAAATAAAAGAGGTAAAAAGGTGATATTTATTCAAATGTTGTTCCAATAAATAAAAAATTAGTACCAAAAAAGAAAAAAAGTCTCTTTTATTTTGTCTTTTTCTTGGTTAGTCTGTCATAAATTTCCCACCCTTGGTTATCATTTTATAATCAACATGTCACTATCATGAACCTACAATGATAAATTTGTTATAATTATATGGTTATAACCCAATTTTCATGACTATCATTGTAAGTGTTCTAAGTAAGCAGAGCTCGACCCGACCCGATCGGGTTTTAAGCTTAAAATTTCATATATCAAATACCTAATATTCGATAACATAACTTTTTATCGATTTCAGAAATTATAAAAAATATCTCATTATACAATAGGATACCTGATTTTTTTTCCATTCCTATTAAATAAGAGTAAGTCTTATATGAGACCGTCTCACAAATCTAGTTACGTAAGACGGGTCAACTCATAACTTATACTTCACAATTCACGTATGAATTTGAGAAAATAAATTTTGTTTGTTGCTAATAAAAATCAATCTCACAATAACTATTTGTAAAATGGTTTGATATAAATTGTGATTAAATAATAGCATGTTGTAATGATTTAGTTGCATCGGCCCAATAAGGCAATAACTCACTCAGAAGTCAAAAAGAATTTTGATTCATACCCCCATAAAGTATATCCAAAATTGAAAATGGATAATATAGTATGAAATTTAAATTCAGTTGCATGTACTCGGGCATTTAAATTCTTTATAATATTGAAAGTGCGAACAATATTTAAATATACAAAGTATTTACAATTTAAGTTTTCATAGTTATGTAGTAAATAATTAGCAAAATTCTGAAATTTTACCAAAACCAAACTAAAATTGAAAAAGTATTAAATAAATATTCAAATATAATTTTAAAATAATTCAACATTGTTTAAGTTTGTGAATAAAATTTTATAAATAATGAAATAAACTTAAGATTTTGAAATACGATGATTTATTTTGAAACATTAGAAACATTTTAATAAAGAAAGTAGGTCTTGTGAGACTTTCTTACGGATCTCATTCCGTGAGACGGGTCAACCTGACCCGGTCAATGGTCAAAGTCAAAAAGTTAACAGTCAACAGCTGGTCAATGTCGTTGACTAAAAAATATTACATCATACACATAAAAGTATTATCTCATATACATAAAAGTATTATATTATGTTTTTATGTGTATCATGTGTTATTTTCAAAAAATATTACATGATATACATAATACATGAAAATATTACATTATGAGAATAAAGAACCATGGAATACTTTTATGTGTATTATGTAATACTTTTAATTACATGGTGTTTTATTCTCATCATATAATACTTTTATGTATATCATGTAATATTTTTATGTGTATCATGTAATACTTTCATGTGTATCATGTGATACTTTCAAAAAATATTACATAATGTACATAAAAATATTATATAGTGTTTTATTCTTATAATGTAATATTTTCATGTGTACCATGCAGTACTTTTATGTATATTATGTAATACTTTATCATGTAATACTTTCATGTATATCATGTGATACTTAAGTATCACCATGTAATAATTTTATGTATATCATGTAATACTTTTATGTGTATCATGTGATACTTTCAAAAAGTATTACCTATAGTGTTTTATTCTTATAATGTAATACTTTTATGTGTACCATGTAGTACTTTTGTGTGTATAATGTAATACTTTTATGTATATCATGTAATACTTTCAAAAAATATTACTTAATGTATATAAAAGTATTACCTTTGACTTTGACCGTTGATTGTTGACTTTGATCGTTAACCAGATCGTTGATCGGGTCAAACCCGACCTGTCTCACGAAATGGGATCTGTGAGACCGTTTTACCCAAAACTTTGCCTAATAAAAATATTAAAACATCAAAAGTTGTGACATATTTAGCAATTAATTAAATCCAAAAGGAAGATAATTTTAATATTTACCCATAAATTAAAATTAAGATTTTTAAAATTCAATTGATAATATTAAAATAAAATGTGTGTGTGTTTTTTTTAATTAATTGACATGTTTTTTTAAGTTTGGAGGATTGGATGCAGACTTGTTGTAATATAATTAATGTATTTGTTTTGCTTTAATACAACACAAAAACTCATGTGCACCAAATCCATGCACTCCAATCAAACCGACTCGAGACCACCTTTGATGTAGTCTCACGTGTCCCCACACATCTTGGTTTTTGCGCTCAACTCGCTTCCGCATATTATATTTTTTAGTTATATCTTTTAATAATGTTAGTCATACCCAATGATGAAAATATCTCGAAATATTATAGATATATTGTGCATATATAGCAACTTTGGATATTGCGACTTGGATATTAGGGATAATGTATTTTTTTTTGAATATCGTGGATATATCACGAAATATATCGTAAAATATCGATTATCGATATTGCTATCAGTTCAGTCTAGTATAAAATTAGATGAAAAGCGGGAAATATAGAGGATAAATCACACGATATCGCATTTTTATAAAAATAGCAATTTTTTTTAACTCATGATTTTTCATATCTAAATTTTTTTGCTTATTTTTTATTTCTATATTTTTGTTTCTTATTTTTTATCCTATTTTTATTCTCTCATAAGTTATTAATTTTAGTCATTTTGTATTGTGTTATATATTATATTGGCAACTATTTTACTGTCATACAATATTTTTGTAGTCTATTATCTATATGTATGCTTTAAACATATCATTTTATTGTGATTTTGAATGAAATATATGCATAATAATATGTTATAATAATCCCTAAAATTTCATGATAAATTTCCAAAATTTTAATAAGATTTTTATCATTTTTTCATTTTTTTTTTTTTTGCAATATCGATATATGATATTGATATATCCATCGATATATCTGTAAATTTAAGGTTGCAATATTACTTGTGATAGCGATATTTTCATCCTTGATCGTACCTTTTAGTTATGTTAGTGATATTTTTTTAATAATGTTAATTGTACATTTACATTATTTTAGACATACATGTAATACTTTTATATCTTTTAGTTATGTTAGTCATATCATTTAATTATGTAGTCATACTTTTTAGTTGTGTTAGTTGTACATTTATATATTACATAAAGAAATAACTATGTTAATATAAAGGTATACGTAATATTACAGTTGTGGCACAATTGTTTTTTTTTGAAGTTTAAGTATTACATAAATGTTAGGATATTTGTACATAAAAATAATACTAATATAACATAAATGTCATACTAATATAATATAAAAGTGTTGTTGCGCATGAATAAAAAAAAAAAAAAAAAAAAGGAAGTGTGGATCCAAATCAACCCGGTTGCATTGGTCCTAGATCCATACATGTGGTGCACAGGAGACCACTCTTAATACAATTGTTTGCTTTGAGTTCCTTTAATTAGAAAGAAGAACGAACTATGATGTTCCTGCATTTGAAGTGAACTGAACCGAACCATTTCGTTAATTCCTAATTCTCTTAACTACCCAGAAAAAAAAAGAGAATATATATAAAAAGAGAATATATTTGTATCAAATAATGCTAACACAACAATATTAACACAAAGGTTCAATCAAACAAAACTTGAAAATGAGTTGAAAGTGCTCAAGGTCAAATATAATAACTGTTTCAAATGTGCGGTGTCATAAAGAATCAAATTGCTTGTTTTTTCCTCCAACACCCAACTATCTACTTTAAAACAGGAAAATGTGGCATAGAAAAATCATGAAATGAGCCCAGTGAAAAGCAGCAAAAAGGGAGTTTCTTACATATATATTTCCATGCCTGCAAATTAAGGAATTTAATGTATTTATAGTTTCTGATGAAACCCAATACACAAGGCTGGTATTAATTTTGTAGAAAATCTCATGAAACAGTTACACGAACATAATTTCATTAGACATAACCCAACTATAAATTTAAAAATCTACTTTCATAAACTCATGTGAATGGTATGTTGAAACTCTCAGAATTAGATCCAGTATACACTTTATTTTGAAGCCTCTCAACAGTTTCACATTCTACAGTGATTTGCATATATGTATGATATACTCCATATCATATGGTTGAATTTGCAAATATGCAGGGAATAACTATTTCTACTCTCTGCACTGTAATTGGTTTTTATCCATGTACTTTATTTCTAATCTTTTGCTCTCTATACTTTAATTTTTGTTAACATTTCCCCTTCACTAACAATGCAAGGGCCAAAAATCGAAGGAAAATAAATGAGCATGGAGCAAAAGTAAATAGAAATACTGGGGGGAAAGTGATAGATATGAAAGTGCGGGGGCAAAAAAATGTGTTTTACCTCAATTATATGCAGTAATATCAAGCAGTTTTTCAGCATTGAAAAGTAGTACAACTAACTATGCGGAGATGACGAAGAGAATGGTCTCAGCAGCACTTGTACCATTATAAACTTTTTCCATGCATTCAGCTTCCGCTATCGGAGGACACATCTCCCAATTAAACGGGCAAATAGGATCCGAATATCTGAAGCAGAACTTTTTTCTTTTATCAATCAAGAGTTTTCACAATGTCCCATCGATAAACACCGGAGTTTCAGAGCTTGTTTCCCATCTTCAGCTGCTCTCTTCCTTAAAGCAGAGAGTGAACTTGCCCACTGGGGAACTGCATCTGTGTCATCTTTTATTCCTTCAGTCATCTCCATTGACGAAAAATCTGCATCTGCTTCATCCTTTTTTCGTTCAGTCACCTCCATTGATGACAATTCTGCATCTGTTTCATCCTTTTTTCCTTGAGTCACTTCCATCGATGACAAACCTGCATCTGTTTCATCCTTTTTCTGTTCAGTCACATCCATTGATGGCAATTCTGCATCCGTTTCATCCTTTTTATCTTCACTCACCTCCATTGATGACAATTCTGCATCTATTTCATCCTTTTTTCCTTCAGTCACCTCCATTGATGACAAATTTGCATCTGTTTCATCATTTTTTCGTTCAGTCACCTCCATTGATGGAAAATCTGCATCTGCTTCATCTTTTTTCCCTTCAATCACCACCATTGATGACAAATTTGCATCTATTTCATCTTTTTTTCCTTCAGTTGCCTTCATTGAGGACAAATGTGCTTCTGTGTCATCTTTTTTTCTTTCAATTACTTCCATTGATGACAAACCTGCTTCTGTTTCGTCTTTTTGTCCTTCAGGTGCTCCCATTGAAGACAAACCTGCTTCTACTTCACTTTTTTTTCCTTCAGTTACTTCCATTGATGACAAACCTACTTCTGATTCGTCTTTTTGTTCTTCAGGTGCTCCCATTGGAGACAAACCTGCTTCTACTTCTTCTTTTTCTCCTTCAATTACCTCCATTGACGACAAACCTGCTTCTGTTTCATCCTTTTTTCCTTCAATTACCTCCATTGATGACAGACCTGCTTCTGTTTCATCCTTTTTTACTTCAGTTACCTCCATTGATGGCAAACCTGATTCTGTTTCGTTCTTTTTTCCTTTGATTACTTCCACTGATGACAAACCTGATTCTGTTTCGTCCTTTTTTCCTTCAGGTACCTCTACTGATGACAAACGTGCTACTGTTTCATCCTTTTTTCCTTCAGTTACCTCCATTGATGACAAATCTGCTTCTGTTTTGTCATTTTTTCCATGGGTGACCTCCATTGATGACAAATTAGCCGAAGTATCCACTGGGACCTTAGGTTGCTGCTTCCCTTCATCAGCATCACCATTTTTTTTACTATCAACATCATTTTCATCTGAACTTTTGTTTCCCCACCATCTATAAGAGACACTTGATAAGCCATCTGATGGGAATCCATATTTAAATTCATCAAAGGTGGATATGCTCCCTTTGTTAATGATCGAGCTATGCACATTACGAAAACTTTCAATTTGGTTATCCCTAGATGGCTGTTGAGTCAGCATTCGCGGAAACGGACTTTGTTGCAAAGATCCAGTATTTGTGCCCTGAGGTTGAGGGGTACTAAATGAAATTCAGAAAAACCCCCAAATATGAAAAGAGAAAAAGAAAAAAAAAATCAGAAAAATAAAGTAATTCCGCACATAATCCCACAATCAGAATTTCACAATAAGAGAAGAGTAGAGGAAAGAGACGGTGAGTATTAATTGGCATTTAAAAAGGAAAGAGGTAAAATGTGAAGGCATACATAAGGAACATAGAAGTAACCTGTCTATCAAAGATGATGATACATGCATGCTTTCCCTTTTTCCGCTAAAATGATGAGACATCAAATAAGATCAATTAAGCCAGTTTGAGTCAGATACAACAATTCAGTAGTTAAATAGAAGAGGTGCCATTACTTTGCCAACAGAAAATTTTGCTCAATGATTATTGATTATTCAAATGAAATGCGAGCTTGTATTCTAGAATGATTGGTTGTCAGAACAACAAATGAATGGCTTAGAAACAAACTTGATCAAAAAAATATGAGAGCACATAAGATGTTAATGTATTAAGCAATGTTTTTTAAGATAGTCAGAAACCCTTATATGGGCTTTAAGTTATCAGAATCATGTGTATCAATACTCAGCAATTACCAGACATTAACAAATGAAAGCTCATCCTCAAGTAATATCAAATCTGAATAACTTAAAACTCATCCTCAAGTTTTAACTTCAGTCAGTTACTTACCTTCAGTCAATTTCTAGAAAGCTCTTAGCATTGTATTGTTGTCTATCACTAGTTAATCAAATGGATGTAAACAGCAGGGTTCTTTGGCTATATTGTAAATACTTATCTGATCATTCAAGAAATTATCAAGGGGCATTTGTACTTTGACAGATAATTGTAGTTCTATACCTATAAATAGCTTTTATCAGAGTGAACCAGCCTCCTCTCTATTCAACAATAATATGAAATGCAAAAACTATAATTCTTGGAAACTTCCTTACATAAGTTAAGTTTCACCTACAACTAAATAATTGTAGTCCAATAGTGCATGGGCCAAAAAACAAAACTATGTCAATTGTCAAAGTAGTTGATGCAATAACCTTTCTTCAATTTGGTCTTATTAGCAGCGGAATAATTAGGGACAAAGGAGAATCTTGAAAGGATTAAAATTCAGCGTAGAATTGAACAAGCCTATCTAACCAAAGAAAAGTTGGAGGAGAACAATGATTATACTAGAATAACCGACACATAAACCTAGAGGTGGAGACGGCAAATAAGACATGAAACAGCATATAAGAGAAGAGGTATTAACAATGAATCTTGTTTAAATTTTGGTTGAACTTGCAGTGACACTTTGTCTAACAAACCCATAAGTTCACAACTTGGAACTGGATTTAACTTTCAATTTTCAGCATTAAATATTCACAAGAGTTATTAGTGACAGGACAGAAAGTAAAGAAATTTACAGAGATATTGATACAGCTGAACTTGCCAACGAGTTGCCTTGTCCAAAAACTTTTGATGCAGCAAGTTGCTTTTCTTTTTCTATTGCAGAATCCTTCTTGATTTCTTCAATGCTCTTTCCAGCTTGAATCTAAACTTGCCAAACAGATTTTAAAATCTTTGAGTTATATGGTTAGCTAATAATATGGGAAGCAAAATTGTTTCAATGTTGTATGATCAACAGGAAAAAGGAAATGACGAGATTGGTTGACTTTCAATCAGTAAAACAATGCACTAGCCAGGACTCAATTTATGGTGAGTGTCCTACTCCAAAACCAGATTTTTTGCATTCATTTTCTAATGGAAAATGAATAAACTATGATAAGTTGACAGTATATGGAATGACCAATCCTTTCAGATCAAGATGCACAATACAGATAGCTGCATAAGAAGCATTTTGACACATGACTCTACCTAAAACTCATTTACAAGTTCAAACTCTCACCTCCTCTCCAACATGTTACTACAATCTTAGCCCTATCGGCCCATCATGCTAAGACCCCTCGAAAGAGTAACTTTGGTAAAGATTCAGCAACCCACTGATTACTTTTATCTTGTCATTCATGGAACATGAGATTCGTACTTTAACAAATAGGAGCAGTGATGGTAAATGAGACTTCTATGTTAAGTGAGGATAGTAGAACAGAGAAGGAAAAGAATAATTGTATGATTCACACTGGAGAATCATGGGACAAAACATAGCAACAAATAACAATTCAACAAAGAATCTATACAACCAAAAAGCGGGAAAAAAGGGGGTCGTTTCATTTATAACCACTAGTGGAACAAAAAGTTTACTTTTAGCCATAACTTAATATTCATTCTTTTTTAGACAAAATTTGACATTTTAACCCTTCTCACCCATACCACCTACACTAGCCCCTACCATCAAAATTTAGGTTGTACCACCCTATCCCGTACCAATAGAATTGGGTGACTTCATATACATCAATCCGTACATCCAAAATGCAAGACGTAGCATCCAAAACGCAGGTCGTACCACCTCATCCCATACCAAAAGAATAAGGTCGTTCCATTTTCATTACCTCACACAATCCAAACTTTGGTTGTACCACTCTATCCCATACCAAAGGTACAAATGACCAAAATGGCTAAAAAAGAACAAACATAAAGAAGGCAATAAAAAAAGAACTTTCCTCATGAGTTGATTAAGAATGTGGGTGGGTTACCTTGACTCATTTTAAAATCACATGTAAAATGTTATTCAGATAAGTATTTTTCTCTTGACTAAGCTTCCCAACTTTTATCAATTATTCACCTCATCTAACATGCAAACGAAACTTGCTTTTTCTTTGGTGGCACAAGCTTCCACCACATGGCTCATCTATGTTAATATGGCTCCAACCTTTTGAAAGATAGCTTTACCAGCTCATAAGAATAACGATATAACCTTTTATCAACAAACGCCAGAAGAAAGGATTTATTCTATAGCAGTCCAAAAGTTAATTACAACATGGGCCAAGAAAACTCTGTCCAAGTGATTGATAACATTTCTTCAATTCAGTCTCATTAGCAGTGGTATAATTAGGGGAATGAAAAATCTTGAAAGCATGGGAATTCAGAATTACACAGAAAACTATGAATCTTCTGGATAATATTACCTTACGATATGGCCATCTGACAAAACCATTGTCGTAACAGACCTTCTTCAAAACACTAGGACAAACACCTGTAGAATGAAAACAATATAAGCTTTACAATCCCACCAAAACACAAATGTTTCAGAAATTGGATAAAGAGAAGACAATTCTAATGACAATCATCAGCAATAGACCAAGGTTAAAGATCAAAATGCAAAAAATAAATAAATAAATAATAATAATAATAATAATAATAAATTTAAAAATTAAAAAAAATCTTAATAAACTACCATTATCATACAACACCACAACTAATGCCCTATGAATCTTAAAACAGTTCGGATAAAGGTGAAAGCCAGTAGATGGCCGAGGAAAGTATCTAAAATAACATACATTGCTTTGGGGATTTGGTTATTGATGGGAAAACACTGCAATTCATTGCTTCCAGACTATGCTTTAAATCCATGTCTAAAAACCACAAAAGTACTAACACAGTCAATCTTTACAATTTGTGAAATGGCCGGTTGATTCAAAATTTTCTTTTACAAAGTTTCTTCCTAGCATGTATAGGAAAAAAAAAAGGCAAAGTAGAGAACTTCATTTCACACACCATAATTCTAAACAACTCGATAGAACTGATACAGAAAACTACAACAGTGCACGCTAAATGTTTGATAATAAGCCTGAGAAAGTTGTTGTACCAATGGAATGGGCGGCATCGGAGAGTGGAAGCGAGAACAACTTGGAGACCTCCTCAAAGGAAGGAGCCTTCAGCCCGGGAATTGTATTTGGATTCGTGCTCGGGCTCGGGTTCGATCCATTGATTGCATTTGGTACTGGGCTGCGATTCGAGTACGGGTTCGGGCTCGGATTCTGCAGGGTACCCATAGCTAAGGCCCGAAACTGTTGAGGGCGGAGACTGAGAAAGGCAGCCGCGATATACCCTTGAAATTGGGTGGTTACCTCCCTTATAAGGACGACACTAAACGCACGTTAAAAGGAGAAATGCTAAATGGATCAATTTGATCGGAATAAATTGCATTTAATACCCATTCAATATTATAAAATAACTTTTCTATCCTCTTATATATTTTTTTTTTACTAGTCGAGAGCCCGTGCGTTGCACGGGAGTGTATGTTATTTATATTTTTAATTTTTTTTGAATAAAACAACAATAAAATCACATTAAGGGCTCGTTTGAATTGGGGGTTTAGGTTGATTTCGGATTACTAACCAACTTAAACCCCCGTTTGGTTTGGGGGTGTTCTTCTTGTTTTATAATTTGGGTCCGGTGTAATCCATGGGCTTAGTCCGGATAAAATGCAGGTTTGTAAACCCACCACCCTTGGTGGGTTTGTAAACCCACTTCCAAACCAAACAGTAACATGACGTAAAAAGATATTTTCGCCCTCACTTTTCTCATAAAAATGACAAATGTGTCCGTACTGTTCATGCTAATTACAATATCTAGCCAACTTTTGTTCTAATACCCCATAATACCAAATCGACTAAACCTAACCCTAGAACTTGCAAATTCAATTAACCATACAAATCCCAAATGACGAAGACGCAGTAAGCACGAGATCGGGCCTGGATATTAGAACAACACGGTGTAGTCGAAGAGGAGAGCAGATCAGGTGTCATCTGTGCAGAAGGCCGCGGTGAGTTTGTCGGAGAGCGATTTTAAAGGGGAAAAATCGGGAAACCATCGGAGTTGCTTATCAGGTATGAATCGAGCAAAGCCTTCCGTTTCATACTCGATGCATTCTCAGTCATAAAATGCAAGCAAAAATTAGTGTATAATTCCATCAATTTCCATAAGACTTGGCTAGGGAACGAAAAACACCTCCAAAATGGGTCATTGAATGTGTTGACTGATGAGCATCATTGTTTTAGTTTTTTAATAAATGGTGTACACCAGTAAATAATGTCTTAAGGAATCGTCGTCATTACATTGATATTTTTTTGAAAAGAATGTTGACAGATTATGTATATGTGTTGGGTATATGTTGACCAATGTTATGCCCCTTTAGTTTATACCCCTTGTGTTTGTAAGGTCTTCACAGTTTTTTTTTTTTTTGAAATCCTAGATGCTAAAAATGTTTATTATAAGTGATAACAATGTAATTATGTGAATTGAGACATTGCTCCAAAAGGTAAAAGATAAGAAGTAAAGAAGATAGAGTTAGAGAGCAATGGAGATGACCTGGGGTTTTTTCGAAAGGGTAGCATCCATGTAAAATATTGTCTGTGGCAGATTGGGTGAATGAAAATGGGAGATTAATAAAATTTCAAAGATCTAAAAATGTTGCTTGAATCTAATGTCATTAGCCATAATAATATGGTGCAAAAATAAAATGTTTGACTAAAAAAAGATTAATCTTGTTGATTGTACTATGGAGAAATTACTTTTGTATCTTAAGGATTTAGTTTGAGGTTTTTTTAAATATTCTAGGATATATATTATACATAATATTTAATGTATATATGGAAGTATACTTCATAGATTAGAATATCAGTTTTGAATTTGAAAAGTATTTTGTCTCGTTGTCTTGTACTGCTTTTTAGCACCTCACCATCTCAAGCTGCCACATAGCTGATACATGTCTAGATTTCAGATCTAGTCATGTAGGTTTAGTTTGAGATGGTGAAGAAGTGCAAAAGTTTGTATACTATTTATTGACCAAGTGAAAAATACATAAATTGTTTAGATGACAAGCTCTAAACAAAAACACATACTTCAGATTGAGTTATTCAGTTACAAGAATGATAATTTACCTCAATTGCAAAAAGTAACATAGTCTTCACTGAAATACTATGTTTCCACCTAATTTAGTTAACTTTACTCATTAAAGAATTTACTTTGTGTAGTATATATAGCATGCATACACTCAGCAAAGTAAAGGAAATAAAAGACAAGCGAGAAATCAGCAAAATTGGCTAAGGAAGGGAACAAACGTGTTTCACTTAAAGAGTCGCATTTGGTAAATGCGATTTCAAGTTGTTAAAAACGGTTATGGTTTATTCTTGTTTGTTGTGTTTTCTTTTTTTCTTGGTTTGACAGGTAGTTTTGCGGGGCAGTTTTCTCACTCATTTCTCAACCGAATTGGATACGATTTATTACTATACACTCTATAAAAGACGAAGATCAGTTTATATTTAGAGAGTAGTTTTGTTTGAGCATTGTACAGAGAGTTATCATACTACTGTTAGAACCGACGGATCGCCGACCCTATGTGATCGGAATTGGGTTCCAAAAGGTACGCGCAGCGGAAGAAAACATACCTTTTTGGAGACAAACTGATTGAATCTGAACCTCTCGATCTTCTGCCGTATTCCTATCCCTATCCCTTGGACGTCGTGTGGGCGACGATCTTCCAAAGTTTCAACTATCTCACCTCCTATCACTCTCTCTCGTGATTCTGTGTATTTGATGTAGACGTGAGTTTCTAGTGATTCTAGGAGGCGTGAGTTAGGGATTATTTATAGGCTACAACAGGGACCTAGAGAAGGAATTAGGGTTGGGCCTCTTGATGGGCTTAGGTTCGGCCCGAACACCCAACTTAAGCCCATCAATTATAACTCGGTCCACTAAGGAGTTATAACTGAACTACCATCCTAATCCTATATTACAATATGGGCTCCTTTATTATGTGCACGTTTATTTTCCCGCGTTTAAGATATCGAATGTTCGTAAATTAAATAAGTTACTGACAACTTAATTAATTTACATCTAATTCCAAGAGTAGTACCACTCATCTTTATTATCATGTCGGATTAAATCCACCTGCAGGGTTTACATGATAATCCTTATGAGTGTGTGCTCAGTGTTTATTTCTTTAATTTGCCAATGGGTGAGATTTATTCATAAATCAATAAGCTCGGTGAGTTGGGAGATAGCATTGTTTATATGGTGTGTTGTTGATTATAGAAGGAATTTGTGTCCTAATTATTTAGGATGATGATGTCCCCTTGAGGAGCTCATAAGGATTATCATGTAAACTCTGCAGGTGGATTTAATCCGACATGATAATAAAGATGAGTGGTGCTACTCTTGGAGTTAGATGTAAATTAATTAAGTTGTCAGTAACTTATTTAATTTACGGACATTCGATATCTTAAACACGGGGAAATAAATGTACACATAATAAAAGGAGCCCATATTGTAATATGGAATGGGGCGATAGTTCAATTATAATTCTTTAGTAGACCGAGTTATAATTGATGGACTTAAGTTGGGTGTTCGGGCCGAACACAGGACGCTTAAGCCCATCAGAAGGCCCAACCCTAAGTCCTCCTCTAGGTCCCTGTTGTAGCCTATAAATACCCTAAAATCAGCGCCTCCCTCAAGTCTCTCACGCTCAATCTCACGCACAAAAACACAGAATCGTGAGACTAGAGAGAGAGGGACGAGATCGCTGTTTTCTTGGAAGATCGTCGCCCACACGACGTCCGAGGAAAGGGCTGGAAATACAGTAGAAGATCGAGAGGTCTATACTTCGATCTATTAGTCTCCAAGGGTATGATTTCTTTCCGCTACGTTTTACCTTTTGGATCCCGATTCCGATGGCATAGGGTCGGCGATCCGTCGGTTCCAACAATGAGCTCCTCAAGGGGACATCATTATCCTAAATAATTAGGACACGGATTCCTTCTATAATCAACAACACACCATATAAGCAATGTTGTTTCCCAATTCACCGAGCCTATTATTTTATTAAAAAATCTCATCCATTGGTAAATTAAAGAGACAAACACTGATTACATGTGCCCGTTATTATATAGGGATTAAGAAGACGCACATCCATAATAACAGAGGTCTTGTTCTTTTATATAGTCAGTACAAATCGAACAACCTCAAATGGTCCTACTCAATACATACAAAATGTACTAGTGTAACTTTATAGTCAAGATAGACTAATACCAAATTACACTACAACCGTTCCAATGGTTTGTCCAAATCCATCTTGATTGTGAGCTACTATTTATAATCTATAAGGAACTGATAGCATGATCTTCTGTGTGGCACCACACACCATGTTATCTACAATATAGATTAATCTGGGCAATTGCATTAACATATATATAACAAATATAAAATGCAAACATTTGATCATAATGAATCTCATATCATAACAAAAGCTAGGCTTATAGTATACATCCTAACAATTGCTAAGTATAGTGTGTTATTTAGGGTTTTCTATTTTGAGTGTTCTTGTAAAACTCTTGTTGATTAATTCAATTTCTTAGTGGATTGATCTCAGTGGATGTAGGCATTTGTTAAGCCGAACCACTATAATTCTTTGATGTTGATTGTTGCTTTGATTCTTGTTTGTTCTTCATTTCTTAATCAAATCGTGTGTTTCTTGATTGCATGCAAACTTGCATGTGATTGAAGAGTTGTTCTTGGTCAAGTTTTCGACAAGTGGCGTCGTCTGTGGGAAGCTGTTGATCAAGAAATGGGGTCTACACATTTTGATGTTGAGAAGTTCGATGGCTCGGGCGATTTTGGATTGTGGAGAATCAAGATGAAAGTTATGTTAGTTCAACATGGAGTTGCAGCTGCATTGTAGGGTATAGAGGCATTTCCAGAAGTTATGAAAGCCGAGCAGAAGGCTATACTCATGGAAAAGGCTCACAGTATGATCATCCTTAGTGTGGAAAACAAAGTACTACGCGAGGTGGCCAAGATCGAGTCAACCAAAGGTGTTTGGGAGAAGCTTGAAAGTCTCTACATGGTGAGATCTTTAGCTAATTGTTTGTTCTTGAAGAAGAGGCTATATGCTTTCAAGATCATGGATGATCTGCCCTTACTCAATCAACTAGAGAAATTCAACAAGATCCTGGATGATCTTGAGAATGTTGATGTCAAATTGGAAGAGGAGGATAAGACATTGATGTTGTTAAGTTCTCTTCCAAAAAGCTTCGTAAACTTTTGTGATTCGATTCTGTATGGAAGACAACAATCCATTACTCTAGAAGAAGTGATAACAGCCTTAAAGACCAAAGAATTGATAAAGGATTCAGATTCAAAAGCACAAGGTGGAGGAGAGAGTCTTATTGCAAAGCAAAAATTACAAAAGAAGAAACCAAATAAGACAGAAGTTAAACCTCCATTCAAGAAAGGTGCTCCTCTGAATCAAGAAGCCAAGGATGATGTAGAAGGTTAAAGGTGTTTCCACTGCCACAAACCAGGTCATTTTAAGAAAGATTGTTTTAAGTTCAAAAAGGCTCAACAAGAGAATGGTAATCACTGAAAAACAAGTCAATTACACTACAGATGCTTCAAGCTCACACTCAGGTTATGATTCTACAGAAGTCTTAGCTATCACCTCAAATGATACAAATGAAGAATGGATTCTTGACTCAGGATATTCCTTTCACATGAGCCCTCATAAAGAATGGTTCAAGAATTTAATCATGGAGGAAGGAGCTGTAATGCTTGGCAACAACAAGACTTGAAGATAAAAGGAGTTGGCTCTATTCCATTGAAGATGAAGGATGGATCAGTCAAGATTCTCTCTAATGTCAAATTTGTTCCAGAACTAAGGAGAAATCTCATTTCTCTAGGCATGTTAGACTCTCAAGGCTTCAAGTTATCAGCTGGAGGTGGAGTTATACAGGTTATGAAAGAATCTAGAGTTGTGATGGAAAGATTGAAAAGACATGATCTATACTATTTGAATGGAACTACTATAATTGGTGGATCATACTCAGCTAAGAAAATGGATAGAACTCTTATATGGCATAAGAGATTGGCTCACATCAGTCTGCAAGAACTTCAAAAGCAAGAGGTATTTGGAAAAGACAAAATCACTAGCCTTGACTTTTGTGATCAATGTGTTATAGGAAAAGCCAAGAGATTGAGGTTCAGTTCTGGCTCACACACCACTCAAGGCATACTGGATTATGTCCATTTAGATTTATGGGGACCAACTAAGGCACAAACCAAGAATGGTGGAAGGTATTTTCTGTCTATAATTGATGATTACTCAAGAAAAGTTTGGGTGTTTGTTCTTAAGAGTAAGGATGAAGCATTCCAAAGATTCAAGGAGTGGCTGGTTCAAGTGGAGAATCAGACTGATAAGAAGCTCAAGTATTTGAGAACTGACAATGGCTTAGAGTTTGTTTCAAATGAATTCAATTCATTTTGCAAAGAGAAAGGAATAACAAGGCACAAGACAACTCCATACACTTCTCAACAAAATGGACTTGCAGAGAGGATGAATCAAACACTTCTGGAGAGAGTAAGGTGTATGCTTCTAAGTTCAGGCTTAAACAAGAGTTTTTGGGGAGAAACAGTCACTACAGCAGCATATCTAATCAATAGATCACCTTCTACTGCAATTAGTTTCAAGACACCAGAAGAAATGTGGAATGAAAGATTGGCAGATTATTCAAGGCTTAGAGTGTTTAATGTTTGGCATATGTTCATGTCAAGCAAGATAAGCTGGAATCAAGGGCACTAAGGTGTGTTTTTCTTGGATATCCAGAAGGAGTGAAAGGTTATAAGCTATGGTGTTTGGAGAAAAACAATCAGAAATGCATCATTTCAAGGGATGTTACATTTGATGAGTCTTGCATGCCTCTAAACAAAGAAGAAGCTAACGAACAAGTTAAGACTGATAATGACAGATCACAACTTGAGGTGGAACCACTTCAAATCAGTTCAATTGATCAGCATCATCAAAAGGAAAGTGATGAAGAAGATCAAGAAGAAACAAGCCAAGGAGATCAACCTTTATCCAACTATCAACTTGTCAAAGATAGAACAAGAAGGTTAGTTAAACCATCTGTTAGATTTGATCAAACTAACTCAGTTTCTTTTGCTTTCCTTACAGCTGAAGATATAGAGTATCAAGAGCCAAGGAATTACAATGAAGTTATTACTTATAAAGATAAAGAAATGTGGAAAGTTGTCATTCAAAATGAACTTGATTATCTAGCAAGGAATGAAACATGGATGATTGTGGACAAACCTAAAAATCAGAAGCTAGTAGGATGCAAGTGGATTTTCAAGAAGAAAATTGAAGCTTCTTAGAATAACAAAATAAGGTTCAAGGTAAGATTGGTGGCTAGAGGATTCACACAGAAAGAGGGTGTTGATTACACTGAAATCTTCTCACCAGTGGTTAAGCATTGTTTAATTAGGATATTACTTGCTATGGTAGCTCAGTTTGACTTGGAATTGCATCAAATGGATGTCACTACAGTCTTTCTTCATGGAGAATTAAAAGAACAGATCTACATGAAGATTCCAGAAGGTTTGCTGATATCAAACTGTGATGATAAAGCTTGCTTACTTAAGAAATCACTCTATGGACTGAAACAATCTCCAAGGCAATGGTATCTCAGGTTTGATGAGTTTATGAAGAAAATTAATTTTACAAAGAGTATGTATAATAGTTGTGTTTATTTCAAATTTGATTCAAATGGATCTTTCATTTATTTGTTATTGTATGTTGATGATATGCTTATAGCTAGTGAGTCTGTGGTGAGTTTGAACAAGATAAAATGTTTACTAAACACTGAGTTTGAGATGAAGGATCTAGGAGAAGCTAAAAGAATATTGGAAATGGATATTTCAAGAGATAGATCAGAAAATGAAGTTGTTCTTGATCTCAACAACTATTTGAAGTAAGTTTTGGTGAAGTATCAGATGAATCAGAGTAAAAGTACATCAATTCCCATTGGACAACATGTGAAGCTTTCCAAAGATCAGTGTCCAAATACAAAGGAAGAAGAGTATAGAATGAGTAAGGTTCCATACTCTAATGCAGTTGGTAGCATAATGTATGATATGGTGTGTTGTAGGCCAGATTTGGCTTATGCTATGAGCTTAGTTAGTAGGTATATGTCTGATCCAGGGTTAGCTCATTGGGAAGCTGTTAAGTATGTGCTTAGATATATCAATGGAACAGTGAATATGGGATTGAGATTCAAGAAAGCAACAGATTCAAACACTCCTATTGTTGGCTTTGTGGATGCTGATTATGCAGGTAATATGGATACTAGGAAGTCCTTGACAGGCTATGTATTCACTTTATTTGGAATTGCAATTAGTTGAAAATCAACACAACAGTCTGTAGTAGCCTTGTCTACTACTGAGTCAAAGTTCATTGCATTGACAGAGGCAATAAAGGAAGCATTATGGCTTAAAGGGATTCTGATAGTCAGAGTTCATTGCATTGACAGAGGTAATAAAGGAAGCATTATGGCTTAAAGGGATCCTATCAGAATTTCGGATAAATAAAAAATGTGTTGTTGTTTATTGTGATAACAATAGTACTATACACTTAAAAATGTGTTGTTGTCAAAGCACCAAGGTTTTCATGAAAGGACTAAGCACATTGATGTCAAGCTATACTATGTAAGAGACATCATTGAGAAGGAAAAAGTCAAAGTTTGCAAGGTGGCAAGTGAGGAAAATCCATCAGATGTTTTAACCAAGGCACTTCCTATTGCTAAGTTTCAGTTATGCTTTGATCTGATTGGATTAAGAGGAAAATCTTCTACAAATGTAACTTGATATTTCGGATGTTGTATATATAACATGCATACACTCAACAAAGTAAAGGACATAAAAGACAAGCAATAAATCAGCAAAATTGGCTAAGAAAGGGAAAAAAATGTGTTTCAATTAAAGAGTCACATTTGGTAAATGTGATTTCAAGTTGTTAAAAACGGTTATGGTTTATCCTTGTTTGCTGTGTTTCCTTTTTTTCTTGGTTTGACAGGTAGTTTTGCGGGGCAGTTTTCTCACTTGTTTCTCAACCAAATTAGATGTGGTTTGTTGTTGTGCACTCTATAAAAGACGAAGATCAGTTCATATTTAGAGAGTAGTTTTGTTTGAGCATTGTACAGAGAGTTATCATACTGCAAAGTATAGTGCGCTGTTTAGGGTTTTCTGTTTTAAGTGTTCTTGTAAAACTCTCGTTGATTGAATCGATTTCTTAGTGGATTGATCTCAGTGGATGTAGACATTTGTTAAGCCGAACCACTATAATTCTTTGGTGTTGATTGTTGCTTTGATTCTTGTTTGTTCTTCATTTCTTAATCAAATCGTGTGTTTCTTGATTGCATGCAAACTTGCATGTGATTGAAGAGTTGTTCTTGGTCAAGTTTTCGACACTTTGTTCCTAAAGAAGATCCAATAAAGGTTAATAAGTTTCCCTAATGCAGATCATATTTTTTAATTATCTTCTATATGCATCATTAGACATATAAAAATCGCAAACTTTCAGCGCAATGCTAATATAACAGCTTATGCAGTTTCAGGAAATGAAACTTACTATTGCTTCTGATTGCTATGGTCAGTCAACTGGCTAAGCAAATTAATTTGATCTGAATTTATACTTCAGATTGATTTTCCATCTCTCTCCTTGTTTTTCAGTGCTTGTTTCTAGAATCTTGACCTGCATTATTTAAAAAAATGATTAGTTTTACAGTATATTTTTTAAATCACTATATTAAAGATTACTCTATTTAAATACACATGTATAATCATTAAATTAGAAATTAATCCTTCATACTAATTTTTTGCCTGTTGTGTTTTTGGATGTATAAGAAGAACACTACGTCATCTATAAGCATTGCCCTCGAAGCACCGAAGATCTCATTCACATATTGCAGGTAACAATCCATGTCGGTTGCTCACATTTTGAACATTGATGCTTGATTGTAATCACTTGCAAATGGATATTAATTTGTAGAAAAAGTATTGAAATCAACTTGTCATTCATGTATCTATGTACAATCCCATTTTGTACATAGAATATATGTACTCATATACATATGTATTTGGTTCACAGTCATTATATGGCATGAACTGAAAACTTCATCCTAATTGGTATATGTTTGTTGAGTATTCATGGTTATTTTTATATAAAGTGCAGATTGTAATCACTTGCTATTATCGGGCTCGGGAAAAAGAAAGATATCCCATTGTACTGTTTGCAAAATATAGGTTAGTGTGGTATAACATTTTTATAACTATTACAACAAGCTTATAAATCATTGGTAGTAACCATGAAACCACCGTTGATGTGGAGCACATGTTAAAACAAATATTTGACATGAAAGACATTAGTCCAGCAAATGTAGTTCTTGGAAGTAAAATTTTAAGGACATTAGCGGGAATTGTCTTGATCCAATCTCATTATGTTGAGAAAGTGCTCAATAAGTTCCAACGTTTATGATGATCCATCTACCAAAACACCATTGAACCTCAATGTACATTTAAGTAATAAATGAGGCAAACATTTGGCTTAAATTGAATTTGCAAGGATCATTAGGATCTTGATGTACATTATTAATTGGACGAGACCTAATCTTACATGCTTAGTGAACAGGCTGAGTAGGTTAACAAACAATCCAAACAAAGAGCATTTGAAAGTTCTAGTAAGAATGTTTTGAGATACTTGAAGTATACTCTTAACTTTGGGCTATATTATACAATATATCCAGTTGTACTTGAAGAGTACAGTGACACTAACTGGATTTCTAACACTAAATATTCAATTTCCACTAGTTGATATGAAGTCACTATTGGAGGTGGAGTTGTGTCTTGGAAATAGACAAAGTAAATGTGTATAGGTCCACAAGAAATCCAAGTTTTTAACTTTAGATGAATATGGAGAAGAAGTTGAGTGATTTCATGATTTCCTAGAAAACATTTTATGTTGGAACAAGTCAATGTCAACAGTAATGGTTCATTATGATTGTCAAGTTACAATTGGAAAAACATTAAACAATATATACAACAGTACATATACATCGTATACATAACATCGTGAGACATTTGATCTCTAATGACATAATGTCAATTGACTACGTAAAGTCAAAAGACAATCAAGATGATAGATTAGACCAAGATCAAATGAAAAAGTTTCTAGAGGGAATGTGAATAAAATCCACAAACTAAGAGCATTTGAAGTGGTAACCCAACCATAAAGACTAGAGATTCCAAGAACTTAGTTCAATGGGAAAATTAATCTTTGAAAGTTTGATAAATGTCATTTTTTACATATTTTAGTCTACACTTATATATTATTTTGAGTATGTTTAGGCATATTTTATCAGTGATTCCTATGGTTTTCATATATAAGTTGCATTTGATGGATTTGTGCTAGTTTTATGTTTTAGTGAGAAAATATGCAACTTTCGAGTGGAATTATGAAATTAGAAAGAAATCATTGAAGAGCGATGAGTAAAATCATGAAAATACGAGAAATTAAGTTGAAATCACTTGAAGAGAAAAAAAGTTCAAGTTAGGTGGAAAATTGATCGGAATTTACTATAAGCTAAAATGCACAGTTGTGGGAGAAAGGATATATCTCATAATCTAGAAGTATAAATTGAGAGGTCCTTATTTTGTTGGAAAGCTATGGAGGAGATCTACAACTTTTATATTCAACAATTTTCTCAATTATGTCACTATAAAAGCAGAAAATTAAGAGAAGACGGAAGTTGTAACGTTCTATTATTCATCCGGACAAGGCTCTAATAATTTGGTCATAACTTGCTCTAAGAAATTGTTATTAACTGAAATTTATGGAATGAAAAGCTCACTTCAATGAAAAACACAAAGCCAAATTTGGATTGTGTAACCGCACACGGACTATGCTACGTATACACATTTTTTGACATCAGAATATAAATTTAGAATATTGAATACATTATTACAAATATCCAATGATGAAAATTTTGGTTTCGATGAAAATTTTGGTATCTTAATTTTACAGAAATATCGGTATCAGTGGAAATATTGCTATCGATTTTACCGATATTTTTTAGATATTCAACCAATGTTTACCAATATTTTTCAGATATTCAATATATATTTACTGATATTTTCCCAATATTTCACCGAACTTACTATAATTTGTATCATGCAGTCACCGATATTGAAATAGATACCGATATTTATAACATATTGCCGATATTTATCAATATACTTTCCTGATATTTCATCGATTTTCCTACAATTTGTACCATTAAATCATTGATATCAAAATCAATATTCATATTTTGACGAAATTTCTCATTTCTATACCGGTTATATGAAAATATGAAAATATCGGAGATGTATCGTTGCAACCCGTTTTTTTATTGGTCACGTGGAAAATGAAAATATCAGAGAAATATTAGTGATATTTCAGAATATTTCCATCCTTTCTAATATCAAAATGAACTCTTATGAGGTTCAAATGAATAAGATGACCATTTTAATATAAACGATACTAGAGTAAGCTTGTAGATGTTTACATGCCAATTATTTCAAGCAATTATTTCAACCTTAGATAAACTTTTATCTTATACACACTACAATTTCTAATGTATAAATTATAATATTATCAAGATACAAAGTACATTTTTAAGGGGGTCATTCATTATAAAATTCTATAACAAATTAATAAATCATTTTTCTAAAAAAAGAATATTTTTTTCACCAAAATCAATATTTACCGATAATAATATTTTTCCAATATTTCATCGATTTTCCAATAATTTATATTGTGAAGTCAGCGATATCAAAATCTATACCGATATTTTAGCAATATTTTGATGAAATTTCATAAAAGTTGTTTAGATATTTGTTATAATACTTGTAAAAAAACAAAAATATCAAAAAAATATTAACGATATTTTGAAATACTATTTTCATCCATTGTTTGACCATTTGTGGTCTCATCTTGTTGATAGAACTTTGAACAATCCATTTCGTAATTTATTCTTTCTTTCATTTTTTTTAATAAAATTTGTATTTATTAAAAAAAAATGCTGAGATCTTTACATTAGAAAAGAAGTCACGTAATTAGCACATACTTTAATAAAGAGGAGACTGTGATAATAAAGCAGAAGTGTACCTGAATCCATGAATTAATATGTGCTTTCAATTCGAGCTTCTAACTGATATGGTTTACCAAACAATTAGTTCACCCTCTTCACTACCCGTAGAGAGAATATAGAGCGTGATAAGAATCTGATGTTTGTGGACCATAACCCCAACTTATAATAATAAGTTACCTTTATTTTTAATTTGGTTACTCAACAAATTGAAAATCACTTAATGGTATCCACACATAAAAATCCATCCATGAATATTATGATACCCATGTAAGCCTATAACTTAAACTTAAGTAGATCACTTTAATTGTATCTCCTTAAGACAGTTATACACATTTAATTTGACATGTGGAAACTCAATATCGAATTTTTCCAACACTTTGTTCTTGATGAAGTTGTTATATTTTGATCAATGCTGGTCTTTTGTAGTCATGGAGTGACCGTTGACATTGGATGTTCACTTAATTAAGGAAGAGTAAAATTGAACATTTCTCATCAACTATATTACTACATAATGTAAGATAAGAACTTTCTTAATATATATTAATCATATGAAATCAGAGTGGAATCCATGAATAAGTTGATGTAAAATCTTAATTTTATACATTTGGTAGATTCATGCAATTTCATCGCACCCATGTCTATGGATTGATTTTAGGGACCCATACCAAAACTATACAAAAATTAAATTGAAATGACAATTGTACACAATTAGATTTTTTTATATCCAAAACTACAAAATTGAAATTTTTTTTTACCAAAACTACACTTTTTTAACCCAACCCACCCCCCTCTACTAATTCCGTTCTGTTTGGGCTTTCAAATTAACGGTAAATCACATCAGATTAGTTGTGGTCAAAAAGTGTTTGAATTGGAATTTTATCATGTTTTTTAAAAAAATGAATGTACAAAATTGACTCAATTCCCCCAATTTTGATTGCCCCCTTTCTCAAAAAATTACTGCACTCTTCCTTCCCCACAAAATCCCCTCCCCACGAAATTCATATGCCCGATAGCTCACGAAATTGCACGAATTTGCAGCCTCCTCCGCCGGCAAAAAGGGTGTGAAATCTGGCCTCCCCGCCGCCGTAGTGTGTCGCCGCCGTGAATGGAGTTGCCTCAACAAGTAAGTTTCTCTAAACCGTAGGAAGTTGTTGCAATATGCAAAATTTGATTCGGATTTGTGTGTTATGTTGTATAATTTATGCTTCGTAAATGAATTGCAAATTGTGGTTGGATCTGATAATTTTGTCCACGAAATTGGATTTGTAGAGTGTAATTTAATTTCGGTTATCCTCCACAAATGATTCCACGAAATGGCTGTATTTTTCACGAAATTTTGGCTGTATTTTCGTGGAAATTAAACAGCAAATTTATCCACGAATTTTGGCAGAAATTGGGCTGTATTTTTTCCACGAAATTGGGTTGTTTTTGTCCACGAAATGTGGCTGTATTTTTCCACAAAATGTGGCTGTATTTTTCCACGAAATTAGGTTCAAAGATTCACGAAATTGAAGTGATATTCTGCACGAAATTAAATGGATTGCGCACGAAATTAGGCACGAAAATTCCGTAGGTGATTAATTTCGTGGATAATGTATCCACGAAATTATTTAATTTCTTAATTTCGTGGTTAAATGTATCACGAAATTTTACACGAAATTTTTTAATTTCTTAATTTCGTGGTTAAATGTATCACGAAATTGTACACGAAATTTTTTAATTTCTTAATTTCGTGGTTAAATGTATCACGAAATTGTACACGAAATTATTTAATATCTTTAATTTCGTGTCTAATTTATATTCGAAATTGTACACGAATTTGCCACGAAATTAGGCACGAAATTGCGACGAACATTTCACGAAATTTGCATTTGTGTAGTAAAAAATGCGTGGAAATTAGACAACCATTTTATCCACGAATTATAATTTGGCACGAAATTTTCCAAAATGGTTTTGTTTTTCCACGAAATTTATGTAAAAAAGTCCACGAAATTGCTGCTGAATCTACGAAATATTTGGCACAAGATTTTCCAAAATGGATTTTCCATGAAATTTAAGTTAAAAACTCCACGAAATTAGGGCTGAAATTTTCCACCACGAAATTTCATGTATGTGCTTCGACGTCCATTACACCCCATTAATTGTTTAACATTTGGCCTCCCACGAAATTTGTTATATTATTCCCACGAAATTGGTTTATTATTCTAGGAAATTTATCTTTTATTTCCACGAAATTATAGTGTTATTTCGTTTGAAGTCAACACGAAATTAAGGCCTTTTTTGGAAAAATGTCCAAAAATATTGGAAAGAAAATCCTATTTATTCCTGTCTTTACTCATTTTTTATTATGTCTATATATTATTATAGGATATTGTATGGGTCCGTCGTGCTTGTCAAGGTCGTATGGCATCTATCAACGGATATTGCCGGATCACTTTATTGGAGGATATCAAGACCGAGTTGTTAGCGATAGATAGGGAGTGCCTCCGTAGATTTGCGATGACATCATTCGGTCATCTACTATTTTGGATGACTGATTTTGAGTCATGCAAGATTTTGTTGCATGTTCTCATGTCTCGTGAGGTGCGACCGAGTTTAGGATCACCCGAGCATGAGAGATGGTTCTGCATTGGCCGGAATCGTATTTGTAAATTCTCGAAGAGGGAGTTTGCACTCATTACCGGCTTGCGGTTTGGCGACTCCACTTTCGATCCATCTGTACATCACATTCTACCGGCTGGTGGAATTTATGACAGAGTCGTTGCTGGTGATGCTCGGGCGACAGTCTCATCCCTTCGTCAGCGATTTGTAGATAGAGAATTTCGGGGGAATGCTGAGGATGCTATCCGGATTGCCAAGATCCTTATGTTATACTGTATTTTACTCGGTGTCGACATTGGGAAGACTAAAGTCGCTAAGTGGGTCTAGGTTTTGGTGGAGCAAGACGATCTGTGGGAGAGTTTTCCATGGGGAAAGTTTTCTTTCCTCACTTTGTGTAGACACATGGACAGTATTCCGCATACTATTCCGGATCTAGAGGGGAACCAGACGTTCACTTACCATTTCTACGGGTTTTCTATTGCTCTACTGGTTAGTGATTTTTTCATGATTTGAGTTTGGTAGACAATATTTATTAACATTTCGAGTAACATTAAATATCATGTGCAGATTTGGGCGTACGAGGCCATACCTGCGACAAGTAAATTTGCGGGTCGTCACTTGGATAACTCACCAGTAATGCCTCGGTGTTTGAAGTGGTCCATGAAGAGAACGAGCTGCGATGTGGCCCAAAAATTGAAAAAGGAGGTAAATTGTTGGTTTGCAAGTTTTTAACTTTGTCAGCTATTAGGGTTGTACTTTCATTTATTGTTGGGCTATATGTCATTGGGTGATATTGCAGGTTTTATGTTTTGAGTATCTTGAACCGACTCCCGAGGAGAGTCGCATGCCGTACTGGCAATTCATCGACCAGGAGCTCTCTGAGGGTGTCCAGCTTCCTGAGCAGTGACGTGGCCGTAAATCGGCTAGGGTCTGAGATCCAGTTCCATCTAGACGAGCGACGACACGAGCTACGACCCGTTCGTCCACTCGGCCACCTGTCGAGGACGATGTACAGGACATGGGCAGAGAGAGCGGGTCGTCATCGGATGTCCCAGATCACGAGGGCAGCATGCCTGATTTTGGAGGTCGACATGGAGGATTCAAACACCGATCCGCTCCATTTCACTCATCGGATGCTCCGGCACCATCCGTACCTCCCGCATCTAGAGGCTACGATGATCTGTTTGACCGACTTGCAGGTGTCATCGATGACCGTTTTATTCATATGCAGTCCCATTTTGAGACGGTTATCAGGGATGAGCATGACCGGTTGGAGCGACAGATTCCCGGGATGATTCAGCAGGAGTTTGAGAGATTCTTCTCATTCCATTACGAGTCAGCATCTCCATACCAGCAGCACAGTTCTTCTGCATGTGAGAGAGAGGGTCCTTTCGGTGGTGGGTATGGATCTCCATCTGGTGTTCATTATGATCCTCCTGCTTCAGGCCCGTGGGCACCGTGGCCCGAGGAGCAGCATTTCCGCTCGAGTCGTGTTGAGACACCTGTGATCGATCCATGCTCAACGATGGTGCCATTCATGACTACTGGTGTCGACACACCTGCATTCGATATTCCACAGATGGAGGAGTTAGGTTGTCAGCAGGGCTCCGCTTCATCGTCATTCCATTTCAAGGACATTCCAGATGCCAGTGGTGCCGGCATTCGAGAAGTACGTCAGAGACCCCCTTCACGTTATCTTCAGAGTCCGTACGCACGGCCTATAGACCGCAGATTAAATCATTCGATGGAGGACTTCACATTGTGGCTGGAGCTTGGGGAGTACGCCGATAAGTAAGTAATTGTTTTTGTTTTCCTATAATTTTTTGGATAATTATTAAATGCAATTTTGTTAAACTTTCTGTAACATTTTATTTCATCCTTGACTACAGGTGTAATGTTGGTATCGGATACCCAGTAGGACCTTCATTCTTCTCATCGGTTCTTGATCCACATTCTATGCTCGACAGCGAGGTACCAACAACCTTTGAATTATCAAATTGTTATGTACCAATTGCATGTTATTACATGTGTGTTACACTCATATGGTGTTATGCATGTAGGTGTTGGATGCCTATCTCGCTATTATGCAGAGTCAGCCCAAGTTCCTTGACATCAAAGTGACTCAAGAGTTGCGAGGGAAAACAGCTATATTAGACTGTACCTTCAATGTCAGTACTCTCTCGAACTTAATCCTACTTTCTCGATCTTGTTTGTGCATTACATTGAACTATTAATCTATTTTTACAGGAGATATGGTTGAGCAGACATGGGAACGATCCTCCTAACGTTCCATATGCGGAAGAACTGAAAGAGTCATTCTCCTCCGATGATCTGGATCGTTTGAGTGCATGTGTTTGGTGACAGGCCGAAATGGAAGGATTTGGAGCCGTGGTGGGATTTAGACAAGGTATTTGTCCATACGTCTAACTTTCTATTTACATAACAATCGTACACATACAACTTCTGATGTTTGTCTTCGATGGTGCAGATTTATTTGATCCTCAATCTTGATGCCTATTGGGTTGCGGCTGAAATTGATTTGCTGAAGAAAACACTCACATTGATGGACAGTCTACGACTTGAGTGGGACAATGACATCAAAGAGCTCTGTCGACGGCAAACATTGCCTATTCGTCGGATCTTCCCGCGTCTGTTGGATCATGTCGGTTATTATGAGAAGTTACAGTACTTCTCATATTCCCCCTGTATGTTGGAACTGAAGAGTCTACCGACACGACTCTGCTACAGACAGGATGACCCGACGAGCTGTGGCGTGTATGCACTGTATGCGATAAAGAGTGCCATATCCGGTCTATTTCCACATCCTGATATCGTTAAGGGAATTTTTAGGATGCTCCGCGATATGTCATTTACGTTGTATAGGTGGTCAGCGGATGCCGAAACTATTCAGCCAGATGAGTTGGAGTGACAAAACCATTGGTTATTAGTATTTCACTAGCATTGTTAGAACTTGATCTGAATGTTGAATTGTCTTTTGATATTGGACTCATTTTCATTTACATCCATTATGTTTTCCTTTTTCTCAATATATTTTTATTTTCTTTTTTTTATGCTATATATTTTTTTTTCTATCATTTTGTTTTTAAGTTATGTTGAAGACAAAATAGAAATTTCATTTGAATTATATACAACCCTATATAATATTTGACTTTAATTTGTAGTGGCTCATTTCAGCGGATAATTGGTTTAACTATTAAATGTTGTCACTAAACCAGCGCCACGTCTCCCCATTTCATTGTTTATCTATTAAATCATATACACATTTTAGATTTTTGTAAATTTAAGCTTTTTTTTTCCATTTAAAATTATTATTTACGTACTCTTGTTTTATTTGTTAATTTTATATTTTGGTCACTTTAGTAGTTATATATATATCTTATGTCATTATATATGTTTTTTATTTGTTTTACATAATTTTGTCATTTTATTTTCTAGTTTTGCAGATTTTATTATATATGTTTATAATTTTTTCTCTCTTATAATTTTTGAATTTACCAAAACAATTTATAAGGTTTTTAAGATATTGCAATTTTGGTCCCATTACATAAGGTAGTTACTAATTAGCAATCAAATGGTCAAAATCGTTAGACATCAACAAATTTGAGAGTGCTTAAATGTTGTCGTTCAAAAACAACTCCCATGGAATAAGATGCAATGTTATCACAAATGTTAAATGTTAAATGTCATCACAAACGTTAAATCGGAAAACATGACAAATTCACTCATCTTGCAACCTAGTTACATTATTGTACAGTGGACACTTTCTTTTTGTATGGCTTTCTGATTTGCAGAGTGAGCATCTATATTTTTTCCTTGAGATGCCATGAGCATTTGTAGGATATTCAGCACCGTCAGGGAGCATCGATGTAGCTCCTAAGGGGACTGTGTTACGAGATCCACTAGCATATTCACCAGTCGAGGGAATTCTTTTGCCTTTTGGGCGCCCAGCTTGCTTTGGTTTATTAGGAGGAAAACAAACTTCTTTTGTTACCAAATCTGAAACTACCCAATCATGTGCTTCTGGTACAGGATTCACCTCACCTGCCCACATCCCAACCAACGAACTTGTCGTGTAATATGGTGCAACGTAAGAAGTGACGGCATCTCTTGAGAAACTGTACGTGAAAATTACACAATTAATACGTTGGAATAGAACAAAACTTATATTCATGTGTAAAAGATTTATTTTAATCCTTATCACCTGATGGCGGCACATGCATGAGCACATGGAATCAAATCAGCTTGGAAAATCTCACAGGTGCATAACCGATGACTTACGTCTACGAGATAAATCTTACTGTCATCCGTCACTTTGTATTTGTGTGTGCCAAGTTGACTAACTTGCATTTGGCGTCCCTGTTTCACAGTTTCCAACAATCTTTCATGTGCCGACTTTGTCAGAGGATGATCCCTTTCTCTTGCAATTGTTCTCCTCTCATAGAACCATTTTTCTGCTATCCGTCGCGCACATTCGAGGAAAGAACAAACCGGAAGTTTTCTAGCCCAAAGTAGTCGAGAATTCCATGTCTCCGCGGCATTGGATGTCATGAAATTAAATCTTCGCACTGGACACTTAACTCGGGCCCACCTTCTCTGTTTTGCTTTGTCCAACGTATCCACTTAACTCGCACTGGACACTAAAAATTGTTGAATTCATCTGACCGTGGATAGGAATTTCATTTGTTGATCCCTCACCCCTTGCAGAAAATCCAAGATCTAATCTTCTCAAAGTGACAAAAACGACCAGATCTTCATCGATAATTGACAATACGGTTACCAAATCATAATCATTTTTTATCTTGATCTTTTTCACTCTTCCATTTATGTCAACTAGTGTGTGGAACACATATGCCCAAGAATTAATGTCCTCCATCAGCAGATTATGAATTGAAAATAATAGATCATCAAATGTCATTCTTTGCAGGTTCAACAGACCCTTTCTACCTTTTTGATAATCCATACCTTGCCAAAAACCACCATACCAAACCACGACAGACATGTTTGGCCTTTTTTTACAACCTGCAGTTCAAAATATAATAATAAATTTACAAATTATAAATATTTATAACATCAAATGCAAATGAAAACTAAAAGTAACAATGCATATAAATATATAAAACCACGAAATTGAAATAATAATCCAACTACTGAAAAAGAAGATTTGTAATCATATTTCGTGAGTTGTAATAATTCAAAAATACAAAAATACTATTAAGCACAACCTTTGAAATATTACAAAACTTAATAAGGGTTGAAAATAATACCTATATAAATGTGTCAACCTTCGACGTAATTTATTTTATTAATTCGAGTAAGCTATCAAGAAATATTAATTTTCATCTTACCCTATAGCATACCAAGCTCAATCTAACACGAAAATAATTATAGATGCAATTCTCATCTAAAGTTAAATTAATATCATCATATCTACGTTGAAACACAAATCCAATTAAATAGAAAATAACAACGGATTCTAATACAAAATTGAAAATAACAATGAATTCTAATAAACCCTCCACGAAATTTGAACGAAATTCCACAAAATTAACACGAAATTAACCCGGGCCTTAGGACATCCACAAAAATTAAGCGACATTTTTATCTGGTAGTCATCCATGAAACTAGACTGCAATTTCGTGGAAGTTATAATGCATTTCCATCCACAATTTAGTGGAGTGGCATGCATATATAAATAAATGCTTGTTCACTTCAATTTCGTGGCTTATTTCGTGGAGTGGCATGCATATATAAACTAATAAATATTATATTATATAAACTACTAAATGCATACTAAATTTACAATTTCGTGGAATGTTTATTATTTCGTGGCAATTTTCGTGGCATATATATTATTTCGTGGATTTGTTTACTGCAAATGTATATTATTTCGTGGATTGTTCGTGGCATATATATTATTTCGTGGCAAGGTGGAATGTTTAATGCAAATATAAACTAATAAATAAATAAAATTTAACAAAATAACATACCTTTCCACGAAAATGTGTTGACTACACGAATTTTTTTTGAAATTTATTCCCAAACAATGATCCACGAAATTCTTCAACACATCCACGAAATTGAACAAAAATTGCAACTGAATACTTGCATGAATATTCCACGATATTTCCACGAATTTCTCCAACATACACGAAATTCCCACGAAAATTAATAGGACATTCTTCAATACCCACGAAAATTGCAAGAAATTGTTCAAAACCCCCATGAAAATTCAACGAAATTTAATTTAACAATTACACCTCCCGCGAAATTCCCTCTAAAACTAATTTTTCATGGCATTTCAATGCGTGGGTGAGCCTCTTTATAATGCTAACGAAATACTGTATTCATGTGAAGAAAAAAATATTGTATTCATGTGTCGAAAAAAAACAAACATGAGTCATGTCATTCAAATTTCTTTTCAGATACTTTTCAGACCTTTTCAGGTGCTACTTGACTCAAATGTAGAAAATGTGTAGTTTTGGTAATTCAAATTTACAATTGTGAAGTTTTGGAGTTTTCAAAAAAAAAAAAAATGTAACAGGCGCCTATAAATTTAGGGATTTGTGTATTTAGGGCCATTTCCCCTTGATTTTACCCCACATGTACGATACCTTCAGACTTCATCGCACTCATGTCTATGCATCGGTTTTACCCCACATGTACCATCACCTGCTAATGACATATATTTTTTAAATTTTTATGAAATGTATTATTTACATACCTGGAAACGTATTAATTGTATAACTTAAATTTATTATTTATATAATTTAAAGATATTTTTTCTATAATTGAAATTTATTATTTATTTTTTCAAGTGTATTACTAATATATTTGAATGGTAGTTCTAATTAATCTGAAAAAGTAATGCTTATATAACGTAACTGTATCATTATATTGTATAATAGAACATAAAAGAATAGAATTCACAATTTCATCATTATGTTGAACATCTTTCTACATTTTTCTACACATGATTAGTGTGTTTTTAATGTTTTAAAATCATTGTATCAAAATAATCTTCAAAATCATGAATCTAAAGTTTGAAATCATATTTTAATGTTTAAAAATGTTATTAACAAAATAATTTTCAACATCATAGAGTCACAATTGAGGTTTAAGAGCATAGTTTTAATGTTTAATATTATTATAACACACCAAATTGTAGTCTAAGATTTGGAAATCATATATAATTAGTTGATGAAGAAGATGAATGAACAACAAAAAGAAAAGAATCGAAAGAATCGTGATTTGAGATTTAAAAACATCAAAATTCTACAAATAGAAGATGGAGATGAAGACAAAAAAGGAAAAGAAAGTAATTTTTTTAGTGCAGATGGTCACATTCATGAATTTTAAATCCACACGACTTATGTATAGAAACTTCTAAAGAGATTAATGATAGCGGAGAGAGGAGAGAGATTGTTTTATTTTGGTGTGATCATGAAATCACAAATAGAGTTGCAGACAAATTAAATTAAGTTAAATATCGAGATATTCTATTCATAAATTTTTAACTTAACGAGTATTGTAATTCCATTCATCATTCAATTTCCAAATTTGAATTCAATTCAAAATTGTCCACAATCCAAATATATCCAAAGATTTATATATGGATATTCTTATTCAAATTCGACATTTTAGGTTGTATACATAATACGTGTATATATATTAGGATGTGGCTATTAAAACCCCCTTTTCTTATTAATACACCCCCTCGATTATATATACCCCTCTTAATAATTTTTAAATTTTCTTTTACTTAATACACCCCCTTCAAACTAACTAGTATACCCTTACGGCCTTTATTGTATTAAAAAATAAAAATTACTATAATCTATGGTGGTTGGTTTTATTAATTAAGAATAAAATGTTGCCGATTGTTAATCTGTTGTGGTTCGTTTTAATAATATACATTTGATTAAAATGGTTGAAATGTAATAATTTCCAAAATTTCATTTACTTTGAAACATGGGCTGGATGAGTACATCAATTGACGCGCAGAGCAAACAAATTCACTTCTCTTCTTAGGGTTTTGGAGATTTGGGGGAAGAAATTAAGAATTAGATAAAGTTTAGGAATTTTTTTACAATTACTTATTTTTTAGAATTGTATTTTGACCCGTCATTTTAAAAATGGTCCAGAAATTTAAAAAAAATTATTTACATTTTCTTATTATTTAAAAGGATACTTTTGTAAATTTATAAGAGGTTATTTGTGTCAAAATATTTTAGTGGGTGTACTAATAAGAATTGGGGGTGTTAACATCCGCACCCTATATATTATTGATTCAAAGACTTGAATAATGTTGGTACACAATAGTTATTTGAAAAATGTGAAAATATATTCTCATTCAAATCACACAGAATAAAAAAAGTTGGAGTATAATAAGTTTATCTCACCTGTCATTCTTTGAAAATATTTTGCATACAATGACATGTACTATTCATTCACCTAGATACATGGTAAAGAGAAAAAGGAAGGATTTGGAATGAACATACATATCATTATCAGCCAAAGTGACAAAGAGTAATTCCACTTAGTGTAAAAAGATGTATCTGATTCAAAGTGATCGCGCAATGTTTTTGAACTCGTTCAAGCAGGAATGCAGTATTTTCTGGCGCTTGTGGAGAGAATGCTTTTCGTTTTCAAGTAAATCAATAGCCCCAGGTGCAACAAACATGTCCATAAATTTCTCATCAGTCACTGCAAACAAATCCAGCCCCAGTGCAACCATTAGCCTTTCTCGGCTGCAAAGCAAGCAACAAAACGTACATGTTACGTTAGTTGAGGAAATAACTAAGCAATCAAGAGAGGTTATATGTAATAAAGAAGATGATGATGATGATGATGGATACCAAGGTGTCAAGAATCCAGAATTTAAACTCGATGCCACACCCCTCTCGACTAGAACTTCACGAATACGAGCAAAATGTTGTGCAGCGGATGAACAAATCTCTGTGTAAGCTGAAACTGATCTGGAACCAGGCCCACCCCCGAATAGAAGGCCACCCCCATTTTGAGTTCGAAAATGATCCATATTCCGACTATTGCCCGCAATTCTAGGATGGCGTTTTCTTGCTCCAACTTCACCACAATTAGCCAATTCCTTCTTAACTGCATAGATCCCATCACATGGCTGATCAGGTGATGGGGTCTCAGGCACTGTCATCTGGCATTCTCGAAGAGCTTCTCTAGGTTCAGCCACTTTTCCTGGTGTGACTTCATCTTTCCCTGGGGGAATGTTTTCTTGCTCCTCACTCATTTCCCTGTGAGCTATTGGCCCATCAGATAGATCAAAACTGAATGATCCACTTGGGTTTTGATTTGCTCGAAAAATTGAGGTAGCACCTGAATTGAAACATCCTGGGACGTCGTTCTCATAGCAGACAAGAGAGTATGGGCTAGTAACTGAATCAAGATGATGCCGAACTACTTGTTTGCACTGCTTGGCAAGATCCCTGATGAAGTTGTAGTAAGAGTGCCTCAAAGCAGCATGAAAACCCACATACCCGTCCATGTCTCCAGATTGCTGACCATCTTAATTGAATAAGATTGAAAAAAAAGAATACCATGTTATTACTTCCTAGTATAATCGAGCGAGAAGTAAACATACAGAACAGTGTAAATGTTTTTGATACCACGACTACCTAATCTTCTCATCCCTTGTTTAAATGTTTATAATCACCATCTCAAAATCTCTCAAGTTTAAAGATACCAATTCTGATATTAAGCATCAAGGAACAATCTTGCAATCTTATCAACTTTGCTATGAGTTATACACAATCACAAACTTGAAAGTAGCTCACCCTGAAGGCATTAAACCTGAGTTAATGGATAGTTGTAAAGGTGGACTTCCATAAAAATATAAGTTTCATAACAGCATATACTAGCTATGACATTGTAAAGAGATACCCAAAAGCTTGACTGCTGGTAGAAACATTGGGCAGGGAGCTAGGGAGTTCAGGTAATCTGTGAAAACTGAAACAAGCAAAATTATGATTATGGGCTACCACACACTTGTGACTCTATGTTATGGTAGCAGTTGATGAATGCACATAGTGATAAATCCATGTTTAATGAACTCTAAGAATTACCATAAGAATAGACATTTGAACAAGGAGGTAGAAACTATGAATTGAAGGAAAATTTCTATGGTTTTGAACTTACATCCTGTGTGACGATAGCGATTTCTCTCACAGGCAATATCAAAAAGATTGCATAAAACAAAAGCAAGCCGATCACATGCAGTGTCAAGAAGAGGAGCAAGCCATGACCTAGCTGCAGCACGTGCAATCTCTGCAGCAGCCTCTGTAACTCCTCTACTCCCACTCCGGCCAGCATGTGCAAGTAATATATTGGCAACCTGTCAAATTATGAGAAATGAAATTTTGGATGCCCAAATTCCAAAACGGAAAAAGAATTCACTTAAGTGAAAAGCACCTTCTCTCTTGATACAACTGGGCATTCAACAGAATATGTGGCACTGCGAAACTCATGGACCACTCTCTCAAATGCAGCACCCCCATAAAGACGAAGTGTTGCATTGGGGGGCTTTGTGTCTGTAGTAACACCAGGCCAACCACCTATACTACTATCCTGTTTTTCCTCTTCTGTTGTTTTACCCCATTGTTCTGGTGCTGGATCAGCTGCTCCATCAAGAAGTGCTTCCTTTAAAGATTACAGAAAATAAAATTAACAAAAACAGTGAGGCCCAAATGACAAAAAATGAAATATTCGTTTACAGACGGATGTAGATATACACCAGATGGTTGCAGAGGGAAGAAGCATGCAACATGGCAGATCTGCGAAGATGTGCAACATCAGAAGTTGCCTGTATTTTGCTCTCCATTTTAGCCAAATCAGCTGTTACTTCACTGCAGCGCTGTTCGAGTAAGGCTAATGTGGCAGGGGCAGCTTCTTTATACTTCTTCTGGAGTTCAGATTCTAAGAAATCTCTGAGAGAACCAAAACCTATGTAGGATTTGTACTTGTCTTCATCAAATCCACCATTAACTGAGTCACGTAAATGGCGAAATACTTCTGAATCTACCTGAGATATTTGCCTACGGAACTCATCATTAGAAACTAAGCTTCTATCCTTTGGCAGCGCAACAAAATAGGGTCTAGTGTTCTCTCCAAGGTATCCGCTTGCACTCAAATAGCGATCCACTTCCCAACGATCACTGAACTCCTGAACATTTTAACTTTCAATTCATTGCAACTACTATACCTCAAGTTTTCCACCAACTATAACTAGGACAAAGAAGCAAAAAGGCAGAATAACTCTTGCTGAACTAATGTGCAACTAAAATAAAAGAAAGAAATTGCCATCAGCCGAATGTGGGAGAGCACGAATTATGGAAATTCACAAGATTGCCCATTTAATATGGAAAAGTTCCCTTGACATATGGTAATACCACTACAAGAATTTTTTCAGAGCTTTATTTTTTATTTTTTATTGTAGGAGCAAATTCTATAATAAAACTAGCATACCTTAAGACGGTTATCAAATTTGGAGACAACAATGATTGTACGTCTGAAGGCTGGATCAATTTCACGTATAGCATCCAACCACAAAGACGAACACCATTCAACACTACTCTGCTGAAGAAATAGAAGAATGCGATGAGGTGGACTAGCCAAGGACTTCACCATCGACAATATTTCATCTGGTGTACTCTCAGGTTCGCCCTTCTTTGCCTGTTGTCATGTCAACTTCTCAAATCCAATTTATAATTGAAAAGAAAAATGAAACAAAGAATCTTCCACTTAAGTAATATTAAATATCCTTGCATACCTTGAGAACAAATCCAGGGGTATCTATAATTGTGAGATTCGGACAATGAGCATATTCCACTCTCATAACAATAGGCTTTGGTGAAACTGCAGTTTTGGTCTTTCTCAGAAGTGCTTCAGTACGAGCCTTTATGGTGTCTGCAATTGCACTAGATGATACAATAGCAGTCCCATATTCTTCAGAATCTTCCTCCTGCTCTATCAATCACATCAGTTTCCTTTATACTGAACAGCTAAACTTAAAGTTAAACAAGCAAAAATTGATTTTATGATCCAGAATTTTACTCTAAAACAATTGCTCAAGATCTATGAATTCATTGAGTCGAACAAACTCTCATTTTTGTAGCTAACAGTAAAATCATACCTGAATCTATTAAATATCCACTGGCAATAGTCCATTAGGGTGCAAAATTGAATTCATGAAAGCAACCATTTTACGTCAACACTTGTCTTTGTTTTTTATTTTATCATAGTTCAACCTTTCCTTTAAAATTTACTACCCTTTGAGCTCAAGGTATTGAAGCATTAGAAATTTTAATCAGAAATCCTTCATCCAAAATTAAGAAATACGAAAAAATTTAGAGAGAGAGAGAGAGAGAGAGAATAGGATGGTAGAGGACCTGAAAGCGGCAGCGAGGTTCAAGAGCATCGGAATCATGAACCATCTGTAGAATGAGGGGGCGTCGGGTGCCCATTTCAACTTCCCGCACATTGAAGCGGAACCCTAAGAGAGCTTCGAGCAATGAACTCTTACCATCGGATTGGCCCCCGAGAGCGACAATTTCGGGGATGGGGAGCTTCTCTCCAAATGCAACTGCGGCAGCCTGAAGCCGATTGTAGGCCTCGAATCTCTTCTTCAATTCGGAAGCTGATCTGGTCAAAGTGTCCATAGCTTGGTGGTGCTGCTGCTGTTTTCTCGAAGCCGACTTTTCGCTGGACGGTGTTCTTGTGCCGCCGCTGCCGCTGCCGCTGCCGGTGGAGGCCATTGAGTGGAGAGAGAGAGAGAGAGAGATTTCAAATTTGAATTTGAATTTGTGGAGCGGAGTTTGGAAGATAATATTAGATGGGCCTGTTAACCCAATATTTGTAGAGCCCAGCCCAATATAATGTCTATTCAGCTTTATTGTGAACCATCTCTACTACAAATACAATTTTTGGATGATTCTTCCAAATGATTATAATTTTTATAAACTGTTTTATAAAAATATATATATAATTAGGGCCTCTCGGTACAATTAAATATTTGTACCCACCCACTTGTTACATTTATTGTTGGGGAATGGGGTACAATTAGGAGAAATAATGTTTTAGTTCATTTATATATACCCAATTTTGTTGCAAAATAAAGTGAGGCCCACGCCTGTTTTGAGTGTTGTTGCCAAAAATATTTTGCTCTTTTTTTTTCATGCCTTATTTATTGAATTTGGAGAGAATGAACTATTATTATTACTATTATTACTATTCCAACGATAATTTTTACTATTTAAATTGTGTCGTTGGTATATTTTGAAAAAAAAAATCACCTATAAATACATGACAATTCTTTCATTTATTTTATCAACTTCTACAATTTTCTCCTAGTATTTTCTACTATGTATTTTGGCAATTGTTATTCGTACAATGGAAGGAAATTCTTGGATGAATTGGTTCAATAATTCTTTTAACTTAAAAGAAAATTTCAATCCTCGTCCTCAAAATTCTACCATTGCTCCCCAAAATTCCACCATTTGACCCAACATGATACTGATGGCTACCCTGGGTGCTCCATATTTTATATATCCATGTGAATGTTTTCCATTTCCTATCATGTCGCCCTCTCCTTATGGATTTCCTCCTTAAAGTACAACAACAATGCCTTCAAACTCGTCAACAAGAGTTAGTATAAACGGATCAAGCACTGACTGAGAGTGTAATACTCCATCCTCAGGGCAAGCTTCTCCATTCCCACCACATTCATCTCCTCCAGGGATTGAGAATATTAATCTCGAAACAAATGCAGATTCCGAGGGGATAGGCAATGTCTCGCAAGGAAAAAAGACGACATATGCTCCAAGATTCTCGTTCAGTGTTGAGTGAATATTAGCGAAGATTCAATAATCGGTAATGCTAAAAAATTGGATCAGATGTGGAAAAAAATCACAGCAGAGTACAATAAGAATCGACCCGCTCATTTCCCAAAGCAAGATTGGGCCCCAATGAAGACACATTTTTATACTGCTCAAAGATTTGTGTCTACATTTAATGCAACTTACATTTCTCTAAAGGAGAATTAGGGAAGCGGGCGTAGTGATGTTGCAGCAGTGGGAAAATATTAACAAGGCTAATGATTTCAATAAAATTCTTGGCATGTGGAAAGTTCTTAGTGTATATCCTAAGTGGATTAACCAACAAGACCGTGATCCTCATGGTAAAAAAAGTCAAGAACTTCTATGTCGGGGCATACATATCCTCTTCCAACAATGAGGACGACGATCCAGATCGCACTTGTCCAATTGGGTAAAAGCAGCAAAGAGGAAAGGCAAGGTGAAAATGGACATTTACGAAGAGATAAAAGTGGTCATCAATAACAATATGGAGGAGCATAGGACCATTTCACAACAAAAACTAGCCGAACTTAAAGTACGCAACCAAGCAAAAGATTACGACATTTTCATGAGAGATACCACATGGATGACTCCGGACCAACTTCACGTGTACCTTCAAGTGTGTGAGGAAATTAAGAAGAGATAGGGATGGGTCATGTAGCAATGATGTAATTTAAAATTTCAGTGTGCTGCTTTGTTGTTTGTATTTTATTTCTTATATTTTAGTAGTGTTTTATGTAATGTTTTTTAATTCTCATGTTTATGTAATGTTTTATGGAGTGTAATTTCAAATTTAATGTAATATTTTCAACTAGCTATTACAAACTAGCTATTACAAACTAGCCATTACAAACTAATCGTTATAAACTAGGCGTTACAAACTAGCTATTATAAATTACCCATTATGATTTGATCTATTTATGGAAGGGGATTCTTCATTTGTAGGAGAATACAACCAATATCTAATTCTCTCCATATCTTCTTCTTCAATCATTACGAATTAAAAATGTCTTCAAATCCCAATAACAACACCAATACCGAAAGTGATGATGAGTTCTTCAAATATTTTATTGACGACACAAATGATCGAATGTTTTTCCAAATTCAAAATCAACAGAAAATGTTACTGGATGTTGTAGAAGGCTCATCTAGCCAATTTAAAACATATGAAGGAGCCCACGCTCGTCTTGTGAAGGATTATTTTTGTGTCGACCCACATAGAGTAGTGATGTATTTCGATGTTGTTTTCGAATGAGTCAAGACTTGTTCACTCGAATAGTCACACCTTGGAATCTCATGATCCATATTTTCAGTTGATGATTGATGCAACAAAGAGAAAAGGTTTCTCTCCACTTAAAAAATGCACAATTACAATTCGTCAATTGGCATAAGAGGTCCAGCCGATGATTTTGATGAGTATCTATGAGTTGCTGAAACTACAGATATTGATTGTTTGTTTAACTTTTATCGTTGTGTAATCGACGTGTTTGGTGAAAGATACTTAAGAAAGGCTAATGTTGCTGATTGCCAACGTTTGCTCTATATGCATGAGCAGAGATGTGGCTTTCCTGGAATGTTAGGTAGTCTTGATTGTATACATTGGGAATGGAAAAACTGTCTAGTTGCTTGGAAATGTCAATTCACTAGAGGTGATCATAGAGTTCCAATGATAATGTTTGAAGCAGTTGCATCTGCAGACTTGTAGATATGGTATGCTTTTTTTGGAGTTACAGGTTCAAATAATGACATCAATGTGTTAAACCAATCTTTTTGTTCAATGACGTTTTACAAGGGAAAACCCCAAAGATAAATTTCACAGCAAATGGTACGCAATATAGTAGAGGGTATTATCTAACTGATGGAATCTATCCTAAATGGGCATCTTTCATCAAGAGTTTTCAATGTCCTACTGATCCAAAGTGAAGCCATTTCAAACAAATACAAGAGGCTGCAAGGAAGGATGTCGAGCGAGCATTTGGGGTATTTCAAGCTTGTTGGGCAATAATTAAAGGTCCAGGTCATTTTTGGTATAAGTGTAACTTGAAAGATATCATGTATGCTTGCATTATTTTACATAACATGATAGTTGAAGATGAGGGGGATACAATGCACAATTGGTTGGATGAACCTAACATCAACAACAACACTACCTTTCAATTTTTTCAAGACTCCATTGCAGGATTTAATGAGTACATAAAAAGAGATTTCGAGCTATGCGATAGGAAAAAAACATCATACACTTCGAGCCGACTTGATTGAGCACTTACGGGCACAATGCAACAATAACTAGTTATATTTCAGTTTAATCTAAAATGTTTATTGTTTATTATTTCAATTCAGAGTTGTATGCATCTTTCTTTTTTATAAAAGTTCATCCTTTTAATAATATTATTTCAAAAAAAATTATGCTAAATTCGGCACAATGTTAAGTTTATTATCAAATTTAAAACAAAATGAATTTAAAAAAATTCAGCAAAATATATTAATTTAAATATTTTCATGAATATTTATTTAATTAATTGTATTAGTGAAAATTGTAAATAAGATTTTAATAAATTGAAGATGTGAAAATAAAATGGATGGTTTGAATGTGGGACCCCAAAAAGTATATTTGTACCTTGGATGATTGGGGTCTTAGGTGAAATGTAGTGGGTTATTAACTTTTAATTTGACAGCGATTTGACAGCAAATTGTACTCACACCACTGGAGATGCTCTTAGAGCACCTCCAATGGTGCTACCCATTGGAGGTATTTGATGATGTGGCATAGGGAGAAGAAGAGGGAGATGGTTGGGGAGATGGGGTAGAGGGAGAAGGAGAAGAGAGAGGGAGAGAAAGTGAAACCTGGGGAGAAGAAAGGGAGAAAGAGAGAGGGAGAGGGAGAGAGTGGTGGCCACGTCTCAAAAAAGGAATAGATTTGGCGCGTGAACTCCACGCGCGAGTGGCGTGGGGTCTGCGCCATTTTTTTTTTAATTTCACACTATTTTACTGTAGCAGGATTTTTTTTTTAATTAATGTTGTGCTAGCACTTATATGACTATATCCAACTATATCACTTTTAAATTGCTAGCACTTATACGACTAGATCAACCTATACTCAGCCTAATTTTTGAATTATAGGTGGATGTTTCATGTCATATAACCGTTTTAAGATATTGCTTTTAAAGTGCTAGCAAAATCACTGTACATTAGTCGTTTCTTTATTTTTTTTATTTTTTATTTTTATTTTCTTTCCACACTTCAATTAACTTGCTACCAGTAACATTACCGTTTATAGCCGTTTAAAAACGGCTATATTTGTGTAAAATAAAATTTAATTAAGATTTTTTCCACTATAAATACATGATCTAATTCAACAATTTTCTATCACTTTTTACAATTTTCAAATATCAATTTCTACACACTCTCACACATCTCATTCATAGAATGGATAAAGATTCTTGGATGAATTGGTTTAATTCTTCCAATTCTGGAGAAAAAATTATCTTCTCAAAATAACAATATTCATCCTCAAAATTTCAACATCCGTCCTGAAGATTCTAGTTCCCAAAATTTCCCCTTTTATCCTCCAAATTTATCAGAAGGTCGAAACTTCCCACTACATTATATGTATCCACTGCAATTCCCTTTCATGTCGCATCCTCCATATGGAGTTCCTCCGGCCATGGGTTCAAACTCATCAAGAAGATTCAGTACAGATGGATCCGGCACTGACAAAGACTCTCCAACTCCAACTTCTCAAAAATCATCTCCTTTCTCACCACAATGCTCTCCAATAGGCCTTGAGAATATCAATCTCGTTGCCGATCTTTCAAGTGCCGAAGATGTCAACACTCTTGAGCCACCTCAAAAGACAATATACTCTCATGTAGAAAACAAGCTTCTTATAAGTTGTTGGCTAGATATTAGCATAGATTCGGTGGTAGGAAATGCTAAAAAATTGCAGCAAATGTGGATCCGGATTGCTGATGCGTATAACAATAATCATCCAGCCAACACACCGTTGAAAATATGGGTCGTATTGAAGTCACATTTTTACACCCTTTAGAAAAAATACAAATGGTTTAATGCAATCTAAATTAAGAAAAAGAAGAATTGGGGGAGCGGTTCAAGTGATGTAGATATTATGCTAAAGACACAAAAAATGTATGCACAAGTCCATGAGAAACAGAGTTTTAAGCATGTGGGATCCTGGATGGTTTTGAAAGACAGTCCCAAGTTTGCAGATCCAGATGATGATTTTCATGGTACAAAAAAGACCAAAATTTCTACGTTTAGAGCATACAGTTTGTCTACCAACACCGAGTCGAGCGCTCATGAGGATTCCAATATAGCGCGCACCCGTCCAATGGGATAAAAAATGGCTAAGAGAATGGCAAAGGGTAAAGGAAAATTAAACGATGCCGAACAAAGTCGAGATAAATTGATGAAAAACTAGCTGATTTAGAGGGGTATAACACTACAAAACTTTCTGCAGTAGTTAGTCTCGCTAAAACACGTGAGTTCAAAATCCTCATGAAGGATACCTCAAAGATGACAGATAAACAGCTACATATACATCTCCACATGTGTGATCAGATAAAGAATAATTGGGGCTTGCAATTTTATTTACCTGTTGTTTTAATTTTGTAATTTCATTTCTTGTTATTTTAATTATGTGTATTGTAGTTTTCTTTAATTTTATGTAATGTAATTTTCTGCTTTTGTGTAATATATCTATTTTCCGTTATTAAACTAATCGTTGAAAAACTAGCTGTTAGAAAACTAGTCGTTGGAAAACTAGCCGTTTTAAACTAGTCATTGGAAATCACATTATATATTGGTTTACCACACTTTCAGATTCACCACTACACAAATTCATTATCCTTCTCACTCATTCACAATTTTATTTCCAAATTATCAAACATGTCTTCATCTTCAAACTCATTCTCCGATGAGAGTGATAGTGATAGTCTCATCAAGTTCATAATGGATGACACAACCGATAAAGAATATTTGGCGTTACTCCAACAACAATAGACATTTCTCGACATACCACAGAGTTCTTCTGGTATAATCAGAAAATGAAGAACATATATGGAACGAGATCGTGAGAGTGCACACACTAGACTTTTCAATGATTACTTCTCAAAAAATCTGACCTGGGGCAGTGACGTGTTTCGACGATGATTCTGAATGGGTAAAGATTTATTCTTATGCATAGTTAATGCATTAGAGTCCCACGATAAATATTTTCAGTGGAGGGTTGATGTAGTTGGAAGAAGAGGTTTCTCACCACTTCAAAAATACACGGTGGCCATACGCCAACTAGCATATGGTGGTCCTGCCGACCATTACGATGAGTACCTACGAGTTGCTGAAATAACTGCTATTGATTGTTTATTTAATTTTTACCGATGTGTGATTGAAGTATTCGGTGAACATTACTTGAGAAAACCTAGTGCTACTGACTATCAACGCTTGTTACAAATACATGAACAGAGGCACGACTTTCCTGGAATGTTGGGAAGCCTTGATTGTATGCATTGGGCTTGGAAGAATTGTCCAGTCGCTTGGAAAGGTCAATTTACAAGAGGTGATCACAGCATCCCAACAATCATGCTTGAAGCAGTCGCATCTGTAGACTGTGGATATAGCATGGTTACTTTGGAGTTGCAGGGTCGAATAATAATATCAATATGCTTAACCAGTCTCCTTTATTCAATGACGTTTTACAAGGACATGCTCTACCTGCTAATTTTACAATAAATGGTACGCAATATAATCAAGGATACTATCTTACAGATGGAATCTATCCTGAGTGGGCAACATTTGTGAAGAGCTTTCAATGTCCTCAAGATCCAAAGAGAAAGAAGTTCAAGGAAATGCAAGAGGCTGCTAGAAAGGATGTCGAACGCGCCTTTGGAGTGTTTCAAGCTCGTTAGGCAATGATTAAAGGTCCAAGTCATTTCTGGTACAAGAATAACTTGAATGATATCATATACGCTTACATTATTTTACACAACATGATAATTGAGAATGAAGGAGATACAACATTGTTGGTCCCAAGTGGTCAGAGGTTCAGGGAGGAGTGAATAAACCTCTATCTATTTTTCAAACTTTTCTAAAATATATAACTGATAAACAGGTTTCTGTCTCACTAAGGAGAACAGTATCCTGTCACGAATCAATAACCTGGCCCTTGGCGTAATCAGGTTACTGTCCCGATATTAGAATGCAACGCAGCAGAATAAACTTGATAGAGTTTCTGATGAAAAACCGGTTTTCTTTTCAAATATTATTTTACAGAATACGTTTAATAGAATGCTTATGATAAATGCAACAAGATAGATATGCAATAAAGATAATGCAGCAAATAAGATAAGCGGTAAACACTTATGGCTTATAGTGGTTCGAATGTGGTGTAATCCTTCTACGTCCACTCTACTCCTTCACTGAGGAGGAACTTTGTTATGGTCAGTTTGCTTTACAAGACTCGTCTTTACAAACCTCTTCCAAAACAAGTTGTACCTACAAGAATCCCAGATTCCTAGGTCTACACCCACACAGGGTTTACAAACTCCCACACAGGGAAACTTCTCCCACATAGGGAACACACTCCCACACAGGGAAAAATAGCCTACACAAGACTAACAAACTTAGCAAGGATATAATCCTATCAACTAAGTACACCAAATAAAACAACCTAGCACACACAGCATAATGGTTAAAAGTATATATTTCTTCAACTGGTATAGTTCGAAGACAGCCTTGAACTTGAAAGCTCAGATGTTTGGCTTGACCACTTCTAAAGGTTGAGTGACTGAACTTAAAAGCTTTGAGATAATGAAGAGTGGAAGAATAACTTGGATAGCTCAATTTGTTCAGTAGTCTTCACAATCCTCTCAACCTTCTATTTATAAATGTCTGGAAAATGCCCGTTGAAGAGAGGCATGATCCAAGTTGTAATTCAAAAAAGATCTTCAAATCTTCACAATTAATGCGGTGTGAAAGATTAGGGCTTCATAGCATATCCTACTCTGAGTCCGCATTAATGGTGCCATACTTTAGATACAGTATTTTGCAGAGCCGTTTTCCACGTGGCAGTATTTTAGTGGCTCTTCACAAACTTCTATCTACTGGTAACTAATCAGGATCCAAACCTCGTATAGTTTCCAGCATTTTCCTCGTACTGTATTAAATAGACTAGGACTTACTGCATGTTGTTCTGATTGCAGTAGTTACTATCTGTTGTGTTTCAGGTTTCTGTTCTTGATCAGCTTCCTGTTCTTGAATACATTAATCAGCTTTCTTACTCGTGCATCCTTTCTGATATGCTTCCTGTTTCTGACCAGTTTTCTATTCCAGAATCCTATTGTCTGCTTCCTGATTCTAACTTCGACTAACTCTTATTGACTTCCTTCAATGTCTTCCTAAAGACTCAAAGTCCAGAATCTTGCTAACAGTGTTTTACCTATCTTTCTGATACTATAGACTTCTTAAAAATACATCTTGAAAGATTTGATAGGCAAACTAAAATCCACTTATAAAACGTGGTATATGGGTACTCTAAAAGTTCATCTAATATTACATTGTCTCATCAAAACCTAGTCAGAAATATCCCAACAATTTCCCCTTTTTTTATGATGACAAAACCCATATAAAGCAGTAAAAACATATGTACTTTTATACTCGCAAGATGTACAAGTATAGTTACAAAGTAAGCTTTTCAAATACATATGCTTACAATATTAATAGAAAATGAAGAATTTAAAAGAATACAAAACTTCTTTACAAGAGATGCTTACAGATGAATGATCAGAGATAATCAGTAAGCTATCCTTCATCAGATTCTTTGTCACCAAACAGCTTCCTCTTTACTAGGTCATATCCTGAGGACGCTTGCTGATTTCATTTGACGACTTCTTCATACTTCATTCCTTTCCACTAGTTTAAGATAGAATCCTGATATGATTTTTCCAACTGTGTAGCAATCTCAGGAATCTGTATCCATCTTAGCCAATAATCCTGGCAGTAAGGAACCTTTTTTCCTTTCTTGACTTTATCAATCAAAATCTTCTGGCGATCCAATTCTTCTTCTCTCGCCAGTTCTTCATATTTCTTCAATGCATGCTCACAAGATGGAAAATCTCGAAAGAAGTTACATTTGAGAAGGTTTCGAAAATATCTCCAGTATTCTAATTGTTTGAACTTGGTGATCTCTTCAAATGTTGGATTCCTGTTTTTGGGCAAGTATACTTGTTCGAAGATACTTAAATCCTAGTAAAAATTGATATCCTCAGTTATTTGTTCCAACAGTAGGAGCACTTTCCTTATGAAAGTTAGGGGGTTCTTGATCAGGGAATGAGTGAAGAGCTGCATCAACTTTCTCTTCAACTTTTGTTCTTATTCCAATAATTCTCAATCTTGGAATCCAATCCGCCTGCTTCCTCCTTCTTTCCTCATCTGCAGCTTTGAGTTGCCTACATCTTTCCTCGGAAAGCCTTAATCTTGGGTCAACAGGTAAGGCCATATAAGGTTGTACATTCGAAACCTAACCTATTTGTTGTCTTCCTCTTCCTTGACCTCGACCAGGTTGCTGTCTGTAAGTTGTTGGTCTTGTTGACGCAACAGTAACCTGTTCTTCTTGTTGTAATGCAATGCTGCTTACTATTCGAGAAACAGTACCTCCAGCACCTGCATTGTCATCATCATCTGGTTTCTTTCTTTTAGAATCACCACCTTGACCATGTTCAGAACCATCTGATCTCTTGCTCTTAATCTTTGTCAAGGGAAGTTCATCATCATCATCTTATTCAAGCTCCTTGGAGAAGGTTTCAACCATCTCAGCATCTGGTTCACTTGGCTGCTTACTTTCCCCTTTTTTGGCATCATCAACTATAGCGATAGTGGGGTCAATAGTTGCAGCAGTCTCCCTTGGATAAACTCTTTCCATGAGTGCCCTCATTTCTCCTAACAACAGCTCAATGTTAAGAATGTTGTCATTGTTGCTTCGAGTTGTGGCAATGATTTCCTCTTGAGCCAAACTCTGTGCTGCCTGAGTACTTTTCATCTCTTCCATGATTTTATCCCGAGCCTCAGATGCGGCTTGTTGTTTTCTCTCAAACCTTGTTCTTGCAGCATGTTGAGTATTGAACTCAAAGTTCATCCTTGTTTGTATCTTTCCAGGGAGGTCATCAATTTACTTTTTAGAGCTTGCAAGGTTTCTAAGTGTGCACGTTCTCTCATAATGGAATTTGTGGCCTGATTCATTTGATGAGTTTCCATGGCCCGCATTAATCCTTGAACGACATTCATCACACCTTGAAGAGTCAGATCTTGTGAATCAGTAAGAGTCTCAACCCTATCCCCTGATCTTGATTCCTCTTGAGTATATAAGACTAGGTCCTGATCTAACTTCTGTTTAGCTTCTTCCTCAGCCAGTGCCTTCTCCCGTGCTTCTAAGTTAGCCTGATATTTCTTTCTCTCCTCTATTGTCATTTTTACTTTTGCAAAGACATTATAGGGAGGGAAGTTAGTTGGTTCATCCTCACTGGAACTAGATGAATCATCGCCATTATTTGGAGCTGGAGTAGCAACAACAGCCATCACATTTTTGTCTCCAGTAGGCACATTATCCTTTGATTTAATCCCTTCCAAATCCTCCGCTGGAGCCGTCTCAACAACATCTGTGCCCGAGGTCTCTTCTGGATTAGTTGTCTCAACAGCTTCTTGAGGATCAGCATCCTGTGGTGCTGTTTCATTAAAAACTTATGTATCCTCAATAACCTGTTCAGACATAGTGGTTACTTCATTGGGTTCATTATTATTCGAGACCGTTGCTTTCATAGTAATCTCAACTTCCTGTAGGTTAGGAGCTTCGACTACCTCAGCAACCTCCTCAACTACTTCATCAACAACCTGACCAGTTTTATATGATTGATTGATGTCAGTAATTGTTTCAGTAGTTGGAATTTCAGTAACTTTCTCCATAGTTGCAGTAGAATCTTGATTCACTTCTGCTAGCCTTGAAGCAACTTCATGTAAAGTTCGAGAGTCTGATCAGGATTCTCCATAGAAACCTGTTCTGCTTCCATTTTTTGAGCTTTCTGTACTGCTATTTTGGCCAGTACAGGAGTCCTGCCTCTACATCCTCCTCCACAGATGCTTCATCGGCATTCTCCTCTTCAATCTTCTCTAGAACACCATGGATTATCGATGATGCTTCCCCCTCAGTAGGTTGATCATGAAATACAGGGGAAACAGAATAATCAAGCAACTGAATAATAGTATCCACAGTGTCTAAATGAGTCATAGGGGAAAGAGCTGCAATACCTGTAAATATTGGAGAGTCGTATGTCTCTATAACCTTTGAACTTTCTTCCCCTTGTTGTAGTACTCTGGGAGGCCTCATAGTTTCAACTCGGCTAGTTTCCATTCTAAGTCGCAGCATCCTTTCATTAGCTTCCTCAAGAGTGAGGTTAGCTAGCTGAGCTTTAGCCATTTCCAGCTCAGTAGGGTTCCCAACAGTCTTTGCTGTGGGGTTCATCAATGTGATGTCCTCCCCAAGCTTCATTGACTGCTCACCTACATTATTCTCTGTTTCAGTCTCAGCCATCAAATAGACATTCAGGATGTCCTGCCTACTTTGAATGAGAGCTGTCATTTCTTCAGCTTGTTGATGAATATAGTCCTCGTTGAAGAAAGGTAGAAGTCCATGAGAGAGATCATCTTCAGTCAAAAAGTTTTCTATCCATACTAAGATGATATTCTCCACTGTAAGCCAATCAGACCACTTTATCAAGTCCACTCCAGGCCCAATCACATCCATCTCCAATCATCATAGGCAGTTGCAAATCTACTCCAAATGGAGTTAGCAGATTCTCTCAATGCCCTGTTTGTTTCTTCTGCAGTGACGGACTCTATGGACTTTGCTACTTTGTTAAGGGTGTTGATCTCCCTTAGTTCTTCTTTGGGTCCTAACCACTTCCTTTTCTTGATAGTTGTGTCAGCCTTCTTTACTAACCTTCTTCTTTTTCTCCTTGATTCCTGCATCTCTTTAACAACAAGTTTAGTAACCTGATCAGAAATCTGTTCTGTAATCTGCTTTATCCGATTTCCTTGAAGATTGGATTACTGGAGCAGCAACCTGAATTTCCTGAACATCATCAGAATCCTCTTCACCAACTGGAACATGGATCTCTTCATCTGCCTGTTCCAAAGACACTATAGTCGTTTCAGTAACTGGTTTCTCTGGTTAATTAGGAACCTGTTTGTCAGCATCTGATGGATTGGATTCATCAGTAGTTTTGATAGGAGAAGGTGTCATAGATTTAGAAGAAACAATATCTTTCTTTGATACTTTCTTTTTCTTTGAGGGGGCTTTCTTCACTATCTTCTTCCTTGTTGTCTTATCGTCATCATTTCCTGAATTCCTAGAGGAGTCAGTATCCTGTGGTTTGTTTGCTGGTTTCTTTTTGGGTGCTTTCTCTTTCTTCTCACCCTTGGTGTACCCCTTCTTCACTCCTAGGTACCACCCAGCAGCATAAGGTACCCTTCTCTCCAGAGGTAGCCTCAACGATGTTAGAATTGATGATAGTGCAATTCCAAGCCCTCTTCTCTCCCAAGGTTTGATTGTTTCTTCCCATATTCGTTGAAAAAAAACTTGAGCCCAGTTTACTTCTTCCTCCCTAACAATAGCAGTCATCATCCTGAACCGTAGGTTGGTACATTTATCATAGCTTCCATATCTTCCCTCCACGGTGTAGACAAGAATGTCATGCAAAAACTCATACTCTGCTTGAGTTTCTTTTTGGGAAAGTTGCTGGTTGCAGCCTCTTCCTCTACTGAGTCCAATGTGAACTGATTCCAGCTTTCTTCCAGATAATCTTCTCCATACTCTATTAGATCAGAAAGTGTCATACCTTTATCTGAAATACCAAAGGTTTTGGCAATGTCTGCCACTGTGAGCGTGTTAAATTCATCGTTATCCTCATCGATCTTAAAGGAGATGGTTTCCTTATCATCTAAGAGTTTTGCCCAAGCATAGAATTTCTCTACTGTTATGCTAGAGAATCCTTCATATGTGGTTGTGAACAACCCATCTAGCTTGCTGTTACACATATGATCCCAGACTTCAGAAATAAGTTCCTTGTTGTCGTATGGTGACTTGTCACCCAGTAACACTCTCATGTCAACAAGTCTTCATTTCTTCTTCCATTGAATGTTTGTGAGAGGTTTGAAGATGAAGATAGTTTTGAGAGAGTTTTGTTTGCAGAGAGTTGATAGCAGTTTTTCTTTTGAGATGAATCAAATAAGACGTGATGTTGAAGACAAAAGGGATATGAACAGTTTATTTTCAAAATCTGGTTCCAAAAATATAGACGATCCAGATTAAGACATTAGAGGACGTGCATGATCAAGTGGTTGATATAAAATGGTGGAAGGGCAATTATATAAATTACTGAAGATATGTCAGAGATTTGAACCGCGCCTTTTTTGCCTCTTCTGAAAAAACGGTTTTTCGCATTAAATGCGAGAGCTAAATTCTCTTTCATAATCATCACGCGAACAAGTTACTATTCCTGGTACAAGGTTGCATGGCTCAATGAATGCTGATCTTAGTAAATGTTGTTTGCAACCTCTAGGAACCTGTTTCAAACCATTGTGATAGGAAACTGTTGCTATATGCTTTATCCTAAAACTGTATACTGTTAGAGAATCCTGTTTTGATTAAAGACAGTATTCTGTTCCAGTAATTTGAATATCTGAAAACATAGATAATACAACATAAGTTCCCCCTTACTTAGGAATCCTTAAAATCTTACTCATTAGAGCTTAATAACTCCAAGCTCAGTTCTCAACATAGAAAATCTTGATTCACATAAAGGCTTTGTGAATATGTTAGCAAGCTGCATGTCAGTATGTACTTTGTTTAGAATAATATCCTTCTTCTCCACATGATCCCTTATGAAGTGATGTTCGACATCAATGTGTTTAGTTCTTGAGTGGAAGACAGGATTGTGAGTTATGACAATAGCACTTGTGTTGTCACACAGGATGGGAGTCTCTCTTTCTATTATCCCATAGTCTTTTAGCTGTTGCTATATCCACAAGATCTGAGCACAGCAGCTTCCATAGTCTTTTCATTATGATCTTTAAGAGATCTTGTTGATTGTATCTAACATGTTTTTACCATATAGAAGGAAGAGTATTGATCAAGTTTCAAATCCCTACATTCTAGAGATATATATCTTCTACGATATCAAATCTCTTTTAGATGGTAACAAATCTCTAGATTTTAGGGATATAAGTTTGTTGTTTGTTATGTTTCTAGTACATGATTGAGCGTGAGATTTTTAGAGATTGGAACCGTGAAAATTCACGTGAAGATCTTGGTGAAACTTACCAGGTTTGTGGGAATCCTGGAGTCTATATATTGGAGGCTAAAGACTACATTTGATAAGCAAGAAAGAAGAAATATTTCGTGTGAAAAACAGTCTTGTTGAAACATTCATGCACAACATTTCATGTCTGACCTTTTGTTAAGTCATAGAGTTATCATGCTCTTAATTATTTTCATTTAGATGAGTTTGTTAGTGTTCTCAACTGTCTGTCCACTTCCATAGAAACTCCATTGTTAGATATATTAGACGTATGTGTTTCAAAGAGTCTTTCACAAGATCTCTTTGTATATTTTGTAATCACTTTCATAAGTAATATATTTTGCCCTGTTGGCATTCCACTAGTATTTATACTCGTGGAAAATTCATTTACTTCTTTCTTCATTATTTTTATTGTATTATGTTCTTTGTGATGTTGTAACATTTGGAACAACATTACACACTCTGATCTGTTTTTATTATATATTTTTGTCCCACCAAAACTATCACTTTAATATGATCATATGAGATCTTATTTTTGCAGGTAAATAATGTCTTTGATTTGAAACGTGACTATTACCGCACAATTTGCATTCATTTATTCACCACATTATGACTTTTCCTTCATACATTTATTTACATTCATTTATAATCGGATGGAAAACTTCATTAGCTTAATAGCATGTTAGCGAATTGATAATTTGAAAGTTTCATGGACAAATATTAACTTTTGCTGATGGTTTTAGATTTGATGGTGGAATCTCATATGCACTTCAAACCAGTGCAAGGTGAGATGGAAAAAGACATAGATGGTGATATTTTAGTTAATAACTCTAAACTTATGGCCTTTGTGGTTTATTCGTTATTTTTAATACTTAGTAATTATTCTTAATATTTGATCTTGGTTTGGGTTGATCTATTGTTTTTTCTGTTTCATGTTAAACCTTTTTTATTTATCATTTCCTTTTGATTAAGTTCAGCTTAATCTACATGATTTTTTGGTCATTTTTAGACATGTAAAATGGTTGCTTTTATAATGTGTTCAAAGACACAAAATTGTCATTCAATTTCTTTACGTTAAACTAATACCTACTTGAATGATTTATGATACTTTTAAGGAAACCATGCATGAGTGATGCAGAAGAGAAGTATTGGTCCCTCTATGTCGAGGAGGTAGATTTGACTAATATACAGTTGAAGTCTTACATGAACGACTATGAGATAATTGATGCATGTTTCATGTGATTATTGATTTATAATCTATGAACTTCTTGTGTGCCTAAATAAGGAAATTTTGTGAAGGTCCATTTCGTCGGAGGAATCTTTGGCAATAATATCTTTCAATATCAGTTAGCATCAGTAGGTACTTACATATTACATACATATTATCATGCTTAAAAGTTATTGTGCTGATAGATATTTATGGGTTAATGGTGGATGCTTGAATGTTTATACCATTTGGTTAGTAGCTGAAATAATATATATATATATATATGTATCTATTTTGGCTCAATTTGTTTTGGGACTATTATGTTCTTTTTTTGGCAAAATGATGTTTAGTGTGTTCATATAGGTTTTGTAATATGCACAGTATCTTGTAAAATTTGGCATATTATTTAATTAACGAATTAATCGAAAGTACTAGGTTGCTCTAAGATTTAATCAACTCAATAATCATAACCATGAAATAATAAATGAACCGTGATATATTCATGAATTTAGATATTTGATATTCTTAGTGGGCAAGCCTCTATTTCTACATATCTTTGGTAAATGATATCTTCAATATCAGTTAGCAGGTACTTATATATTACAATGTTCTAAAGTTATTGTGCTAATAGATATTGAGGGGTTATTTGTGGATGTTTAAGTCTTTATTCCATTTGGTTAGTAGCTAAAATAATATATCTATGTATCTATGTTAGGAATTTTTATTGTGATTTAATGATGATAAAACTCCTCTCATTTAGGATCTGTCTCACATGTATATGTTTTTCTTATGATCATCTATTCAAATAGATAGAAGACTAAAAGAACAAATAGAAGACCAGCTGAATAGATAGAAGACCACTGAAGGAAAATGCTTAGAAGACACATCTTTAACACCCCTAAAAAGATGAATCTATACAAGTCCGCAAATGACTCATTGAAAGAAAGGATTTTAGAAGGGTTTCTTTTGAAAGAGAAACTAGAAGACTTCAACAATCATTAGAACATATTTATTGAAGCAGACACATTTAAGGAATCACATATTTCTCATCAAGTCTACGATCAACCATCAACTCAATCAAAGGAGATCAACTTGGAATTGGTCAAAAGAGCAGCACCTGAATTGAAGATAAAACAATGAACTCTCAAGTTACAGTTAGCAGAAGGTCAAAATCTCCTGACAACCAAGTACAACAACCTTAATTCTACAACAACTTTTCAGAAGACCTGTTGTCTCCTCTGAAAAAAGATGGACAACAAGTACAACAAAAAACATGTAGACAAGGAGTTTGTCCATATTTCAAATTGACTTTCTCTAACGGCCGGAACCTCAACTCTCACTCTTGAAGAACACCAAAAAATCGAACACCTAATCATTACCTAACAAAAGAACAACTAAACACCTCTGAATCAAGCTCTCAAAAGCTCATCATGTTCTTCATCTTTAAGCTCAACATAATTTTCAAGATCTTACCATTTTTGAGTGAGAAATTAGATTAGAAGAGAGAAACCTTCCAATCTGAAAATCTGTTGTAAATCCTTGAAACATAGGATCAGTCTTCCTTGGGATTAATGAGTATTCCCCTTAAGATTGGGAAGAGCATTTCCTAGCATATTGGGAAGAAGCTATTGTAAAAGAGTTCTCCAGGAGATTGGGAAGAGAAGAGTGTATTGTACCCCTTGAGAGGTAAGAAGTTGTAATCGTAATAGACGTACTCAATGGATTCCCTTGTTTTGGGAAGTGAGGGCGTAAAAGGATTATACCACCTTCGAACCTCTATAAAATGTTATGTCTCTTCTATATTTGCTATCTCTTCTATTTTTTCTTTTATGTTCATACACTTTCTCATATCTCATTTGTATACGCTCTTACACTTGTGTCATCGTGGTTATGTCTCTTCTATGTTTGCTATCTCTTCCACTTTTTCTTTTACGTTCATACACTTTCTCTTATCTCATTTGTATACGCTCTTACACTTGTGCCATCATGATTTACTCTCTTTCATCCAAGAAGTGCTCATTCTCCTACTTATATGTTATGAACTTTCATGCATGCTATATCTGTTGCTTGGATAGAAGAGAAGAGTCGGACCTCACATTTCCGCATAGAGCTCTCAGCTCAACCCTCTATTTTCAGCCAAGTACATTTTGTCTTCCATATCTAAGTAGACCTATCACTAAACCTTTATGCTATCTTGATTGAATTTTTTTTAAAGTCTATTCACCCCATCCAAACTTATTTGACTCTTATCGGGATCTACAATCTATTTTGGCTCAATTTGTTTTGGACTTTTACGTTGTTTTTTTTTGGCAAAATGATGCTTAGTGTGGTCATGTAGGTTTTGTAATATGTCATATATCTTGTAAAATTTGGTATATAATTTACTTAATGAACTAGAAAGTACTAGGTTGCTATAAGATTTTAATCAACTCAACAATTATAGCCATGAAACAAGAGACGAGCTTTGATATTTTCATGAATTTAGATATTTGATGTTTGAGACTCTCAATGGGCAAACCTCTATTTTCTTCAAGGGTACATTATTATTATTATTATTATTGATATTTCTAGGCCAATTTTGGTTGAATTTGGTAAGGATGGAGAGTATATTTTCTCCTCTAAATTGTTTTAATGTTGATTATAAAAAATATGAATATATAATGGAGAATGATTATGTGCTATGTTGGTATTGTTATAATTGTTAAGTATTATATTTATTGAAAAAATATCATTTTTGGCCCCGTAGAAATTGCCGCGGGCCGATTTTGGCCCATTTTTAGGCCTTTTTGGTCCAATCCATGATTCAGTGTACATAATAATGGAGATCGAGGCATGTGGTCGTTAAGTAGCTTTTCTATTTGTCGTTCCAGATAGACGGTCATAACCAAATCACTTTTTGAAAAACCCTAAATCCCAAATTGGCAATTCCAAATGATGTTTGTTTAGTTTAGTTAGTTTAGTAGATATCGGTGGTTGGTGGTTCTTGAAGAATAACTGCGAGATTGAAGCGTTGTGAAGGTAGGCGATGGTGAAGCTTAGCGGTCGGAGATGGAGGGGTTGAATATGATGATGGTGATTAAGCGAAGATGATGATGGTGAGACTTGTCTGCAGTAGCGGCGTCGTTGCGAAGCTTGCTGTCGGTGTCGGCGAAGAATGTTGAAGATGGTGATTGACTGTAGCGGCGCTGTGACGGAGAGGAAAAATTACGCTGGTGGTGGTGGAGTGGTTATGACGGAGCAGTTATTGCAGAGGTGATTGGGTGGCGGTATCGGGATGGGGGTGGAACTCACTGGAGATTGAAGGTGGAGGCGGTGGTGGTGCGACAACGAAAAAGAGGAGATGATGGCGGAGATGTAGCGGTGCAGAAAAAACAGCGGCATTGAATCTGCAGAGAGAGGAAGGAGATGAACAGTGAACTAGGGCTCCAATTTTTTATTTTCTGAATTTTTTTTAAACCAAAAGTGGGTTTTGACGGTTTTCGTTAACTTAACTAACAAACAGGGCTAAACTTGATTATTTTTTAGCCACTTTTGATACTAGGTGCCAAAATCGGCCCGCGGCAATTCCTACGGGGCCAAAAATGATATTTCCTCATATTTATTAATTGAGGAAAGTTTTAAAAGCTAAGTAATTGCTAATTGAAATGTAAGGGTTACACTTTTTTTTTAAATTGTTTGAATTGGTTCTTAAGTTGGAAGATTGGTACTTGGTCGTATAAAGTTTACAATTTTTTATGAGGTTGTGATCAATTCATTACTTTACCATGTCGTAATGACAATTTCAATGGATACTCATAATAATAGAGTTGAATATGTTTTGAAAACTAGATGAATTTTGTTATGTTTCTTCTACTTACATGATTGTTGGCTAGAGATCTCGTGATCTTAGGGTAGAAGAGTAGTTTTATGGATATTTTGTTAAATTTCTAATTTTAGTTTTATTCAAATCCATAATATCTTATTCATGCTTCTTCGTGTTTATTCCATGTATGAATGTTGGGGTATTTCCGTTAGGTTTTGATGAGACAATGTAATTTTAGATAGGAAGTTAGAGTACCCATTTTCCATGTTTTATAAGTGGATTTTAGCCTGATAAGTTCATCTTTCTAAGTTGTGATTTGTAAAGATATATAAATATGTAACACTCCCAAGCTTTACTAATTCGAAATACTTTTAAGAAACACATGTATGAGAATGTTAGATTCTTAACTTAACTTGAAAACGCAGCCAGCCATTAAAGAAAGTCCCCAATATTAAATTTTTGCAAGAGAACTTCATAATACTTGAAAGGAACTTTGTCGATTGAAATATACCATAGTTTATACATGGAATCCAAAATATCTATTTACAACAAAAGACCCTCAACGGTTTAATTGTCCAAAAGATAAGTAACTAAACATAAGTTTCAAAAGTTCATCTCAAGCATGGCATATGAACAAACTGACTGGCCATTTAGGAGACCAATTATCACTGCACATCATTACCTGCATTACAAAAAACTTATTAATGAGCAATAAGCTCAGTAAGTTGAAACTTATGCACACAACCACGTATAATGAATCATATCATGCAATATACTTTTTCATACTCATTTATTCTGAAAACATTCTTTGTAGGGTACCCGGAAGGCTGGTACTCAATCAATATCAGTAGGTCGTATAAGTGTTTCATTAAGATTGGCCAATCATCATATCATGATATCTACTCTCTGTTAGTTAAGCACTATCATTAGTACTCAACCAACATCAGTAGACCGTACACATTGTGTCTACTCTCTGATAGCTCAACTATCATCTGTAGACCGTATAGTCATGTTGCCCACTCTTAATCAATCAAGTACCATACTTTCTCTTTCAAAACATCTTTTATATGCATCATGTATCACGTTAATCTCACTTATCATTCAATCGTAGACATAGAACCATCATTCACATCTCATTCAAATTACATGAATATCAATTAGTTCTTGCAATGCAACAAATAAAAGCTTCAACTTACCTCGAATCCAAAGCAAGTACAATAGTGGAAGTGTTTGGCCCTTGGGGAAGATACGATGTGCTTATAAACCTAAAAGGATCAAGCATGCATATATATACCTTTAAATGCTCACTCAATGAAGAGACACTATCATTCAATTAAACACATCAAAACTTATAATTCATCTTAATATCATTCCTTAATTCAATAAATTAAGAACACTAATAGGGCAACCCCTAACTTTGCAATAATAAAAACTCACATGAACCGAACTAATTATGTTCTTGCATAACTTAACCTAAATAACCACTTGAGTTACCTATCCTCTAATTCTTCAAGCATACTTCCAATCATTATAACAATACCAAGCATCAATAGAATCAACCACAACTTATCAGATTCACAAGTTTAATTAAACTACTTCAACTAACTTAGTTATCTTCAATTCATCTTCATAATACTACATATAAATTCAGATCATGTAATCATCATATGAACATAATTTTAAGCATAAAACACAGAGATAGGATCAGACCTAGTAATTAAGCTTAAGGATGCAACGTTTTCACCAAAAGAGTCACCAACTAGCTTTAATTCATCTCATATGCAACCTCCATGATATATTTCAGTTTTTGTATGGTATTTGGGGTTCTAAGGTTGAAGAAAGGAAGAGGAGAAGAGGCTGGTCATTTTTGAGTCTCATGTGAACAAAAGAAAGCATAAAATGACATTTCCTACCATATTTGACCATGCTAAAGGCGACCACTTGCTTTGTCCTAATTGGCTGAACTAGTATAGATGTCAAATGTGTCATATGCCACGTTTTTTGCCTTAGGAAAAGGTTAGTGTTGGAGGAAAGATCAAAATAATCTAGTGCAACACATTAAAAGTGCTTTTGGTGCACCCTAGTCAACTAACCAATCAAATTGCAGCATTTTACTTACTTTAGAATTATAAATAAATGAAATGAAATTCATAAATTAGAAGTGTAATCAAGTTAATCTAGGAATGTCGTTTTTGAGATATTATGCAATTAGCGTATTTATAACCATTTTCAGCACATCTATCTTCTCTTCCCAAGCCAAACCTTTCCACTGTAAAAGAAGAAGCACTAAACAGAGTATATTAGACTATAGAATTGGAACGCCATAATAATATCATGCATAGATAAAGTAATCATGACTAATTAGATCATAAAATAGGCATATACCTGAGAATTCAGCGCATTTCGTAATAAGATGCTTAGAAATATAGATTGAATGCTCATGAATGCATTTCAATGTAAGATGCATGTGATTAGGGAATTGGGCGTTACAAAATAAAAAAAGATATAGAATACTGATGATAGCAAGATTCTGGATATGAAGAAGTCTTGAAAACTGATTTTCAGCAAGGAAAGTCAGTAAGTTGAAGTGGAATACAGAATCAGGAAGTTGGATCAATAAGCAGCAAACAGAAGGCAGCAAGGAAAACTGGAAGTTGACTGCAGGATTCTGGAACAGGAAGCTGTTCGGAATCAGGAAGCTACCGCAGGTCAAGAAACTGACTACAGGATTCTGGAACAAGAAGCTGTTCAGAATCAGGAAGTAGACGCAGATCAAAAAGCTATTGCAGGTCAGGAAGCTGACTGTAGGTTTCAGGAACAGGAAGCTGTTCTGAAACAGAAAGCTGGCGCAGAACAGAAAGCAGCTACTGCAACCTAAGCAGCAAGCTGTAAGTCTTTCTAACCTATTCAATGCAGTACGAGGTTTATGTTGAATGCAACATGAGAATTCGATACTGTCTAAGTTACCAGTAGATAGAAGTTAGCGCCGAGTCAATGAGGTGACGCCACCTGGACTGCGGCTCTGAAAAAATACTGTAGCCGAAGTATGACGCCATTAATACGGATCGGAGTAGGACATGCCCTACATCCCAAAGTTTCCCAGATGCGTTTATTATGAAGATTTGAAGATCAATTTGAATTACAACAAGGACAATGTCTCTCTTCAACGGGCATTTTCCTTATGATATAAATAGAAGGATGGAGTGACTATGAAGACTACTGAACAACTAATTATTTTCTTAAGCTATCAAACTTTCAAGCTATTCTCAAGCTATCAAGTTCAGTCACTCAACCTTTTGAAGCAGTCTACCAAAACATTCGAGCTTTCAAGTTCAAAACTGACTTTAAAGTTACACCAGTTGAAGAACCAATATATACTTTTAACCATTTGCTATGTGCTAGGTTGTTTTAGTTTAGTGTCCTTAGTTGGAAGGATTAGATCGTCGCTAAGTGTTGAGTCTTGTGTAGACTTATAACTCTGTGCGAGTTTTGTACCCTGTGTGGGATATTGCCTAGGAATCTTGTGATTCTAGTAGGTTAAACTTGATAGGAAGAGGTTTGTAAAGCTGAGTTTTGTAAAGCAAACTGACCTAACAAAGTTCCTCCTGTGTGAAGGAGTAGAGTGGACGTAGAAGGATTACACCACCTTCGAACCACTATAAACCCTTGTATGTTTACTACTTTTGATTACTTGCTGCATTGCATTGTTGTATATCAATCTTGCTGTATTTATCATAAGTATACTGCTCAAAGGATTCTGACAAAATCATATTTGTGAAAAGAAAACTGTTTTTCAAAGAGAAACTCTATCTTTATTATTCCGCTGCATATTGTGATAACCAAGCCAGTAACCTGAAACAACATACTGCCAGTTTACTGAATCGAGAGGTTACTGCATTCTCTGTAGAATCAGTAACCTGCTTACAGAAAAAGTTTTAAAACGAATAATTTGATAGAGGTTCCTTCACCCCCTTCTGAACATCTGATCACTTGGGACCAACAATGAATCTTGGTTAAATTTATGCATGCTTTAATTAATTAGATTGAGATTGAGAGATGATGTCTAGTTATAGATTTGAGAATACATTAATTGTTAGATCGAGATTGTTAATAATTGAGGTGAGAATATGATCTTAGGAGTTGTTGGGAGTTGATTATTAACTATGAGGTAGATATACAAACATTAATAATCAATTTATGGGTTAACTTGCTTGAGAGAAATGTTAATTTATAAGTTGTGATTATTCACATAAGATAATTTGAAATTGAGTATGATTTTACTAGATTAAAATAATTGAAGTGGAATGAAATTGTAACCTTAAGATCCTTGTTTGATCTTGATATTGTTTGATCTTGATATTTCTTGATATTTGTTTCTTTGATTCATTTATTTGTATTTAATTCATGTAATAAAAAAATTTCAATTCTCTCAATTCAGCTACCTAGATAAAATTAGATAAATTACTTAGGTAGTTAACTTTGTTCTAATTCACTAGTCTCTATGGGATCGAACTTATTCATCCTATTTACAGTCTACATCGTGCAGTTGCAGAATAAGCTTGGAATAGGCTTCGAATAAGAGAGCTACGTAGAATTAATTATTTTTCCCTTTTTTTCTAAATAGAAAATCGTAGTTTCAAATTAACTTTATTTAAAGTTTATTTTTGATTCATGCATGATGTATTGAATATATTGTTACTATTTGTAATTTTATTTATAAGTTGGAGGGTTTAAAATTAAACAACTTCTTCATTTAAAATTCATTTTTAATATATGATATATCGAATTTATTATTTTTATTTATAATTTTGTTTATTCTCAGTTTTGTTCTCTATTTGTAAATTTTAAGGGGGTTGATGGTACACTAAGTGATTGAGTTTGTGTGCACTAAGTGCATGGATCATGATCCATGCAACTAGGTGCACGCGGATTTGGTTAGTTCGACCCGAATCTGAACTCGGGTTTTTTTTTTTATTTATGACATAATCTTTATGTTAATCAAGTATAACCTTTATGTTATATTAGTATAACCTTGATGTACAAATATCATAACCTTTAAGTAAAATTATTTAGACTTTTTTCAGTATGAAAAACATAATTAAAAGTTATGTAACTTTTATGTTAACCGAGTATAACCTTTACATACATATATCATAACTTTTAAGTGATATTACTTAGATTTTTTTTACTATAAAAATTCATATAGTATAACTTAAAGGTATATGTTTACCTTATGTACAAATATCATAACCTTTATATACTTAAAGAATATCATAAAGTTATATTATTAATTATAACGAAAATGTTAAATTATTATGCATAAATATTACATTATTACAACATAAAAGTTTTGAAAGATATTATAGGTATGTCATACACTGCAAAAGGTTATGCGAACATAACTAAAAGGTTAGATTCGGCAAACTAAAAGGTTAAGTTTGCTAAACTAAAATGTTAGATCAACATAATAACGAAACTAGGGTTTGGGCTAGGGTTTGGATGCGTGAGCACGCGTGGGACACGTGAAATGCACTCCGAATCGGGTCGATCCAGTTGCACGGATCTAGGATCCGTGCACCTGGTGCACATAAATAATTGTGTTATATATATGAAGGAAGAAAAATCACGAAAAATGAGTAAGAAACAAAATAAAATATGAGCCAAAATCGAAGGTGTTATGGCGCACAGAAGAAAGCAACACTTATATGATTATCTGAAATGACAATGCACGACTTATATGGTCCCTAAAAAAAGCAACACTTATATGATTATCTGAAATGACAATGCACGACTTATATGGTGCCTAAAAGTTATTCTTCTCCCTAAAAAAAAGGTTATGCTTCAACGATCACATGTTTAAAAAAAAAAATTTACTAAAAAAAATGAAATGAAAAAAACAAAGTAAAAAAAGAAATATCATTAATAAGCAAGAAAATAAATAACTAAATAAAAAAAATAACATTGAAATTAAAAGAATGAACCGAAGATAACAAAAGTAAAAAAGAAATATACATGTCAACCATTGATATTAATAACAATAAAAAATAACTAAATTTTTTTTTAACACTGTAAAAACATAGTTAAATGAAAAGAAACAAAAAATAAAGAAATACGTATAAGTGTAAAAAATAAGTTTGAAAGAAGTGTTTACAATTGGAAGAAACCTCAACAAAAGAATGAGTCTTTTAATATATTCAAAGAAAGATAAATATGTCATTATATAGCAAAAAAATAAAAAAATAAAAATTTGAACAATGCATGAATAGGGTACGCACTACACTTCCATTAATATTAACGGAGTTGATGATTTCGAACTATATTTAGAAAAAACACAAGGGGTTTGCAGAAATTTTAGCGCACAATGGGTTGCACACCAATTTTTCAAACCACAAAAAGATTTCGTGTAATTATCCCAAAATATTAGTAATACTTTCATATACCATGTAATACTTTTGGATCACCAATATTGATTGACCGTTGGCAGGATAAGATCAACTCCTCTAACAGAATGAAATTTGTGAGACCGACGAGACCTACTCATTCCCAATATATATAATAATGATTGGATTTTGAGGTTTGAATCACTTATTCTATCACTAACAAAACTTTACCAAAAAAGAGTATTCAATTTTACTACTCTAAAATTGGAACGCACACCATCATCACTAGCAACTCTCATTTTCCATAAGATTTATTTTTGTCATAATCGGATGTGGAAAAAGTGATAAAAATTATAGGGAAATGAAGACCAAGTATTGTCGTCTCAAAACAATGGGAAAGTTGACGCTGAAATCATAATTGAAATGATAAGTATGAGTATGAAAGTCCTCGTCAAATGAAGTTCCTCGTATGAAGTAAACTTTAACTAAAGTGTCCTCATTAAACAACCATAAAGCAACTTCACAAACTCCAGTAAAATCAGACGCACACTACTCCATCACCATTAAAGCAAAGCAACTCCAAAAAGCACCTCATTATGGACACAGATTTTTCTGTTTTGTTACCCCACATTCTTTTCTTCCGCCTAGAGAAACCAAAAGTAGAAGTAATAAAGCAAAAAGATATACATATATATAATTGGCATATTCATTAATTACGCTTTCCCAAATCGACTTGGTATGGCGAGTTCGAGTGGGAGCAAGGATGAAGTGGGCCCACGAAGATCAGTGTCGAGGAAGGCTACGAGAGCTCCAACAATGGTGGACCATTCTGATGACAGCGCTGCCGTGGACAGTGAGCTGGTGCCATCCTCCTTGGCCTCCATTGCTCCCATCCTTCGTGTTGCTAATGAAGTTGAGAAGGACAATGCTCGCGTTGCTTATTTATGTATGATACTTATTCTGCATGTACCTCTGTTTTTCATGCTTAATATTTTTCTGCTATCTTCTACTATGGCCATGGTTTGGTTGAATTAGATATGAACACAAGTGTTCATGATTTGTGAAATTAGTTTGAGTTTAGTTCTCATAGGATTCATTATATGATGTGCTTATACTTTGATTGTTGGTCAAGTTTGTAGTTAAGTGAGTGGCTTTGATTAATTTCTTTAATCTAAGAAGGATGTACTTAAGTACTACTTGGGTTAATTGTGATTCAGTTATTGAGAAGCTTTGTCATTTGCATATACGAACGACGTTATTTGAAATTAAACTCGAATATTTATTTATCAAGTCTAGATGGTTAAGAAATGGGAATAATATCCATAGATTTAGGAACTTGTTGCACCATAGGAAGAGTTTACACATGACTAAACCTTAAGGTTTAGCAATTCTCGATTGTCTTTTAAAGCAGAAGGGATCGAAGATATTCATTCATTGATTTATTCATTATATAGATAGTTTACCCTTGATTCTACGCAGTCACCTAAATCTGGGAATAAAATGAACCTGTCCAACTCTTTTATTAACACATGAAAGAAGGATAAGAAAGCTGAGCAGTTGATGATAATTTCGTCCAAATGATATCCAAAATGAATATTCAGAACTAAAGAAACAGGGTAGCATCAATGTGAAGCTACCCTTTCCGTCAATCATGTTTGCTCTAACTTGGAATGTAAAGATGATTCAATTGATTCATAGGACATGAGGGCTTTACAGTGTTTACTGTTGTACTCATTTTATACCAAGTTTTCTAATTTCAAATCTGTGCAGTAATTAATTTGGATCTGTGTTTAACATGACCATTTCCTGCTTATCATCCCTGGAGTTAACTACTACTACTGGTTCTTGTTTGTTCGCTAATTTTTTACAACTTTGGAATAGGCCGTTTCCATGCATTCGAGAAAGCTCACCGGCTGGATCCAACATCAAGTGGCAGGGGTATTCGGCAGTTTAAGACGTATTTACTACACAGACTTGAAAAGGTAGCACTCATGATGTAGAATCACTTTTATAATTATCATTGATCTGTCTTGATTTTAACAGAATCATGTGTTCTTGAATTCTTGGTATTTGGCATTTTTCTCTTTTAACTGTTTTGTTGTGTTTCTTAACGTTTTATATATAAATACTCGGTCTACAAATTTATTGCTAATGGTTGCAGGAAGAAGAAGAGACAAGACCCATACTAGCAAAAAATGATCCAAGAGAAATCCAGAAATTTTATCAGAATTTTTATGAGAAAAATATCAGAGAGGGCCAGTACACAAAAAAACCGTGAGAATTATCTTGAACTAATGCTACTAAGAATAATTCAGTGACATTTTAACTTAGTCCTGTTAGACCTTAATGTTTAATTATTTGAATTTATAGGGAAGAGTTGGCCAAGATCTATCAGATTGCTACTGTATTGTATGATGTGCTGAGGACAGTAGTACCTCCGTCAAAAATTGATGCTCAGGTTTGATTTCTATACTTTTAAATTTAAATCATTATTCTACTAGAGTATTTTAATAATGTATGTTAATTTTATTGACGTGATAAGCGCAGACTCAAATATATGCCAAAGATATTGAAGAGAAAAAGGAACAGTCTGAGCATTATAACATTCTGCCCTTGTATGCTGTCGGTGTCAAACCAGCAATAATGGAACTACCTGAGGTTAAATTCATGAAGATTCACATGAATTTTTAAGTCTTTCTGATATCTATTGATTAATATGGGATTCAAATTATGCATACAACTATTATATCAATCTTATAGTATCATTTCCTTGTGTTTCTAATCAGATAAAAGCAGCACTTCGTGCTATCCGTAACGTACATAATCTTCCCATGTTTCAAATGCCTGAAGGAAACGAGAGAAGGGGAAATGACATTCTTGAATGGCTTGCTTTACGATTTGGTTTTCAGGTAGAGTTAAATACTTGATTACGCATTATAAAACATTACTTCAACTGTTTTATAAGGATTGATGGCCTTGTTCTCATGAGGCTAGAGCTCTAGCTTGAGTGTTTATAATTAGTGTTAGTCGGTCCATTATGCTACCAGCTCGAGTGATTATATACAAACTGTCCATGACAAGAAACGATGAGCACAAATGGATATCCAGATGGCTTGCAACATCATATCTTACGTTATTTGTGGAAGAATGTTTTTGCTGGATTTTAGGGAGTTGGCAGCTCTTATATATCAAAACATGCATAAGCATTTTATTTGGAAAGCTAGTGCTTAATTTCATAAATGAGACTATATCTAAGTCCTGACAGCTCTCTTTCATGGTTCTTAATTCTTATTCCTTTTATTCTGAATATAGTCTTAAAAATGTCATCTTCCGTACCTTCTTTATCCTTTCTTTATGAGCCTTCTTTCTATATATTTTCTGTACAAGAACTGATATTCTGCACGCATTAGTAAGTGCAGTATTATTCAGAACATTCATGCATACTACTGCATAAACCAAATGAAAACATTACCGGTTTACATTATAAATAACATGCTTTTACCTTGCTTTACATTCTTTCATTATTTCAAAAAACTTGGCTGAGGACTAGTGATCTACCTTCTTCAATAATAATGCGAAATTTCAAGGATTTGGCTCTATGGGTATGTGAAGTCCTAAGTCCAAACATGGTTAAATGAGTAGCTGGAAGTATTCCCAGTAGATGTGGGCATAGCTACATACACCCACAATATAAAACTAAATGGAATAACCTGGCATGTTTATCATTTGTGTTGAAATTTCTTGGAACATGCCACTACAAGACAGTGCCTCTCAAAATGTTGATTCATTAATTTCTTGTTAGTGCAAATATTTTCCTTTTCATCATTAGAGTATTGGTTTAAGCATGAGCGATGCACATTTTAGGTTGTTAATTGGTGCACATATGCAAGACTAATATCATGAACGAGCCAGCAAGGCCGCCTTAGTATGACATATATATGTTATAGCAGTTATAACATTAACCTCCTGAAAATTAGGCTAAGCCTGATGGCGTTGTTCAACATTCTTCAAATAGATAAACTAACCCCAAATAACTGAGAATAGATCTCTTGTGATGGCAGATTGGTAACATATTTTCAGTTTTCCTTCTTAAGGAAATATCTATATGAGAGCTAGCAAAAATTTATGTCACCTTTCAATAGAATGTGTTGACTCATTCAATTTGCTGAATATTTGGAAAATTTTACATTTTATATTTTCCTTTTCACTTATTTTGACTCTTAAGATGGCCACATAAGCTGATCGAGTTCTTCTGTTCCCATGTGTGTATTGAAGAAAGGAAATGTAGCAAATCAGCGGGAACACTTGATATTGCTTCTTGCTAATATGGATGTAAGGAAAAAGAACCTTCAGGACTATGTGTTGGTAAGTGTTTCTTTTATTGCTCAATAGCAAGAAGTAGTGTACATATATTTACCACGCTGACTACAAGTGCAGTTGGATGGCAATACAATTCAGACACTGATGGAAAAGATTTTCAAGAATTATCGATCATGGTGTGAGTACTTGCACACCGAACCAAATCTGGAGTAAGTTGACCTTTAAGGATACATTATCATCCAATCCCATTGAATAACAACTGATAATAAATATTCATCTTTCTGCTTGCAGGTGTCCATTGGTTGACAGGAGGCAACAGTCACAGCTGCTTTACATTGGTCTTTATCTCCTTATATGGGGTGAAGCATCAAACATTCGATTTATGCCCGAATGCATATGCTATATTTTTCACCGGGTATACCCTTTTCTATGAAAAAATTAATCATATCTACATATGTAGTCAGCGCATAGCAAATGCTATTGCATGTCTTGCATATATTAGCTCTTGTATTATGCTCTACTGACTTTGATTTATCGTTCCATCCAACAGAGACTTGGTCAAAATATTGCTGCTGCATATGCTACTCTCTTTCTTAAGTACTGATGATTGATATCTGCCAAAATCTTTCTTCTTCATTAGAAACTGTTAGTTTTAGAATGCATCATGTTGTGAGAAAATTTTAATATTGGTCCTATATGATCATTTGGACAGACAATGGTACTAAAATGTGAATCTAAGTGCAGTTGAAAATAGTTTAAACATTAATATACAGCTTGGAATGACCATTAGCTGCTTTTGACCCGCCAATTTACCGTTTAAATAATTAATAAGAAGTGGATGCATTTATTTAAAATGTTTATATTTATCTGGTGTTTTTTTTTCTTAGATCCTTTACTTATTTTTGTATCCTTTTTGTGGCAAATAGTAACATTTTGTGATCTCCCATTTGTAGATGTCACATGAGATGTATGGGACTCTATATAGCAATGTTGAACATGTAATTGGAGCTACATCTCAAACAACATCACAGGGTGAGGAGGCATTTCTAAGGGATGTTGTGACGCCTATTTATGAGGTCATGCGGAAGGTAAAATCTCTTCTCACTTATGGTTTTTTAAAATTGTTTTTTGGTTCCTAATTTGCTCACTTTATTCTTAAAGGAAGTTAGGAAAAACAAAAATGGGAAAGCAAGCCATTCAGCATGGAGGAACTACGATGATCTTAATGAATACTTCTGGTAACTATATTGATTATTAGAACCCATATTTAGGATTGAATAGATATTTATTTTCCGAGCTTCTATTTTATTTTCTTGACTTTATTTTTGCTTTGCTCTTAGGACCGAAAAATGTTTCAAGTTGGGGTGGCCTTTGGATTGGAGCGCCGATTTCTTTGTGCACTCAGATGTGTCAAAGCCAGGAAACAAGGTATGCATTTTACTTTTATACTATGATGTGCACCTATAAAGTGAAACAAATAAACTTATTATTCATGCCTATTTCTTATTTTCTTTGCGTTTCTTCTGAATTTTCTTCTACTCCCTGAACGATAGTATGAAACTAACTGTTGAATTTTATTCTCAAAAGACTTGAATAAACAGATTAATCATATAGGAGACAGAAATATAGCTTTTTATTTTTTATTTTTTACAGCTTTATGTGGGAGAAAGTGATATTTAACATTATGATGTCATTCTTTGTGTGAAAAAGGCTTTAAATTTGCAGGAGCTTGAGGTCTAATGCATTTTACTATAAAATGTTATTACATTGCCCGACTAAAATCAGATAAATTATCAACTGATCAATGCATTAATGATATTCTGATTGGTTTTTCCATGCTTTTCTTCTGTTTTTTTCTATTCAGTGTGGATCTTTACTGATACCACACAACAAACAAAAAATGTTTATTAAGGAAAACTAAATAATGGAATACACGAATGAGAGACTTTTAGCTGTGTATACTCGAATGACGACCTTTTTTAATAGTCATCTTCTGAAGAAGTAGAATTAGAAATCCTGGCCACTTTGGAGTGAGCAGGCTGTTAG